>WEKY01032840.1:0-152016 GCA_013390045.1 Picathartes gymnocephalus
TCTTTTATATATATATATATATTAGATAATGGAAAACTTTAGCCTTGTTAATAAATCTGGGGATATTAAATTATAGAATTATAATTTTGCCAATTTTCAATAATAATTTTTCACCAGTTGCTGAACTTTGTTTGCAAACTCCATTTGCAAAGACAAAAAGGAAAATACTTTCACTCATTTGCTCAATATATGTATAGAGTGGTGACGGTTCATTTTCACAGGAAGCATTCAAACATGTAATGGACATAAGAAACATCCATCACATAGTTGTATGTGCACAGGCTCTCTCCCTTTTTACTTGTAAGGATTAGGGAGAGGTAGTGGAGAGACTGCCCTTGTGAGTGTGCAGATTCTGAGGGCTGTTAAACCAAACATTTTACATTAAACATTTTGAATATCTGACATTATTTTTAACAGCATCATGCAGGTAGTCCATTCCTTTTGGGCATACCAAGTACACTACAGTACCATCCACAACTAGCAAAGCACAAAAAGGGGGCCCCACAGCAATTCATGCTATTATTGACTTTTTATTTAATAACTTGTTTTTAAAGGTAGAAACAGGACAGGCTTGCAGATAAGGCACTAATCTGAACTGCCAAAGAGTGGGATCAGCTCCTGATTCTGCTACAGGTATCTTTTCTGACATGGTACACGCTTTTTGGGATACAGGTACACCCTGAAGCAGGTCGAGTCTGACACCAAACCCCTTTTGCATTGACGTTGCATGGATGCAGTGCCATGCTCAGATGCTTGGCTTCAGTCAAACTGGGGAGAAAGGTGAGGCTCTTGCTACTATGGATGGTGATGTAAATATACACTGATCCACCATGTAGGGGTGCTATCCCAGCTTCCTTCACAGTGACAGCAGGTAGTCAGCCCTGGCCAGGGGAGGCAGCTGAGAAACCTTTTCCAAACATGTCCCAAGTACTTCCCACAAAAGCAAACAGGATACATAGGCTGCTGCCCAAACTGTCCTTACACCTCTAAATGTATGTTGCAGGAAGGCACAGATACCTGTGCTCCAGGCTGAGGGGGCTGTGTCCTCACCCATCTCATCAGGTTTTGGGATCCTAACAAGCTGGGCACAGCTTATGCTATTACATTTGGTTCAAATTGGCCAGAAGTTGCTTGTGGGGAAACAGGCAGACAGATAGATGGATACTGTGGTTGCATAAACCTAGTTTCCTAACGAAACTGGATTAAGAAATGAGGATGATAGCACTTCTCTACCATACAAGGATGTTATAAGTATAAAAGCATTTTTGGTAGTAAGCTGCTCAGGTGTTTCAGGAATGGAGAAAATGCAAATTCCTAGATAACTAGATTAATTTTGGTATCTTTCCTTCTTCTTTGAAGTTGTGTACTACAAATGGTTACTCATGGGCATATCTTTGGAAACAGTAACTGCTAATACAAAGTGTGTTTGAAGTATCAGCAACTAATGAAGCGGAAAGAGATTCAGATTTTGTCTGCTGAACTGCTAAGTGTGTGTGTGGAAAAACACAAGAATTCCTACTTACTTTTCCATGAGGAGAGCATATTTGGAGTACAGCACTATTCTCTTTCTGCAGAAAGTGCGTCAACTGAAAGCAACCAAATATACCTTTTATATTTCGAACTGTAGTGCATTTCCTTGACTTGAATTTGAAAAAAAAATTTTGTGTGTAATAATGAGAAAATCTTTGCAGTTCAAAAGAGAAGCAGGTGTGAGCCTTAGCCACACAAAACATTGGTCTTCTGAGCAGAAAGGTAAGCAGCAGTAAATCGTTAAATCTCAGGTTCATGAGGAGTCCAAGCACTTCCAACAGGAATCAGGAAGAATTTTGGAAGGCATTCTAAGGCTGACAGCCTAAAATCTTCCACTCCTTCACAGCCTGGTGCTGCAAGGAATGAAACTCTGGAAGCTCTTCAGTTTTCCATTTCCAAACTCTGGGCAGGGGTAGCTTAGCTCCCTGAGCACAGGGAAGGTTGTCTCTGAGAGGCCTGGGCATGCCAGCATCTACCTTAGGCTGAAGGTCTGGTGGAACCTATGTAGGAGGCATTTCTCCTTGTCATATTGTGCCTAAAAAACCAGGTTGCTTACTAACTCAGCAACATTTCTTTTAATACCTAACATCAGCAGCAGGATGGGGTCAGTGATGTGCTCTGTGTGCTGGCTGTCCTGTGGGTACCCCACGCATACGAGATGGGACTAATCCCCTGACCAGTTTTTCATGTACTTTGCCCTTACCAGGGCAAACCCTGTTGCTTAAAAAAAAATAGAAAATACTTGATTAGAAAGAATGAGCTGGTACCTCTTTGTGCTCCTCAGAAAGGAGGAATACAGGCTCCAGCATCTTCTTATATATCTTACATAATGGCTGGCTCCTCCATCTGCAAGGAGGGCAGGGGCCTGGGCTGCTGCAGGCAAACAGGGAAGTTGAATTCAGGTCTTCCACATGCTAGATGAGCACTCCTGCTACTGCATTTCTATATAAAAACACATAGCTGCCCCTGCCAGCTAGCTATTAAGGGCATTAAAAAGCAGGCTTGGTCTGCTTTTGAAGGGGAGAGGTCAGCCTCTGAGCTCAGAGGAGAGGGAGTGATGGCATGCACCTCTTAAACCATCCTTCTCCTCAGTGTGGGTTTTTCTGGAGCACCTCCAAAGTCTGCTAGCTCTCCCCACTTTCTGGACCTCAGCACCCAGGGAATAAGTCTAGACTCCTGTACTCATAACAGGCATCTCAAATTAGGTGGTGCAAGTCCTGGCACGCAGCGATTTGGCCCGGCAGTGTCTGTGTTTGTTTAAAGAGCTATATGCTGAGCCAGGTTAGTGCCTGTTGCATTAGTCATAGCAAGCTTTCATGATTATAAATGGGGAAAGTGCTGAGTAACTTGTGATTCAGCCTTACTATGATTTCTAAGTACATATTACTAATACATTCCCTGTTATTACACTCCTTCCCCTCCCAGTTTGACACCTACATCCGTTCCCCACACAAAGCTGGAACAAAGAAAGCGCCTCTTATTTCCAGTAGCTGGTAGGAAATGAGGAGCTGGCTCATCCTCCACTCGACATTTCTATCACCCTCAAAAACTCCTGTGTTTAAAATTGTTTACTCTGTGCTGTGATATTTTCTTTGGGAAATAGTAGTGACAGAAACCAGTCAATTTAAGGCAAAGTTGCAGGTTCTGCACCCTCTTTGTGTAGCAATCAGTACTTTTTCCCATTGTATTTATCATGAATTATCTGCAGGGTTTATAAAGAAGAGTGAAAATTGAGCCATCAGGTGGTTTCTGTGGTGAAGCTTGAATGTTTTATATATATATAAATATATAAAGAAAACTTTGTTTCTTTTGGCATTATCTAAAATGAAGTTAATGGTGGGTGGAGGCTTCCTGGGAAGGAAATGTGCAGGGGTAAAAAATAAAATTGTGGTGGGCCACCACCCTGTAGGGCCTTGGTGAAAACACTGAATAATTATCTGTATGTTGTGGGTGATGGAAGTTTGTGTCCTCTTCAGCCAGGGTTTTGCAGAGCAGCAGGGTGTTGCAGGAAAGCCTGTTTATTCACCTTTGGGTTGGCAGGAAGGACACAGTCCCGAGCTTCTCAAGCAAGGGCAGACCCTTACTTGCTGGAGTTCAATTTGATCAACTTTATTGAGACATCTGTTGTGCTAGGAAAGGTCTCTTTTGAAGAAAGAAAAATTATTTTTGTGGTAAGGGTCTGTGGGCCTGAAGTACTGGAGGTGGCTGGGAGCAATGATGCCAGGCTCAGGTGGGTTTTCACTGCCAAAGTCATGCTCTACCCTAAATGGGACTGTGGGAGTCCCCAGAATTTGAATCAGAGTGGCTCCCTTAACAGCTGGGAGAGAAGTGTGACCCTCAGAACCCTCTGCTCTCTTTCTCCTGCTTTCTTTCCAGGGACTGCCAAGGAACCTCAAAGTGATCAGGCTTTTTATTTAGGAACTTTAGGTAAGCACCTCGAGTTAGAAGGGATGAGTCTGGGGCCTGAAGTGTAGATTACACCTCTGACAGAAACTTAAGAAATTCTTCTCCCTCCTCATCAGCCCCACTGAACACTGAAAACTCCAGATTTTTCTGGTGTGTTCCCAGTTTGGGAATTTCAGCTGGAGATGGCTGGAGATGCTGCCAGTTTTGTATCGTGCTGGAAGGTTAGTGCAGTGGTGTAGGTGAAGCCTTCGGTGAACACCACACAAGCCAGGGGACAGAGGAAGGTTGTGATTGCCCAGGCCAGATCTTCAGCAAGGAACCTGCTGATCACGGCTGTGGGAAACTGTACCTCTGCGAAAGTGAGGTTCAGCAGATTAAAGCAATTTTTAGAGGTAAGCACCATAATAACCATAGGTTCCTCTTGAAGCACTGGTGCTGTTTGTTGCAAATAGCTGAGTGGCATGGTGACCTGCCCAGGAAGGAGGGAGATGTGTACTTTGGGTACTCTTTGATTCAAGAGATCAGAAACTTTAGCTTCTGTAGCCATCTGAGTGCCTTGACCACCAGGCTTAGGCTATTCTAGAAGAAAGCACCCCACTGAAGCTGCACAGAGATATGCAAACCTCATGGAATCTTGACCCTTCTAATATCTAATTGTACTACGAAGGGCCTTGACTGGAAGCAATGGAACTTGTTGGTCTGGTCCCTGCTTCCAAGCCTCTTTATAAATTTATTTTAATCTGTAGAGAAAGACAAAAAACCACACAGGATGCAGTGCCTGGGACACACCATCTTTCTTCCATCTCTTCCACTGCACCCCATCCACTGATCGGAGCCTGGCACTGGCCCCTGGCCACTGAGCAAAAAACATCCATTGGTATAGGACACACAGCCTCAGTGAGGAGAGAAATTCCTTCACAGTGGGTTCAGCACTACCTTGGATGCTTGTAGTGGTTTCACGTCGCCTCCTCACACCAGGCGCTAATTTAGTGTTCAAGTACTCTGGCCAAACACCAGTGCACTTACTGAACTTACTTACTCATTTCTGTGGTGAGATAAGGATTAGGAGAAATGCAAAGCAGGCCTAAAACTTCAAAGGTAAAAAGATAGTTAATTAACAGAACTAAAAAGAAAATAATAAGAACCAAAAAAACCTTTCAGATACATCTCCTTCCCCCATCCCATCCAGTTCTCTCCCACCAACAACATAAAGAGACAGAACCTAGAGACCTTCAGTCAGTTTAACACTTCTAAAAATAGGCTTTCATCAGTTCAGTTGGAAAATGAGTCTCTTCTGTCACACCATGGACACTTTTTGACAAGAACACAGTTCTTTTGTGGTTTCAATATCACAGCGAACTCCCGCCTGGAAAGGATATCTGTTCGCAGTGACAGTCCTTTCCTCGACAAGCAGCTCTTCCCGCAACTGCTTTTGAGGATTCATCTTTATTTATTGGGGTATATTTTTTAAGGATGAGCTGTTCTAGTAGGAAAGCAGAAGGTCTTCTCTCTGGAAGCAAGATTTGCTCCTATCCCGGGAGCAAGGGGTTTCCTCTATTCTACCCTGAGGTAAGCGTTTTAAATCTTCCTCTATTATTCTATCCTGAGGTAAGGGTTGCAGAATTCCCTCTATTACCTTCCCTGAGANTTATTCTACCCTGAGGTAAGAATTCTCTTCTCTGTGGTAAGGTTCCCCACTACCACAGTCATTTTAACTTCTGTTAGCTTCAGCACTAGTGCCTTTGCTTAAGCTGTAGTTAGAACATGTATCCACCCAATTTCTACAATGCATTACAGGGAATCTTAGTCCATTACCATGGCTTTACAAGAATTTCAGCTTGAAGCATCTCCTCTTCCTTCTCTCTGGATTCTTAGTCCCTTTTCTTCACTGACCTCGGTGCCTCGGTGCTGGTTCTTTCTGTATCCTCACTCTTTCTGTGTCCATTTGTGCATTCTGAGTCCATCTGGGTACTTAAAGAGTTGTATCTGGGTCCATTTGTGCACTTAAAGAGTTGTATCTGGGTCCATTTGTGCACTTAGAGGGTTGATCTCTCCTCCAGGTTCAGCTGGACAGCAGTTGAAAGTTGCTGCCTTCCATGCATTCCATTCCCGCAGAGGAGGGGGCACGGGGGAACCGCGGCAGCTGAACAGCCAGGAGTCGTGGCAGGATTTCTCAGCCCCGCTTGCCCCCCTCCTGGAGTGGGCCTTCCTCAGCCTAGTTTGGCCCGGCCCCGCAGGCGGGGAGGGCCCCATTCACGAGGGTTTGGCCCTGCCCAGCGCTGTCCCGGGGAGTGGGAAGGGCCCGGCCCGCAAGAGCTCGGGCCAGCCCCACAGAGCTGCGCTTCCTCCCCAAGAGAGGGAGGAGGAGCGGGGGACCCGCGGCACCCAGCAGCTGCGGCGGTGCCACCCCGAAAGGGGCAGGGGGGAATCTCTGCCATAGCTGTCATGGGCCAACAGCCTGCCCCCACCCTGCCCAGTGGGCGCAGGCAAATCCCAGGCTCGGCCCCTCGGCAGAGCGGGTCCGGCCCGGCAAAGTGGGCCGGACCAGCCCCGGGGCCTAGCCAGCTTGGGCGGACCAGTGAGTTCCGCTGTTATCTGTCCAGTAGCCAGAAACCAAGAGAGAGAAACTTGCGTTTCTCCTATCTTAAAATGTGAACCACAGGGTGGGCTAATTATTTAAGTGGTTAAATAAAGTGTCCATCTCAGAATTAACCAGCTAATTGGCTCTTCAGGCATGCAGGAAGCAGCTAGGTTCCTTATGGGCAAAAATCACTTTTTTTTAACCCATGACAACGCTTCAGGAAGAATTTCCCTCGATACAGTCTCCCTGGGAACGGAGAGGAGGTCCTTGCTTACATCTGTGCCAGAGCAGTGCAAAGATTATGGCAAAATATTTACTGTGGGCACCTCAGAGGGGTAGGTATTGAATTCAAATGGAGATTAATTTCTTACCTTCATCTCTGGCTTGTAATCAGAGGTGGAAAGTGTCATCAGCTCTGCTGCGTAGGGTCGGTGTTGTGTCTCTCAAGAACATAATCAGCTGGAAAAGATTTTCCCAATGTTTATTAAATGCAGACAAAAGATATAAAAAATTACAGAAGAGGAGCCCTTGAAAGCTTTAGCGGTGTTGCTCTGGCAAGGAACTGCCGGTAAGCTGGGGGTGGTGGGACTGTGTGGAGCAGTGCAGGGTAAGCAAAGGGCAGCACCTGAACCCTGTGTGTCAGCAGGTACATATTCTGCACAGTATCAGTTACCTCAGCAATTCAGACAGGCTGAAATGGGAGCTATTTCCTATGAAAAATGACCACAAGAGCTTTCCATTCCATGACTTTAATTTAGCTTTTTTTAGGCATTTGGATATTATCCAGTGCTTCCTGGTAGCTGCTATTGTTGTATTGTTTTGAATATAGATTGTATGAATCACTGTGCTGCCAAATTTAGAATTCATCCTGGAAATGCTCAGGGTCTTCTTTCAACTCTTTCTCCCAATGCCTTGGGCATTACACAGGCTTCCTCCAGATTTTATCCCAAAGTCCTCACCACACCCCCTGACGCCCTCTTTTTGGTGAAATCTAGTTATTACAAAACATCTTGACCTCTGAGAGGTTAAACAGGCAAGCTTATAGTAAATCCAGAAACATTTGGGTAAGCACTTTCTGACAAAAACAGTTTTACCTATTTGAAGTTCAGGGCCTGGTTGGAAGTTCTCTTCAAAAAAAACCCCAAAACCAAACAAAACAGAAAGGCAATATATTCACATATTTGGAACTATCTGTGATGATAAGGTATGCCTTCATGTGTGTGCTCTTCCAAGATTGTGGCTAAAAGAGGTGGAGGAATGGAGTACTTCAGGTCTTCAGGAAAAATCTGTCTGTAGCCTACTTTCTTCCCTTTTATTTTTTTTTAGAGGATAAATCACAAGGTTTGTGCTGTAAAGCCAGCTTCAGCTGAAAGTATCCTTTCAATAGGTGCAATTTGTGCAAGATTTTAGCACACTCATCTGCAAAATATTCAAAATTGTGGACAACCTGCAGACTGTGTGCTCAGCTGGACATGTAGAGCTCATCTGAAGATAAGCAACATCCATCAAGGGGATTTGCAGCTCAACCCTGCTAATTGTGTACCTCTTTATCTTACCACTTGACTTCTGCCAGCTTTTCTCCTGCATGGTAGAAATAATTATGACATATTTTGGACCTGTACAGGAGTCACAGATCTATTCTTTCTCCTACTATATTGTTGTACCTATAATGTAATAAGAACTGCAGTCTTGTTTGAATTACTGTTGTGTTGTATTTCGATGCTGCTGTGCCTGATGGTCAAAGCAATGAGAAAAGTAGCTCATAATATGTGAAACATGTGAAACACATGAACTACATTCCTGCAACTTTTAGAATACTTGGCAGAGAGAGAGTGTTGATTGAAAATCAGCAAAGCAATGTTACCTTTCCTTGTAGTTTGCTTTGTGTTATGGTGGCTAAGAATGCTGTTGCATAATAATTTTTAATTGTTTTTCTTTTAGGCTAGGAGGCCAGATGCTTTACTTTGGGTTTTTTGTTTAGTTTAGTTTTGTTGGTTTTTTGGTGCAGAAAAAACCATATTCATCACCACACACCACTGCTTGTTTCCCAGTATATAACTGACATCTCAAAAGGAGAAAATCCCCTGAAACTCACTGCACATTAAGTTGACTGATTCTTTACCAAACAGACCTTGACTGGGCATTTAGCTTTTCTTACGTATTACAGTGTTATCCTCCATGAGATAAATTTGTTGAATTGAAAAAATGTGTCAATATAATAACTAATACATCAGCTATAAATATCTCTTTGCCTTGCTGAGGACAGAAAAGAGAACAAACCTTACATTTGATACTAAACCCCACTAAGACTGTTTTTAATCTGAAAAGGAATAACAGATCATTAAGTGGGAAAGTGGCAGAATACAGAGCTGAATACTAGTGCACGTTTTGTGTCAGACTCTCAACTATCCAAGCCTTGGAGAGTTTATTTAGCCAAAGCTTCCTCCACATGGATGGTATCAAAGGAAGCCTCGAACCCTCAAAAATATTGACGCACACTCCCTCCAAACTTCACAGGATGTGATGGGATACATCCTTATGCCACACCACAAAAACAAATCTGACAGGCTACAATGCAACATTCTTGTTATTTTGGGCATATGGGTCAGAAAAGCCACCAAAAGCTACCATTATGATACAATACCAGGGAATTCCTGTGCCAAATACTTTGTGATAGGCCTAGAGCATGCCAAACACACGTGATAGGTAAAAGCTATAATAGCATAGAAGTATTAATTTATGGTAGGTACATGATGCATATACTATGTGTGTCCTTGCGAAAGCCAGAAGCAGAAAGCCTCAGCGCTCTACTTATTCCTAAAGGGCACACACTTTGAAATGGGTTCTTACATTGTCACTTTCTTGTTATTGGTTAAACTTGCTCCTCATAGCACAGCAATTTTGGTCCAGCTGGCAGATAGCTGTCCAGAGTCCTCAAGGAATCAGCTGGCAGTACAGGCCCTATTTACTGCTGGACAAGGGGCTTTGTGAGCATGGAGTATACCATTGTCTGACTGATTCTATAATCCAGGGCAAGACCAGGGGCTTGATCTGAAAGGCAATATGACATCTGTTCAGGTGATGAGGTGCCTGCAGGCTGAATTGGTAGTGGGAGAGGGGAGGGCCATGACTATGGATCTCCTTTCCTTCTCCTATTAACTCACAGTAACTAATTATATTTGGTTTGTTTTCAAACAAAATAATTATCTTTTTCTATTAAAAAAACACAGATGTTTTTGAGTACAGCAAGGATAACTCACAGCCTACATTATTATACATACTCAATACCACCTAAATTGTGCCAAATTGGTAGAATAAAGCTCTGTTTAACCTCATGCAGTAGTCTCAGGGCTCCATAACTGTGTGTTTCAGGGGCCTGCTCTGGTAATATAGGTGTAGCACTCACTGCTGTCTTCAGAGCATTTGTTGCTGGGCATTAGTAGTTTTCCCATAGCACCCAAAAAACCTGGCCCTGGTGCAGGTACCCCATGTTCTCAGAGCTGCATGAGTATATGGTGGTGTTGCCTTTGTAATATTTCAGCTTGATTGAAAAAAAAAAAGGGAGCCTGTGGGAGCAAGGTTTAGGTTGGCTGTAAACCAACATGTGCACAGTTTAATAACATACATCTATGTTCAGTGATTTCAGCTCTTATCTTTTAATCAGAAGCTATAGGACCCTAACCCAATTTTAAACAGCTTACAAGTGCAGATTTTAAGACTTACCTTTTATTTTCTTTATACAGAGGTAAGTAGTGAGAAAAATCACTGTTATGGAAAAACACTCTTGCAGAAACTATTATTACTCAACAGGTTTTAAGTTTTTCTACCAGCTTCAAAGTTGATGTTTCCAGGTCTCTTTTAATTAATCCTGGTAACTGAAGGATTTGACAAAAGTTTGTGAACCCCTGTCCTTACAGGGCTTTCAATTACATTAATTAATTAGTTTTATATGAATCAGTTCACACAGCTGAATAGACCTAGTTAAAAATAAATACATTTACAAGCTATCTTATTACGGCAGCATTGAGGGTAATGAGTTCATTAAGCATCACGTGAAGACATTTTCAGGCTGAGGGTACAGGCTGCAACATGTTGAAGACACTCGCTGCTGAGGAAAGGAGGTTCTGCCAACAGATTAGCCTATCTGCAACAAAAGCTTTTACTTCAAAGATCATAGATAACGCTGGAGGGCCAAATGAGAGTGTATTTTTAAAATGTAAATAGGAGAATCTAGTGGGCACATAAATTGCATAACACTCATAGCACACCCTCTGCTCTAGCTTATGGAAGTAAAGAGAGTAAAAGTTATCAAGCTAGGTCACTCCCCCTGTTTCAAGGGGATGTTCTGCTTGTAGATCAATTCCTATTAGTGCAGGAGTGCCGTAATAATTGATATATTATCACAAGCTTGAAATAGCTGCCGCACACCCCGTTTGTCTGAGTACCCCTTCTGGTGGGGAGCAAAATGCTCAACTGTTAACTGAAATAAATATAAAGTGTCTCGGCACACTGGTGTACTGCTCTGCTTTTAAAAGGGTGAACTTGCAAAAAAACCTCTTTCAGATCACAATAACATAAAAAGCTTTATGGGTAATACTGAAAATGGGATTTATTTTATGTTACACAGGACTGATAATTGATTCTTTAGAAGTTTGCTGTGTTTTCACATGAAACATTAAAATGTTATGTGCTGAACTGACAGACAGAGGAAATTTTTAATATGCTGAAATGAAATGTGCTTAAATAACCCTCCCCAATAGTCCTTCATTCTTTGCTTCGCTTATACTGAGAACCAGCCGTCACTTTTAAGTTTTAATAAGTTTCATATGTTTTGTAGAGGAACTGTGTTTGGTTAATTCTAACCTTTAATTAGTAGCCTCTGGATTGGTGTATACCCCAGGCACGGGGATGTTATTAGTGTGAACTGAAAGCTATGTGTGTTACTCCATAACAGATCAAAACAAACCTTGTATGCTCTGACAGCATTAAACCCCACTGAGACCTTGTGCAGGATATGGTTTTCCACTTGCAAAAGAAAATTGTAATTCACAAGCCTTTGCCAGATGTTGTCCTCCCATACTTACATACCTACTGAGTAGGTGGTCACCTAGGGTAAAGCCAAGTGTGCCCTGTTAGAGCATTTGTCAGACTAAATAATTTCTTGAGGTTTTTTCTTCCTTTTTTTTCCCCTTTTTTTTCTTTTTCCTTTTTTTTTTTTTTTTAAGAAAAATAACAGCAAAAAATTTTAAAAGACTGAGCTGGAAAATGGCTGTTTACTATGAATAGAATCCTGTTGTTTTCTGAGAGGAATGCAGGGCCATGCTCAAGATCTCTTGAAGGGAGAAGGCTTAGAGGCACAAAGGAGTCTGTTGAAGACTTGATTTCTGCTGAACAATGTCACTACAGACCACACTGCACCGTAAGTGCAGCAGTAACACAAAATCATGAGACAAACAAAACTAAGAGAACTGGAGATTGCAACTGAATGCTTTGAAAGGTGACTTCAGAAGACATTATTTTGTTAAAATTAGAGATGTTCCTGTAAACAAATAGAAGAGTCCCCTAAATAAGAGTAAAATGTACTGCTGGTTGCTCATCCCTGGCATTCTATTACCATGTAGATAGCTGGTACAAATGGGTGCTACTATCAGACTGTTATCAGATTTTACCAGGTCAGCAGAAGTCATCTTTGTTATCTGTAAAATTTTTCCCAGAGAAAAAAGTTTCAATTTTGCACATAAAGGAGAAGTTTAAACAAAAAAAATTGTACTCAACTTTTACCCAAATTTTCTTTGAAAACAGCTTGGGTGACCCTGCCTTGGTGCTTTTTACATACTCAGCTGTAAACACAAAAACATGGCTTATATGTTGTAAATGTTATTGCAACTTTTGTGGTCCAAGAATAAAAGTGAGGCAGGATTGTGGACAGAAATTAAAATTAAAACAGTGTTCCATTATTGGAAAACTTGGAATAATTTTTAGACTTAATCTTCTTCAGTAATTTTATGTAAAATTCTGTAAGTAAAAGGAAAGGTTTCTGGTGTTTTAGGACATGCAGATGGCTTTTATTTTTTCCAGGAGATTTTATAAACATGGCAAGTAACGACTGCAAGTGATTTTATACAGTAAAAGGCATTAAGATGACTTTTTAAAAGAAATTAAGTTCCCCCTAGCTTCTGGATTTTTTGAGAAGAATGAGATAAACTTTTGACTCTGAATGCCATAAGGTACTTATGGTATGACTGCTTGAAGCTACAAAAATCTTATCTGCTACCACGGTGGAAACCAGCCTGTGAACATCAGACATTCAGTGGCATACTTACATGATCTATTTTTGACCAGATCTAATGTAAGCATTGTGATGAAAGGGCAGGTCCTGCCAACAAGTCGGCACATGAAGTGAAGTGCAACTGCTGAAAGCTGGGGTGTCACAGAGCAGCCCTGCAGCTCTCCTTGCAGGAGCAGTTCTATGAGCCACACCTCTGCACACAGGTACTCTCCTGCAGGATCAGGCCTGCCCGCATGCACTTGGAACTACTTTGCTGATTGCTTTGATGCTTGCCTGAATAACTTCTCAATAAACAGTGCAGCAAGTGCTTTCCTTTTATTCTATTAAATAGCACATGTAGCTTTCGTTCTATCGATGGAGACCTTCCCCAAGGAAGTCAATATCTGTCATAGGAGTGAATTAAAACACACCTTTATGTTACAGTACATAGAATGCAATGATGTTTCTTTGTCTAGGAACACCACAATGGCAACTGGTTTTGAGCAATTGTCCCATATCTGCCTTTTCCTGTATCCTGGATTTAGTGGTATTACATTGTGTGTCCATGTAACCAAAGGAAAAAGTCTTCCCTCTCACTGACAACAAGAACAAACTATTTATATGAACCTGGCTTTAAGGGCTTCCAGTACTAAATTTTGTGTGTAAAAAACCCAATAAAAACCTGAGCTAAGATTTGAGGTTTTAGAAGAAATCAGAAAAGCCACGGTAGTTTTTTCTCCTTGTTTTCCCTCTTTTTTCTTCCTCTTTGTTTTTAATAAACAGATAAGGCAAATCTTCTAACAGCCTCTGCAGTGTACATCTCTCTCTACAGGTAAACAGTGCTGGTCATTTCTTTCAAACGTGATCTTTCTAAGATTAAACCTGGATTAATCTCTTCTTTAGACAGGTGACTTTCCACTCCTTGACAGAAATCTGAACGGCATAAAAAATGGTTCAAGTCAAAATTACAGATCAGCTGGAAATTCACAAGCAGTTGCACAGGATTTCCTCTGGAGAACTGACTGACTGACTGACTGAGAGCCATTTTATTTGTCAGTTACGTTGTTTTCCTCCAGAGGATAATAGACAAGCAAATTAATTAGTGAAAATAAGCTACAAAACCATCAAAACATTCAGGAAAAGCTTCACTCAAACTAACATGTTCAGTGAAACAGAAACTTGGACTGGCAGCTCTCTGTTTTTACACTATTTGTTGATTCTACTGACAGCTTTAATCATTGCTGAGCTGACATTCTGGTGGTACAAATGAGTAAATAAAATGTCAGTTTTGCTTACGATGACATTGAACACAACTGTTCAACCTTGACAGGTCTATATTTGTAGACAAGATAATCATTTCTTTAGACTTTCCTGCAAGAATAACATGTCTAAAATCTGCACAGCTACCACATACATGGCCTGTAAACACTAAAAGTCAGCTATTTTTATTTGTGATCTTTTGACAAAAACTAATGCTGTCATTTTTTTTTACCTAGTCAGAAGGGCAGAACAGCCAACTTGCACCCAGCTCCACATCAGATAGCAAAAGCCCCACCTCACCAAAACTGATGGGAGTCCCTCTATAAGATCCTGTGAGCTCAGTGTTGACTGAGGGTTGCACGAAACTCCAAGTTTTTCTGCTAAAAATCTTGTGTCAAAGAGGTTCTTTGTTTAAGGCATAACCTGAGTTGTCTGTCAAAGGTGGGCCCCGATCCAGCAAAGCACTTAAGCACATGTGTAGTGTTGTTGAAACCAACGGGACTACTGCTCACATGCTTAAAGTCACGCGTGTGTTTAAGTGCTTTGCCGGCCTGAAGCCTTGCAGAAGTCCTTTATATCATGTTGATTTCAAAGCACATTTCGTTATTACATCACCGTGCTGTTCTTGGCAAGGAATGAATTAATAAATGAGACAAGGAGAGGTCCGGCAGGAGCTGCTGGGGGAGTGGGACACTGCATTCCTTTCAAAACAAGGTTGTGGCAATAAGTTTTCAGGAGACATGAATCAGCCACATAGGCAGATATAAATAATGTGAAGCAGCCAGGCTGGGTGACATACTGCTGCACTTCGTATATTGCAGGAACATATCAATACATTGTGTTTTTAATCTTTCCACGGACTTGGCATCCACCCACCCTCCAAGGCCAACTGCGTTCTGGTCAGTGTGAGAATGCACTCAGCCCTTCTCTCTGCACAGGATTTTAATGCTATTTCACAACATGGGATGGCATGGCTGGAGAACAGCCCTGTTGTAAAGCCACAATATTGGCATGCAAGTGCTTTATAGATATATTTAAGCCAAAACGTCTCCCTTGAGGACCCAGTGGTAACCATAGGGTTGGGTGAGACAAATGCTCTCAAATCACAAGCTGAGATCTACCAGAGGGATGCTCTGTTGCATCCTGGACCGTGTGACCATAATTGTGTTGCTGTTTGAGTGCTGGAATCAAAGCTGAGCTTCTTTCACACGTACAGTCCTGTTCAGATCATGCATTTTGGGAAGTCCAGGAACCTCCTGCCATGACATGGCCATGGTACTTACCAGCAGCCAACCTTGCACCCTGTTGCTGGTGTGTTGTTTTGCCAGCCAGAGCCCTGCCTGTGGGTGAGATCTCAGAACCCATGCTGCAGAGAGCCCTGTGCCACCACGCCAAGGCGTTGCACTCACACTGACACCTCAGCCAGGCTAGCGAGATGCAATGGGATCTGCAGGCACCATCTGCTCAGATAAGGATGGTGGCAAAAGGCACTGGTGTCTCCCCTTGTCATGGTCCTACTTAGGAAGGGAGCAGCTAAGTGGAAAAGAAAGAGTGCTTTGGGGAATAGGGCAGGAAAAAGAGGCCAGGTGTAGAAGGGAGGAGAAAGGAGGAAGAAGAGGAGCAAGAGGGTAGCAAACAACTACTGTATGAAAGAAATATCCTAGAAACAGCTGAAGGTCCATTTTGGGACCTTTCACTGAGGAACTGCTTAATGATGATGGGGATGGGAGTGCAGCTATGCCCAAGTGTGATGGTGAAAGCACATGTTCTGTGCTGCGAGAAGAGGGTGCTGGGGTGGAAATCTGGGAGTGGAAATTTGGTACCACAAAGCATCTGGTCTGTTGTTATCTAGAAAAGGCATTGATGCCACTTTCCTTTTGCTTGGAGTGGGTTAAGTACTGACTTTTATTGATCACAAGAATGGGAGGGAACAATGGAAGCTATGGAGCTTTCTAAACAATCTTCACACACAATAAAATATAGATAAATACCACAAATCTAGTTCCTCTCCCCTTTGAAAGTTTCTTTTAAGGAAGCCACTGTGCTACAGATACTGACAAGCAGCTGGAAGAAACAATTTCCAGTACTGTGAAGGCCAGGGGTAAGAGGGGCCAAGCTCCCTATCAGAGCCACAGCTTCATATGCCTTTGAAAATGTGTTGAAATCTGCAAGATCTTGTAAGGAAAGACAAGGGATTTATTTATCATTTCATCTGGGAATTCTAGAAGTTTGGTCCCATTTTTCATTTTTTTGCACTGTTTTGATTTATTTGCTTATTGTTACTGATAGATTATTTTAATGCCATTCATGACCAGAATACAACTGATCATGTAATTAAATGTAAGCAAAGTAAAACAAACTACAGTTTTCTGATCTGAAAAGGGGCCTGATTTAGATTTTTTCCTTGAACCAGGGCTCAGTGTCCCCTTTGATGAAAGTTGGAGGAAAGCTCAACAGCTTAAACACACATTGCCAAACTCACAACAGAGAAGGAGCAATCACACGCTTTCAAGAGGATGTTTTGCATCCGGTTATTCGAGCAGGATGCGGCACTGCTGATATCATGGAGGCTGAATTGATGTTTTTCCTGGGAAACATAATTTGGAGAAGAGCTATAATCATCTTTTCTCATAGATACATTGCACAGCACTGATACAAAACGAGTATCTAATCCAAAACCCTGTCACCGATGGTAAAGTTTCTGTGCTTTCTCTGGGGTTTGGATCAATTTCTCCATCTGTAATTGCTGATATAGGAGGAATGTTATTTTTGCTGTGGTACTTGCATTAAAACAGAGCTATCATTTGAACAAGGTTGTTGCAATATGTTTGCTAACAGACACAATTTCTTTGAAGGATTCAAATCTGCTAAACCATCTGAGAAAGTGAAGATAATGCAAAGTGTAATTTTAATGCATGTAAATGTAATGCAAGGTAATTTTAATCAATGTCAGAAGTGAACCACTTTTTACAATCTGATTATGTGCAATTATTAAGAAGAGTGTACCACAGCTTTTACATTTCTTCTTTTGGGACAGCTACTTTCAAGTTATTCTCCTTTTAAAAAGGCTTCAGGAGAGAGGCAAGAAGAACTTGTGATGACACACGGCAGGACATATGTTATGTTCCCACAGCCTGCCACATTCAGCTTACTTCTGTGTGCCATTCTAGTGCAGCTGTAGCTGTGCTGGAGAAGGAATTACCTCTCCAGCCTCACCCCTGCAGCTCATTGCTGCCCTCCTGCAGAGGAAAACTTCCACAGACTTGGCTACACAGCTTTTTCTTAGCTCAGCATATCTCATTTTGAGCAATTTTCAGTTGCAGGTGCTGGCTGGTATGGGTTTTTGTCTGGAGCAGTTTTGGAAACACTGCCGGAGTAGGAGCTTCCTCCTGCAAGTGATGAGGACCTTAGTGCCATGTCATTACGCTTTGCCCCGCCCCAAGCCTCTCGGCCGTGGGTTGCCTGGACAGAGCACTGTCCATTCTGGAGCTCACTGGTGAGCCCCTGCAGCTGTAGACAGGGCTGTGGCGAGGACTGCTGCTCAAGCTGAGCCGTGGTGGTCTCACCAGGCAAAGGTCAAAGACACCAACAAAGTGAACCTTCTAAAAACCACTGAGACACCTAACCTCTGCCACCAGAGAAAAGTTAGACGTGAAAAATCCTCTTGAGATCCTTGCAGGGGTTCTAATCGTCTGCATGAGCTGAGCCAAGTGGCTTTATTCGAGAAAGGTGCCTGGAAACTAAGGTTAGAGGAAGGAAGTGTTAATTTAGGTAGGTGGTGTCTGCATGGACAGGCTGTGGGTAAAACTGACAGCACCTCCCAGAAAGAACAGGTTGCTATGCAGCAGGAGAAACTGGGGAGGGCAGAGGTCTTTTGGGAGGGGCAGGGAAGGAAAATCCTGCTGCCTGTGAAATGCACCAGGGAAGGGAGCAAGGGAGCACCTGGTCGGTATTTACCACTTTCCTGTGCTCCTCTGCCCTCTGCTGCACTTGGCTGTGAGCAGTGGTGGTGTTAATCAGTTTTCAAAGATGGCATTTCTTCTGCATGATACTGTTTACTCTGGGTATAGGAGGAGGTGATCCACTGATTATCCTGATGGACCAAAGGAGCAGAAAGTCAAGTTTCAAGCTATTGCTGTGACTTAAGAAGCATGCAACTCTTTTGCCTCTGGACATAATTAAGTCAACATGTTCACTATTGGTTTATGCTTAAAAAGCAAAGTAAAAGCAGATGAAGTGTATTTATAGGTTCATCAGCCAATGAATGATGAAATGGAAAAAGAAATTAATAGGAAAATGTCAGCCAGGATAGAGGAGGGAATCAGTGTGAAGTTCACATTCAGACTAACAATTTGGAGTTAATTCCAAAGACAAGGGTATCTTGATTTACAGTACAAAAAAAATTGACACCTTATCAACTCTGAATTTAAATGTAAACCATGAAAAACTTAGTGTGAAGAAGAGCCTTTTGCCAGATTACATCAGGCCAGGAAGGTTAAGGGGCACTTAGGTCTGGCCACTTGAAAATGTGTGGCTTTGATTTAAAGCTCAAAATCTTAAATAAAAAAGGGAACATAGAAAACAATGTTACAACAATGAAGCCCAATCTCCCTTACACTTCCCAGATCCAGATAAAATTGGGTGTAACTCTGAGAACAGTGAAGAGAAAAGTAGAGGTGGAAAATGCCTCTTTGCTCTGTGCTTTTCTGCTCTGCTAAAATTGCTCCTTTTTGTGCAAGCAAATATCTGATATTTCAAAGGTATTTTTGGCAACATGAAGTACAGGGATAAACAGAAAGAAACAGCAGCCTTGTTAACTGAAATGTGAGCACAGGTTAGTAACACAGGATACCATCACTGAACCATCCATCTTTTAAAAATGATTTAGGGAGTTGAGAAGAAGACTTTATATTTCATAAAAATCTCATTACCTGATCTAGTCCAGTATTTAAGAGAAAGAGATATGATGAAAGCAGCATAATGAAACCCAGCCCAAAGAGGCCAGACTAGAACAAACGCGTTGCTGTTGATTTTGTGTCAATCTTTGCCACAGTTTGACTGTGTGAGCTGGAGCAAGTCTTTATGTCCATGCTGCCATCAAAGGTGTGATTGCAGCTCATATATTCATGCCCTCGAGCACTCTGCATCAGTTCAGCCATCTGTACCAGAGCCATCATACACTTTTACCTCTTTTAAAGGCTCTAGCAAAAACTGACGTAATACAAGTTTGCAAAAGCTTTTGTGGTCTACTGATGAAAAGCATAGAAATGCAAGATGCTGTAATATTTCTGCTTATTGAACCTACTGGTAGAGGCATGTGCCTTGCTGCTGGAAGAATCCTTTAATAAAACCATATCCATTGCTCATCCACTTTTTTCTGGCTGCAAAACTATTGCAGTGAATTGACGCAGGCTTAAAAATCTAAGCCAGAGCACAGAACTGAGCAATACTACACATATATGTGTTCTTGGCAGTGCCTTGATGCAGATCATGACCACGATCTGTTTAATGAATGTATGTTATTTAATGATCCATCCGGTGTTGATTTAGAAAAGAACAAATTGGAATATTTGTGCTCAAGTGGCAACTAGGAGAAGATGGCTCAAAACGAACTGTTCCCTTGGTTCTGGTAGATCTCAGGGCTAGAAGCAGCCCCTTGAAATGAGCCCGAGTGGAGTTTACACACTGATGTTCATAATACAATTCATGTTTTAGAAAAGTAATAACTGGGAACACATGCACAATAGAGGCTCAGTGAACAAAGTTTGTAATGTATAATTTGCAAGGAATATTTCTTTAAAAATGTAAAGCAGGAGTATCACTTATCATTCCCACATGGAACGAGTGGTGAAAAGGTTGTGGAAATAATTTTTATTGTTATCATATGTTTTCCCTAAATGTTGCTATAGGAGTAAACCCTTTTTGGTATTACTTACAATATGCTATTGTTTGACATCCAGCATTACACTTGTGTTTGAATAGCTTGCCCTTGTATCATCCTTCTTTGCCTTTGTTGATTAAGTTAGAGATAAATATACCATTGTTTTCATGGTGTATAAAAACTAGTCAGTCTCCTGCTGGGTGACTGAACATTAAAAGAATGGCAGGAGTGATCTTAGTGGAATAACACACTCTGACAGTTATTCTTTGGACTAAGGGACCAAGGTTTAATGGTCTGATCTAGTTTCCTTCAATTCCTTTGCCCTAGGATGGTGCACGCAGATCCTGGAGACACTGGCTGACTGTATGACACTCACTGCTACCCAACTCCTCCTCTGAGGAGAAATTTGCAGCCTGAAGCAGGTCTATAGGACTTGGAGATGACTAAAACTTCCTATAGTTGGTTTCATTTGACTTGTGTGGTGAAAATGAATAATTGTTGGTCTCCTGTGAAAGGTGATCAAGGAGGTTCTGCTAAAAAATATCTCTCTCAGAATGTACTTCAAGTTTGAGAAAAACACAGAGGTGTAGGGGATGAGACAGTTTTCAATGTTCCATTTTTATGGTTTTCAGGGGAATACTTGAAGTTTAGAATAAGGAATACATTTATTGGTTCTTGCTTCCTTTTTTTTTTTGTCAGAACATCTCATTTTCTGACCATATATTGCCACTTCCATGTGAAAGGCACAGCAGGTCAGAGTTTTATTCCATGGAAAACAGCTGCAGTAAGTTAGCAGACATCCTTCACTATGTCCCAGCTGCTGAGATAGAAGTTGAGTTCTACTGATGTCAATGGAAACAAATGCCCCATCCCTGGAAGTGTTCAAGGTCAGGTTGGATGGGGCTCTGAGCAACCTGGTTTAGTGAAAGTTGTCCCTGCCTATGACAGTGATGTGGAACTTGGTGATCTTTAAAGTGAGTCCAACTCAAACCATTCTATGATTCTATGATATATCATACCTAACAATATTTTTAAATACATTCACTTCTATCAAAAGTTAAGTAGCCTGGGATCATATGACACAACTCCACTCTTCTCAATGTGAAAATTAAAAGTGAAAACAACAGTGCTTTTCTTATGCTTAAAGAGATACAATGCACAAATATAAACAGACATTAAGATATGTAGGCATGTAAAGGACTTGGTGTTTTAGAAGGTCAGTGGGTCCCCAAGGGCTTTCGAAGAGACTGGGAGTCTCAAGATGCTGGCAGGGTCACTGAATGAGGTACACTGTCAGGGCTATGACTAAATCACAGAATAGTTGGGGTTGGAAAGAACTCTGAATGACATCTTATCCACCCACCCCCTGCCTGAGCAGGACTACATAGAGGAGTGGCCAAAAACTATGTCCAGGTGCCTTTTGAATATCTTCAAGGATGGGAGACTCCATAATCTCTCTGAACAGCATGTGCCACCTCACAATGAAAAAATGTTTCCTAATTTTTGGGAGGAATCTCCTGTATTTCAATTTGGTCCCATAACTGGGCACGACTGAAAAGCGCTTGGCTCTGTCTTCCTTATCACCCTCTCTTGAGGTGTTTATACACACTCATAATATCCCCCCTTGGAGCCTTCTCTTCCCTAGGCTGAATATTTATTACAATATATGTTCCTTTTGACATAGTTTATCATCTACAGGGTTTGCAGTGTTTTAATGTTCCCAAAGGCATCACATTTTCTACTTCGAACTCTTGATCATACCTAGAAAAAGAGCATATCCTGGATCCAGTGATACTTGGACAACGCATCACTGCCAAGACATACCTCTTAATCTAGAAAACTTAATCAGGGAGGGGAAAAGGAAGCAGAATTCTGAGAATTTTCTGAGGAAAGCTCAGCCCATGCAAGCAAGATGGGCAATATCCTTCATCTGCAAAAGAAAGGCCTCTGATTGCTCAGCACAAGGTCAGAACATCCCTTGGTGGAGCACAGCCAGGGCTGCTCCAGCCCGGCAGCTGCCATGGCCTCCTGGACACTGTGGGTTGGTGCAAGGCCCAGAAAACTTTAATAAATTAGTCCTGCTGAAAAGAGGTGAGGTGATAAATATTTTTGCTGGTTATCTCATAGGAAAGCTGTGCAAGCCAAAGGAGAGGGTGACCTGCTGCATGGCCCTGCCAAGGCTCCTTACTCCTCTAGCTCTCTTTCTCCCTTCACACCCCTCCACTGCTGAGTACCAGTACAAAATCCTTACTGCCTAGTGTGCCAGTGCCATGCAGGGAGTTACCCTTGAGTTTGCCTGTATTTTCTAGTACACAATATTCCTTCATAGACCAGGTCTGGTAATACAACACCTGCAAAATACCAGGAAAAGAATCCCTGGAAACTACCCTGAGCCTGCTGCTGTTCCCCTTTTAGGGGCATGAAGTAACTTAATTTCAGGGGCAGCATAGAGAAATCCATGTCTCTGCAGGAGTTTACCATTAACTGGGAATGACATGGTACTCTCTGCTATGTGAACTAACATCCACACAAAAGGGGTGAAGACCTGCCTGAGCCTGCAATCACATTACACATACTTCACCTAGTACCCTGTGAGATGCACCACAGATATTTTATCCGATAAGCAACCCCTTGCATTGAAGTGTATCAATTCAATAAACTTACATCTTCCTTTAAAAGCAACCTGCTTTCAAACACGGGTGCACAATGTAAAAAATGCATGTTGTGTAGCTTACACAAAGTTTTAATCTCATTTTCAGTAATTGTTTAAAAATAAGTGTTTCATTGTATATAAATGCTAGCATTATGTTAAGCTGTATTCTACTTCTGTGTACTAACAAAGGTCACGAATAGAGCAATAAGTGTTTGAGGTTTGCAGGATTGCTTTGATGTAAATTCTACTTGCCACTGGTATTCTTCATTTACCACATATATCCCCAGAGAACAGCTTGCCTGCATAGCTCATAAATTTGTTATAAATCATAATACTTCTGTTACATCATTTCCAACCTATCCGAGCTAAATACACACTGTGATTTTTCTTTTTTTCTCCCTATGTGAAATTTCCAGTTTGGTGGCATATCTGCTGCATAATAAATTCCAGACAGTCGTTCTTTCATGGTATATCTAATGTCTGCATTTTGGACCCAATCTAGCTGATTATTGAAATCTGTGGGAATTTGCCAGCAGTTACAGCAGGACTAGAATTATGTCCTCTTTGTATCTAACTTGCCTTTGTTGGAGCAGCATGCTGGTTTGGAACCAGTTTCTAATGAGAATGTATCTGGAGCTGAAAACACCAAATGTGCTAATTGTCTGCTGAAATGCTGGGTTTGGTGCCAGCAGTAAGTATTGGGTTTCTAATTCAATGCTGTTTGTTTTCTCTTATGATTTGGTGCCACAAAATTCATCTTTTACACTTTGCAACAAAGGCAAATGAGGAAAATGTTGGCTTACAATGAACATTTCTGCAATCTGGCAAAAGAAGGGCAGTGATGCACCGTATTTCTGTTTGGTTTCTACTATGCATACCTTCATTCCAAAATAGGGAAGGGGAAAAAATTATGTGATTATATGTGACAGTATTAGCAATGCTGTTTATTAAATCTTGCTGAAAGATAAGTCTGTTAGTGTAAGCCACCATTTGCAAGCTTTTTTTAATACACATTAGTCTCCAGAAGTGCATATTCTATTGAATTCAGTGGTATTATCCATACACATTGAGTTATTCCGTTCAATGTTGGCAGTGTTGTGACTTTCTTTGGTAGAAAGCAGGAAGGTGAGATCAAACTCCTGGTTTATAATATTCAGAAATACTTGGACTAAAAATGGCAAATGCATCAGAGTCATAGTAAACATGCTCTGCTTTTGATCAGGGGCATAATTTGGTGCTTACATGTGCGTCTACCTGTTTTCTGCTTATCTCTGGTAGCAATATAATGATGAATAAAACTAAAACTGCCTAAATAATTCAACAGTATTCCCAGTGTCTTTTTAGTGCTAAGCACAGTGAGTCAAGCATTCCCCATGGCTTGTTGTTTCCCTGCTCTGGGTCTCGTGGAAAACCCTTAGGAGTAGGCAGCCTTCTGCTGATGACTATTGACAACTGTCATCTCCAAGATCTTCCTTCTGCACCCCAGTCAAACCACCCTGCAGGGAAGTAAAGCACCTGCAGAGCAGAAATAAGGCTCAAGAACACAGACACAGCAACGGGTCAATTACGTACATTTTTGCCAGCAATTTCCCACATAGGCCAAGTCCATTTGAAACATAAACCACCTATCAAGAAACACCCTGAAATTATTTACTCTTTTATGATTGCAAAGTATGGCAACATAATACCTTTAATGGAAGCCCAAATAAACAGCATGTGCTGCAAAGTGTCTGAATGGGTTTTATGAGCTTGAATTTTTACGTCACATGCTGGGTAGCAATCATGACTTCAGCAAATGCCTTGGGGACATAGAAGAGCATATATAGAGTTTTAATGAAGGCATAAACTGATAATATTTATTTTTAAAGTGTATTATTACACCGAGAGGGCAGGTGGGGGAAATGTCACAAATAATGAAATTATTTATTGTTGCAAAGTGCTTTACAAGTGTTACAATATGTTAAAAAATAGTGGTCTCCAGTAAAGGCATTGGCTGCACAGGGCAGTTCCACTAGCTCAGCTCAGAGGCAAGCACCACAAAGACTCTGTGGACTGGGGCTAAGGGGCAACATGATGATCATGCTGATGGCTCATGGCAATGAACATCTGCCCTTGGGCTCTCTGGTTGAAAGGGCTGACACAGGAGTTTAGTGGTTTATGGAGACCAGGATATATGGGGCGTGTTTGGCTGCACCCCTGAGCCCTGTTGGGATAAATTGTTATTAACTGTGACGATCCAGACCTTGACATCCTTTCAAGCATGCTTGGTGGCAGACTAATCAGCCTTGAGTCCTTGGTGGGAGCCATTTTCTGCACATATTGCCAAGTTAAGACAATGGTGTGTGACTGTTTCAGCTGGAAATGTTTTAGAACCAACTCTGGTGTGACTGTTCTCAGCCTCTTCCCATCCCATAATATACTAATCTCCATTTTGTTTTAAAATTTTAATTTTATAGTACTAGAAACACGATTTATTTTTCTGATAACTAGGTGAAATGAAATTCCTTTACAACTGAGTAAATATCCTCTCCTCAAAACCTTCCTCTCCTCAAAACTTTAAGATCGCACACAGTTATGAAACCATTCCACAACTGATGTATTTATGATCAAGCATTTTTTGGCCATATTTGGGGTGTGTTTAGCTGTTTCAATATGTGTTCAGTCCAGATATACTCAGCAATTGAACAGTTGTATGTGAAATTGTTTTATGAATTGCATTAGTGGTGCCATTCCAATGGCATGGGAGAGTCAGATCACCACTATTTCAGTGTCCATACCTGGTCCCTCCCAGAAGAAGATGTCAGAAGGTGTGTGAGTGCTTAGGCATATCAAGATTAGGATTTTCAAAGTGTCCAGAGCAGAGGCCAAGTAGTGAGTCATGAGAGAAAACCCAAAAATCATCTAGGGACCTGAATGCAAACCTACCCCGTGCAGCTGAATACCATAACTTTGGTACCACAGTTGTGTTTAGACATATCTATTTAGACCTGGACTTGTCACTTGAGCTGTGCTGAAGTGACAGATCCTGTACACTGCAATCCTGCTGATGTCCCTGATGATGTGGAATCAAGTCTCTCCAGCGTGATCCATTGCTGCAGATCCGTTCAAAATGGTGTGTGGGGACACACCAGAGCAGGCCCAGGGCAGAGACAGATGGGCTGCAGAGAGTGAGGGGAAAAGGGAAGATTTTTCTCCTGCCCTAAAAGCTGAAGTGTTACTGAGCTCACCACTTGTTCTCAGCAGAGGGCTTGTGACAGGGCCTGTGAGCTGTGTGAGAGACTGGCAGTAACTGGAAATCACAAGGATCAGCCCCTTTGCCTGCAGTGTGGGCTCCTAAATCATCTGGGGGAGGCATCCAACAGCTTTATCCTAACCCACCACATGTGAGATACTGTATGCGTTTTCTGAACTAATGTTTTATGGGAAATGCAAATCAGAAAACATCAATCCTGCTCTGTGCTTCTCCCACTGCCCCCTTTGGACCTTGCTGCTGCCATGAGCACCCCTGCTGCCCTCATGCTTTGGTCCAGCAGTGTGGATCCTGCACCAGCTGGTCCCTCCATGTGCATGAAGAATCAGGTGACCTGACTAACATGTCTTTGCTCCCATCACCCGGATGCTTGCAACAAAACAAGCAAGAGTGCAGGGGCTGCGTTTTGGGGATGGTCAGCAGACAATCCTCTCCTGGGTTTGTTGGCACAGAAGCAGGAAGGTGCCTAAGTAAAAACTGTATCCCAGCACCCTTTCCTACAGCACTTCCCAACGTCTCTTGCTCCTGCCCAGGAAAAAAGGCTCCCTCACTTACCCTGTATTCGGTCAGTACTCAGAACCAACTGGTGTAATATGTATAACATTGTCTGCAGGGAAGGAGGAATTCCTGGGTCCAGTGAACTTACAGGCAAAACTCAGGGACTTATTCTTTATTCTAAAAGCACTTGATAGATGGGTTTCACCATTAGTATCAAGTCCTACACCTCCTTCCAAACTGCTCTGTGATGTGACTGCTAAAGTACTATGAGACCAGCATTTATACTGAAACTGAAATATTAATATTTATACACACTGTCTACTGGGACAAAGTAATTAACTTTTTTATTAAAGCATTTTTCTAAATTGCCCCTAAAAGATTTCCCACCTAAAATATGCTGTTCTTTTTTTCCCCACTAACTTCTTTTTCTTTTCAGCGTGTGGCTTTGGTCTTTGTTTTGTGACTTGTGCTTCTCTGAAAAAAAGCTCATAAACCTTCACAAAAAGGCTCTTTTGGCTTATAGCTTTATTCAATCAATATGGTGGATCTGTAGCAAAACTGTTTTAGGAGCACTTGGGAAGAGAATTCTACTTGCTGAGTACCAGAACAAAAAAGTTTGCTTCCCCAAAGGTTTAGAAAGATGCTTTCCAACACAGAGAAGCCTAATCTGATTTTGGTTACATTTGAACCGCACTTTATAAACTGTGGCCTTTTGAAGCATGAATGTGATTTCATGTGCTTCAATTCTTATAAATCTTTCAGGAATAATTCAGCAAGTCTACGCAAGCCTTTCTGAACGCTAACCCAGTTCAGACAAGCACGAAGCCAGTGACTACAAACATGTCCCCAGCTGCTGTAATTCCAGGGTAGGAACCAACCACAGAACAGGAGGGCGAGAGTTAGCAATTAGCTGTAATCCAAGATTAATACAGTTTTATTGCATGTCTCTGCAAATTACAGATTGATGTGGAACTGATGGTTTTCTTCAATGCTGATTTGTGCTGTGCTCAGGGGTACAAAATTAAGAGTAAAAAGATTATTTCTCAATAATCAACATTAATAACAGCACTTAAATTGCTGTTGCTGTAATTCACTAATAAAATTAATGAAGAAAAGTTCACTGTATCTATTTTTTTTTTTCTCTCTCTCCCATGCTGTTTTAATCCTTTTCCTTAAAATTTCTATTTTTTCTGCTAGAAGCAAATTGAATAAAAATAATAATGAAAACACCGTGTATTACACCACAGATCTGAAGTGCTGTTGCTGTTTTTGTTCTAACACTTAAGCTTCATGAGGGATAATTCTGTTAGTAGATGCAGGAGAAAGAGAGATTGGCCAGTGTGGAAGGCCACAGGAGAACTCAGGCAAGGAGAGTGGTTTTTTGCTTCAGTTTTATCCTATATTAAAGCCTTTGAATGAAGGTTTGACCTAGGTCTCTCAAAGCTGAGGCACAGCATGTCCAGGGCAGATCTCACCAGCTGCTATGCAGGCTGGCTTTCAGCCTCCCCCACTTGCCCACCTGGGGCTTTGGCTGCTCACAATGACCAGAGAAATTGATGTGAGATTTTAGTCTGATTGAAATATCTAATGTAGGTTAGGGGATATAGGTGCGAAACAGGTGCTCTTAGCCCAGAAACAAGCACCTATTCTGGGAAATGCACCATCAAAAGGGGGCTGAAGAAAGAAAGGAAACAACCCTTAAAATGAATCTTTCTCTTTCTCATGCAACGGCTCTACAGGATGAAATAGAAAGAGTCTCTTTCCCACGTAATGGCTTTACAGGATGAAATAGAGAAGAGCTGTGTTTTTGGAGTTCCCTGCAGTTCAGTAATCTTTGTCTGAAAATTAATTAAAACATTTATGTCTCCTGCTGAGGGTTGTAGTCTTATTCACAGGTGCTGGAGAAAGCATCTTTTTCCAGGGCACTCAGCAAGTTTGCACGACACCAGGCTCAGGGTGGTCTGAAAATGTGGCTGTGAAATTTTTCAGGGTGCCAATACTGATGGCTTGGGGTATATGCTCAGTTTTGTGTGCCCAATGAGGTTGTCCAGTGGAAGTTACCTGAGCATCCAAAGAAGTAGTCTTTGGAAGTAATTGTAGAGACCAGGATCCTCACTGGGAAAATCCAGGCAAGTGCCTTCACCCAGGAGAAGCTGCATTCAAACAAGCTTTGGTTTTTTCTTTAAGGTAGGTGTCAACTAAGACAGGGTTTTCTAGACTATGTAGTGAGCTATACAAAGGTGGGCACTTGCAGGGTTCAGGATGTCATGTTGAGCCACACAGGAGTTACCCAAACAGCCCTGACTTCTCCCAGGAGCTCAGACCTGGCACACACCCTACGCTGTCCTCCCAGCTCCCTCCTGCTGCTGGTCCCCTTGGTTCCTGCTCAACCACACAGGATCCTCCCTGACCACACAAGCTTTTTTATGACTCCCCCTGAACTTTGTAACAGGCTGGCGTCTCAACTTCAGCTGGTTTAGCCATTTCCAGCCAGCTTAGATTGAAAGGATGGAAAAGGATGGGGAGAGGGGAGAGGAGAGGCTGTCCCTAGCAGCAGCACAGATTTATGTCCAGCTAAAGAGGCTGTTCAACTCCAATCTCATCTTCCTTCACACACTTTTTCTGCTTTTTATTTGTCCCCTTTGATTTCTAAAATTTCAGGTGTAATTTGCATTCTTCTTCCCGTGTCTCACACGCTTCCTTTCTTCTCCATCTCCTCGGTCTGGCACCACTTGCTGGGTGCATGCAGGGTAACCTGTTCGCAGGCACGCATCGCAGCCAAGCCCAGCACTGCATATGGGCCCGTGGCTCTGGACGAGGTACTGCATCAAAACAGGCATGACAGCACCAAACACGATGGCCAGCATCACTCTGATGTGTCCATTCTGCCACTTTGGGCTGCATGGCGGAAAGAGCTGAAGGAGAGAGGCAACAATAACTGGCAAAACATTGTCATTCATGCAGGGTGTAATAAAAAATGCCTGGAGTTTAGTGCAAATGTCTGTATGGACTCAAGCTTTGTCCTGAGGATTGCAGGTGAGGCTTGGGCCTGTGAAACTCAGCAGGAGGGTTCCCACTTTGTCTTTGGGCTATTTCCTCTGTGAGGAAAGGGTGTAAGGACCAGGCTATGAGGAACACTGAAGGATACAGGGAGGGCTGCTCAACACTTCTATGTGTCCTTTGCTACATGGTATGAGCAAGGAGAAAGGAAGCGTCTGGAGATCTAAAATGGATTTAAAGAAATCCATCCTTTTTCATTCTCTGCAAAGATTGCTTAGTAGGATAAAAATTTTAAACTCATGGATAATAAATCCATGTGTATTAAATATATAGTATAATCATAAGTACTATATAAAAACAAATATTTATATCAGTTGAATTGCTGATTGTCCCAGTAAAATTACAAAACCTCCAGATGAATTGCTTTCAGTACCTTGCAGCAAAAATGCTGATCCTTCTTCCTCCTCCCCAGATAACCCCAAACCTATAAAACGAATAAAATACATTTTAGATTTGCCCTGGAAAAATACTGTTGGACTCTCCCAATGTGCAGCAATTTCTCTCCCAAAGAGAAGTAGGGGTTTTTTAACATATAAACATTAGCAGCCAGGCAGGACATTATGATCCATGGAGATCTGCACTTTTAAACTCAGGAAATACAAATCAACCTATTTCTTATTAATCTTATCTCAAAAATCTAGTTGATGTGACATACTCTTAAGTTTACTCCTTTTTAAAAATCTTTTCCCTCCTCCAGGACTGCTGGTGTTCGCTGCTTAGATCAAACTGCCAAAGTCAGCCATCACGTTATCTGTTAACTACTTCTAGGATTAAGACATTCTTCTCAAATTATGTTTATAGGCTGCTCCCCTCTCTTTCTGCTCAAGTCTGGACCTCCGGTGTTTAAATTACATACTGTGCTAGGCATCTTATCCCATCAATACATGCCATCTCTTCTCTGCCCTTCTGGTTTCCTTTTATTCTGAAATAGATGGGTGCCATATGAGTAATCTCTAAATACCATTAATGTCTTGTAAAACTATATCATTTTAGTGGAGTGTCTAATGCACCTTTCTAATCTTAGTAGTACCATAACATTAGAATCAGCCTCTTCTGCTCTGGAAAGGGCTCTCATCAATGTGCTTGACACTGCTGGAGTGGCTTCAGTGGATTTAAACATCAGGCCTACATACCCAAAGAGCTTGCTTGGCTTTCTGACAGCTGCCTAGCAGGGTGCATATGGTTTTAGTTTATTCCCCATTTACCACCAAATGATTTTGCCCTTAAAATTAATAGAAGAAAAATATTTGGAAACTGATAGCTGGTTGTTAGATATTACTTTTAGTGTTCTTGTTCATATTTTTCTTTTCTATCCCACATGTGCTTTTGCTTGTGATCTTGCAGGACTGTAAAGTTATGATTCAGCAAAGTGGTGAAGGTGAGAGCATGACTGTGCTGATTCTGGGGCTGCCACTACAGCCAGGACCACCTCCTGGGTGTGGTGCTTAGCTTGCTCAGCTCCACGGCAGCACCCCAACTCTGGGGTCACCATGATCTCCAGGATGGGAAGGAGGAGATGGTATGCACAGTTTTGGGAGCAACACAGGGATGGGCTCTAGCTGGGGGCTTCAGTGCCATCCCTGTGTTTGCCCCAGACATGGTTTTGGGATACAGTGTATGGGTGAGGAAGCTTTTCAAGCTTGTGTCTGTGGTTTATTGCTTTTGTGGGCATTCAGCCTCTTGACCTAGACCATCTGAAGGCTGGAGAGAAGATGAGGGTTTTGATTCCTATAGAATTGATAGTATCTGTTGAAATTAATTCCATGTGGAGAAGTAAGCATTGTCTCCGTATAGTAACACTCAATGTGGAGCATACTGCTTAGTTTGAGCTCTGACTCCAAAACTTGCTTGAAGGCAGAACATATGTTTTATGGGGTTTTGAAGATACCACAACCCATGAGATAGCTCAGGCTGCATGAATGCATTTTGTAGAACCCATGAATGAAAAAAAATCTCAGAAGGCCTGAAACTTTTCACATACCTATCACTTTCAAATGAGTGTAAGTGTGGTATTTGCAGTCATTCCTCCTTTATCCTTGTGTAATGAGAATATACCTTTGCCTTCTAACTGGATGTCATTGAAGTCTAATCTCTGTGTTCAGATGGGCCTTTAGAGCATCAGCCCCAAGCTCCAGAGAAGTGCTGTTAGACATTACCTCTGCAGCTTCTGTGCATTTTCCCTCTCCTCCTTTAAGACAAGGAGGTTCTGAAAGTGTTTTGGCCAGAGTTTGATTGGCTGACTTCTTCAGTGGCATCAGGCAGAGTGATTTCATTGATTTCCCAGAGCTAAACAGATTCACACCATCTAGGAAGCTGACACAAAGGATTTACAGTGAAAAATGTATATTCTATTTTTTACTATTTTCTGATACTGTTTTATTCTTATGAGATCAGGTTCTGGACAAAGAAAATTCAAAAGGCTTCTTTAATAGTCTTTTTTACAGGGCTGCAGAGATGGAGGTTTAGAGTCAACCCACCATGAGCAGCCAGTGCAGCAGGACCGAGCCTGATGGCACTGTAGGTTGAAGTTGAACATTGGCTTCAATGAACTCCTCTGAATTTCAGAAGGTGTCTGGCTTGTTTCAATAAGTTTAATTGTAATATAGCCTATAGGTGAAGGAATTTGATCAGGTTTGGGCCACAGTCTCCCATGCCCTGATGCTGACATCTGCCCCAAATCAGAGAGAGCAGTGCTGATGAACTTTCCAAGAAGCTGCTGACTTATTTGAAGTATATCTTCTTGCTGTCTATGACATAAGTGCACTGATGAAGCAGCACGTCTCAGTTGAGATGGTTGTTTTCCACCAGGAATTTAAAATACTCTGTGTAGCTCCTTCAAGCATTTTACCCCAGAATTTACTGTAGTCATGCTGCTGTGGCTGCATATGCCGCTGACTCTGCCCACTGACTGCTCAGCTGGTGTGGCTCACCTGGCTCAGGCATCCTTTTGGTGAAGCTGCAAACTTTGCATCTCCTCCCGTATCTGTTGTGACCATTGATGCTGTTCCCCTCACTTTTTAAGTGCTATACCACAGGCTGGACAAACCATAAACAAATACCCAATGATAAGAAAGCATAGTGACAACATGGCTCTGCATTTTTGCCTTTTATTTCCATGTTTTAGACGTGTACTTACGGTTGTTTGAGGTTTGAACTGACCATACAACAGAATAACATCTCCTTGCAGGTATGTGACAACATTGTACAGGGGGACTTCAAAGCATACAGTCATAGAATGGTTTGGGTTGGAAGGACCTTTAACGGTCATTTCATCCAACCCCCAAACACATGTGACCTTAGTGCTCCTAATGTACTAGGGACATCAAAGGAATGACTGACTGGTGGATGTGAATAAATACCTCTAAGATCTTAGTTTGAAATTACCTGTGCTGGTTTTGATGAGGGAGGAATTAATTTTCTTCATCGTAGCTCTATGGGAATAAGTTTAGGATTTGTGCTGAAAACTGTGGATGATACAAATCTGTTATTGCTGAGCAGTGCTTGCCCAGCACCAGTGACTTTTCTGCTTCTTGTACTGCTGCACCAGAACATGGGCTAGGGACATACAAGAAGATGGGAAGGGACACAGCTGGGACAGCTGACCACAACTGACCAAAGGGATATTCCATACCACATGACATCCTGCTCAGTCTATAAAATCTGGAGGAAGAGGACAAAAAGGGGATGCACATTTAAAGTGATGTCATTTGTCTTTCTAAGTCACCACTATACATGAGGGACCCCTGTTTTCCTGGAGATGGCTGAACACCTGCCTGCCCACAGGGAGTGGTCAATTAATTCCTTGTTTTGCTTTGCTTGCATAGGCAGCTTTTGCTTTACTTATTAAACTCTCGTTATTTCAATCCACAAATTTCCTCACTTTTAGTCTTCTGATTGTCTCCCTCATTTCACTGGGGAAGAGTGAATTGTGTGGGGCTTAGTTGCCAGCTGGGGTTAAACCACAACCTAGCCTTTGATGAGGTGCATTCAAGGGACAGGTATAGGAATGTCTGCCTGCTCCAGGCAATGGGTTGTGCTGGCTCAGAGGGGACATGATTGTCTGTACTGACCCTGTCCCTCTCCCAGTCTGCACTTAATTGTTTCTGTGAAACTGGGACACAAAGCCTGAATCTCATTCTGGATTTTATGCATCTACATTGTGCATGTGATGAAGACAACTGACTTATCTGCCTTTGGAGACACATCTGGAAGAGGAGTGCAGGGGTTAGAGCAATTGCTCATGAGTAGGAGCGCTCAACTCAGTAATGTAATTGGAAACGACCCATATTCACTTTTTTTTTGAGCTAAGTTAACATCACTGTCTCAGCTTCCTGAACAGTCAGTAGGGAGGGATGAGTGATTCATCCCACCCAGCTTAGACCCATATTTTAGGAAGGAATGAATTGCCCTCTGGCTGATGAAAACCTTAGATGAGACATCTAAGTTTTAAATGACTAAAGCTTGGTGACACAGATCTCTGCCTAAATGCAGAAAACCTGTTTAATTTGGCTACTCTTTTGACCTTTAACTGAAGAAAAACATGCTAACTTTTCATCAACACCAAACACTTAACTTTAGTTTTTTATTTACTACTATCCCACTGCTTCCTGGGGTCAGCCCTCCTTAGCCTGTGGGAGTTTGTCTCAATTGAAAACATGGTGTGGCTGCTCTACTTCAGTCCTTTTCACTTCCATAGATTATGAGGGCACCCACCCATTTTACTGATGCTCTCAAAGTGTCTTGAACTGCCCTTGTGCACATGGTGGGGAAGAACAGGCTACCCTAAAGGCTTGCATTGCTGACATTATTGCAGAGTCCTGTTGCTGAGGGATTCCACCCCCTTGGAGGAGAGAAACCTTTGGACTTCTGTCAGTAGGAAACAGAGAGAGACACTCACCTTAAGTGACTGTAGCCTTACCTCCCCATGCATCATCTTCCAGCAGTGTAAAATCATGTCTGTACATCTCAAACACTCATTGCAAAACAGAGGGTCTGGTGCAGATGCTTTGAATTATAAAAATGAGAAGTTCTCAGATGAAGGTTGGCTTTTCTCTGCTTAGTTTCTACTGGATTGTTTTACTGAACCCACAACAATGAGTAAAAGGGAAACCTCATGTAAACCACTTAACACTCCATGTACAGCACAGTAGCCTTACGGAGGGAACTAAAGTGAGGCCAAATTCAAGACCAGACGCTGCTAAGCCCTCAGGTCCTCGGAACAGGATGGTCAGCATCATCTAAAGTGATGTTCCTACACTGTACCATGCCTGTGAGCTTCCAAAGGCACTTCAGAAGAAGCCCTGATCTTACCAGTAAGGCTATTTCAAAGAAACTCTGTTGTAGAGTGTAATGGAGCTGCTGTGCCACCTGTAATAGTGTGCAGCAGACAGGGAGTGATTACTTCTGAATAGTTTATTGATCTGTTACCTCATTTTTAGTTTTCTAGTGTAACTCACAGCTATACTTAAGCAAATAATGGAATGTTAAATTTACTAAGAGCTGTGTATTAGCCTCTGAATTTCCATAAAGAAAGCTAGTTATGTAAATAGCACAATATCAGCAGCTTTCCATCTCAACCAGCTGATGCGAGCAGGGGCAGCAGTTCCAACCTGCTGATATTCTTTGGGATGCCTTCTGCTCTTCTCTGCATACGTGCACGTGGCTGTTTTTGAACACTTTTCATATCCAAGCAATTAACCAAACTTCAGAGTCCTGGATGTAGTTTCCATTTAGAAAGACAAATCGAGTTGGGCATTAAGTCTTGTCTTAAGCCCACTCTTCATGAAGAGTGCCCTGAGTCTGCGCTCCTGAGAACAGAAGCAGAGCCATACACACCTTCTTTGCTCATTGGTTTAGTCTTTGTAGTCATCCCTTGGCCAAAAGCATTCTTGCTAAGCTTTCTTCTGGCCATGCTCACAGTACTATTTGCCCCACTCTGTCTCTCTTTTCTCTGCTTCTCTTTTTGTCTTGTTGCTTTTTTTTTTTCCTTTGGTATATAATTTACTAAATAAATAAATAAATAAACAAAATGTCTTTCACTAGTTTTTGTGTATGAAGCAGAGGTTGCAACTTTAACTGGTCTTCACTTCTGTGAAATAGATCAATTATCCCTAAAACTCATTGCTGTAAACAACTCCAGTAAGATTTCATCCACCTCCCCATCACCGTTTTCTTCCTTGTATTTTCATTTGTGTGCACCCTGAACTGTGCCTATTTAGCCTCGTGATTTGCAGGTTTTTGTGTTACCAGAAAAGCCATTACTGGTCCACAACCAGTTACTTTCAGGGCTGCGTGTCCTAAGATTTTATTTAAGGCCTTGAGATTCCCCATAATGTAGAGTTCAGAAAAGTGCAGTGGTAAATCTGTGCACTACAAGCTGATTTTAGTGAAGCCCTCATGAGGAAAAGGCAATAGCAGAGGTCTTCCTTTACAGGTCAAGGCTAATTACCAAAAAGAATTGAAATAGCCTTGAAGTTGTTAAGGGAAAGGGAATAGACAGAAGATTATAAACGCTTCCTGTGTTCCATAGGAAATGAAATCTTCCTATCTTCCTTTCTTAAGCCTATTTCCTATTGAAATCAAGCGCTATACTATTTAATTGTGTGTATTGGTTAAGAAAGATGGGGACTCTTTTCATGTAAAACACACTCACACATAACCAAAACAAAGTGTTTTGTGTCAAATTTTGATAGAAAGAAGACAGCTTTCATTTCCAGCACAGATAATTAAGTGCTGATGAAAAAATTTCATTCTAAAGATTTTGATGGCAAAATATAAATCTTCCCTCTAACTTCTGAATAAGGATGCACTGAAACTTATTCATGAAAAAAATGTCCTTATTGCTCTGGATAACACAAGGTTTCTGACATTCATTCTGGTCTCCTTCCCCACGCTGTGCAATTGTTGTGTTTTTGTTGTAAATACAATATAACACTTTGTTGAGTGTGCCAGGAACATAACTATGGAGAATCACCAACAGCCTTAGGAAAATGTCATTAAAAAAAAAAAAAAAGTGTTAAAAAGATATAGATGCAGTTATGGTCCTGATGTATGGTTACGCATACCCAAAACCAAACAAAGATTCATCTTGTGATTGTAAACTACTTGCAAAAGTGAGAGTGGGGTTTTTGTAATGGCCACCTCCAACACAAGTTCTATATCATGAGTTTTTGCCACACAGAGCTTTGTTCAGGACAAGATCCCTTTCTCTCTGCAAAGATGGAGGGTAACTTATTGACCAGTCAATAAGTACCTCTGAGACCTGTAGGGAGTATAACTGGACAGTGAGGTGCATCTTAAGGATGCTGCTCATAACACAACAGCCGTATGTGGGCACACCAAAAGTCTGGATCACGTGGGGAACTCCAGTGGATGACATTGCCCAGGGCTTGAATCTCATTGACTTTACTGTCTGTTTGTTGGGATAAAAATACCAAACCTAAACCATCCCAAACTGTGCACATTATGAACATTTGGCAAAAATAATTTTATTACCTGTACCCTTGATAGACACTAATTTGTCTTGGACCCAAGTGTGGCTACAGTCTAGGAGCAGTAATTCCTTGGGAACACCTTCTGAGCATATCAGGCTTCATAAAACCCCTATCTTAAGACAATGATGTCGCTTCAAAGACAATAGTCTGCTGTTAAGCAGGACCAAAGTAACTCCTTCTGTGCATCTGCTGAGCTGATTTGTTTTCAAATGTTGATTTAAATTTTACTACTTTTTATTATGTGATATTGCTAAAACTATGGGTTTATGGCAAATGTGTTCCAGTGCAATAAAAATGTGCTTATCTTTCTTCCTCCTCCCTGAACTAAGAACAAAATGCCTTGAGAGACTATATGTATTTCATAGCTTTTCTGAATTAAAACCCCCTTCAATTAAAATCATAATCTTTGGTGGTCCCACATAATATTTTGTAGCTGACATTCACGTATAATGTAATGTAATCCTGTTTTTTGATGGGACTTCTATCTTTGCTAAGTTTCCTCTCCGGCTAATTAATGTTTCTGCCTGCTATTGATTTTTCTGATCCACCCAACTTTCATTTGTTATTTTCTTTCACTGATTATTTTAATAGCATGCCTTAGTGTAGCGTATGTTTGGATTCCAGCTCCAGTTTTACCCTAGCCATTATTAACAATGTAAAGCTCCTCCTTTATGTGACAATGCTAATGTTTTTAGCTGTGCTTAATTAGCCCCATCTCAGTAGGGAAGCGCTATTAAGGCTTGTGTCTTATCTGCTAATGTTTCAATTTCCCATTTTTCTAGCAGATAAAAGCTGATTGTAATGCTGAGTGGCAGGTTTGGGGCACAACCATCTGCAGTCTCATTTTAGCGTATAAACAGGCAGATTGCTTCCCACTTAAACTGCTACCACAGTGGACTGTTATCTTCAGGGTAATCATAGTTACATTCATGTATCTTCAGAGGATGTTAATTACAGGAAGATGCTTGCTTTCTCTTGAATACCCGAACAAGTGCTCTGCAAGTTTAGAGCAATAAAAGAAGGAGAAAGCATTCAATCACAGGTGGGAAGGAAAGAAGTGAGAAACATATCCAATAGGCCAAAAGGTTGCTTGAATGGCAAAGGGAAGTAAAAGGTATGAAGAAAAAAGACATATTAAACCTTATTGTCACATGGAGATGAATCAGTTCAGAGCAGCAGAGCTCATCATTCTAACTGAAGGACATGAGGATGGTTGGAACAGCAACTCAGCTAGAGCAGGACCTGCATGCCAGGGACATCTGGAAGCAAGGTGGAGTGCATGCTCTGGATGGCTTCCCGCCTTTTGCACTTGTGAGTGAGGTGGAGTGGCAAGAGGATCAAGGTTTGCCCATCACTAGCATGTCCCAGCATGGCACAAAGCCTGTGGATCCTGGAGCCAGGCAAGAAAAACATTAACCTATATTGACTGTGCTTGCTATAAAGAGTCCAGACAGCAGGGATCATAAATTCATGGAATCATAGAATCATAGAACAGTTTGTGTTGGAAGGTACCTTTAAAAGTCCAACTTCTTGCAATGTACAGGGACATCTTCAATTAGATCGGGTTGTTCAGAGGTGTGTCCAATCTGACTTTCAGTGTTTCAGACAATGTATTTAACACACGATGGCACACATTCATTTGACTGAGCAAGTAGATATAATAAATCACAGAATCACAGAATGGTTTGAGTAGGAAATGACCTTAAAGATTATCTAATTGTAAGCTCCATGCTATGGGCAGGCACACTTTCCACTACACCAAATTGCTCAAAGCCCCATCTAACCTGGCCTGGAACACTTGCAGGGATACAGTATCCACAGCTTCTGGGGACAACCTGTTCAATAAAGTTTCAACTAGTAGTACTTCTGAAAAGAGAAGGCATAAAGCAATTGGACCTTTATTTGTGCTAAAGGCCACCTGCTTGTCCTGGTTTCATCCAAGGACAGGGTTAATTTTTCTCAGTAGCCGTGAGGGTGCAGAGCCTGGAGCCATGTGGTGCGGCCACGTTGCCATTCCATACCACGCACATCTTCACTGGTGGGTGGAAGTAAGAGATTCTCACTTCTGAGAAAGAGGGGCTTGCAGTCAGAGTAAAAGCAGGTACACAGAGGGTCCAGCTGCATTTTGTTAGTTGTCTCAGGGTCATGCTGCATCAGGTCAGTGGGTGAGCAATTTGCATGTAAAACACCCTCTCTCTTGTACACTGTTGTTATTAATATTGTTGCTGTTACTGCTTATTTTCTTATCTCATTGCTGTTTCCAGTAAATTGTTCTTAGCTCATAATTTCTGCCTTTTGTCTCTCTCACTGGAGGGGGCTGAGGGAGGGGAGCAGGAGTGCTGTTCCTAAACCATGACAGTGATTAAGTACTTCTGTATATTTAAAAATGTAATCACAAAGATGATGGGACATTAATAAAGGAAAAATTGAGAGGCAAAATTCTACATCCTTGTATGCAGAGGTGCTAGGGTGAAAAACATCATTCAGGTTTCAGGTGAAGTGTGAGGCGTGACAAATCTGACTCCCCTCATGTGATCAGGAGAACATGTTGTTGCCATTGCTCTGGGTCCTGTTTCCAATGATGACCAGACCAGATGGTTTGGTTTTGAAAAGAGCTACGGACAATTAAATAGCTGTGCAAGGCACTGGCAGCACCAGTTTTCAATAATTCCTCCCCATATTTGTGTGGATGAGATGTGATGGCAGAGGAAAGCAAAAACAGAAACTTAATATGACTCTTGCCACAGGCATCTGGGATAAAGCACTCTTGGCTGCTAGACAAACGCAGGCCTTGATCCTGCAGAAGCCAATTAGTTTTATACACACAAATAGTCTCACCGTGGAATAAAGCATGTAGAAGTTTATTGGGAGATGCCCTGAGAAGGGAAGTGGGAGTGAAGCAACCTGGAGGAATGACTAAGAAGCAGAGGGGAGTTAAGCATGGAGTAGCAGAAGTTGTGCCACTTGGCTGACCCATCAGATGGGTGGGTTACAGCTGGAGCATCACATCAAATAAAGTAACAGGAAGAGCCAAGTGATGGCAACCACAGGGAAGACGACCACCAGGAAGACAGAACACTGGAATGATCTTTTAATACCACGAAGCAGGGTGACAAAGCAGAAGAGGACATAAACCGTGATGAATGCAGTTACCCACATTTGACTCGCGACTGAATAGGTGTTGTTACTTAGCGCTTTTTTTTGTGATCTTGTTTTGGTTATTTCACAAGTGACTGAGGCCAAAGGGAACATGTCATTAAGTCCTTGGGAAGACAGACATTGAGAGTGGAGAGCCTGCAAATGAGTGAACACAACGAACATGAAATCCTACACATCTCAGGAAGTAAAAACTGCACAGTCCCCTTAGGTGAGAGAGGAATGGTTGCCAATGTCAAACAATGGACATGCACCACAGACTTAACCAGATGACGGAGGTGATTGTCCCACTCTGCTCTGCACTCGTATGGCTACACCTCAAGTCCTGTGTGCAGTTTTGGGCACCACAAAGTAAAAAAGATATAAACCTATTAGAGAGTGTCCAAAGGAGGGCCATGAGGATAGTGAAGCGCCTTGAGGGGAAGCCGTATGAGGAGCAGCTGAGGTCACTTGGCTTCTTTGGCCTGGAAAGAGGAGACTGAGGGGACACCTCAGAGTGGTCTTCAACATCCTCATGAGGGGAAGCCGTATGAGGAGCAGCTGAGGTCACTTGGCTTCTTTGGCCTGGAAGGAGGAGACTGAGGGGACACCTCAGAGTGGTCTTCAACATCCTCATGAGGGGAAGCAGAGGGGCAGGTACCGATTTCTTCACTCTCATGACCAGGGACAGGACTCCAGGAAAGGTCATGAAGCTGAGTCAGGGGAGATTTAGGTTAGGTATCAGAAAAAGATTCTTCACAGAGGATGGTTGGGCACTGGAGCAGGCTCCCCAGGGAAGTGGCCACAGCACCAGCCTGACAGAGTTCAAGAAGCATTTGGGCAACACTCTCAAACACATGGTGTGATTCTTGTGGCTGTTCTGTGCAGGGCCAGGAGCTGGACTTTGATAGTCCTAGTGGGTCCCTTCCAACTCAGGATATTCTATAATTCTATGACTTTAGATCTAGCTATAACAGGCCAAGAGACCATGTAAGAGCAAATGAAGAGAAGACAGAAGAATCCTGTCCAACTTACCTGTGACAATCTTGGGGGTAGCTGGGTTTTAATACAGTTTCCTGAGCTCGTCAATTTCTGCCCCAGTGTTGGTGGTTAGGTTTTTTTTTTTCTTTCCTTTTGTATAGTATTTTTTCCCATTAAGTTGTTAACGAACTCTTAAGTACTGGATACTTAAGAAAAACAAAGGACTGTGGCCAAGCCCAGGAGGAGAGGGGCTGATAAAAAGCAGGGGTGCGGGCAGCACCAGGAGAGCTGAAGCTGCACTTTGGAGGGGAACAGGAGGAGCTGCTCTGCCTTTTTTGGGGGAGAGAGAGGAGTCTCTGCTGCTGCTGCTGGACCCTTTTCACGTGGAGCTGTTTCTTCTGCCGTGAGTGAACCCCTGCTCTGAACTGAGACCTATTTTACCATCTGCTCGGGGGGCCCGGGATCCTGAGCCAGCCTCTCCTTGCCGGGCTGGGAGCCGGGCTGCTGCCCCTGCCCTGCCCCCCGCGGCTCCATCGGCACTGCTCTGGGTTTCACTGTGCTGCAGCCCCGCTCCCCCTGCCTACCGAGACGTCCTACTGTCCCAGTTTGCTGTTTCCGAGAGTCCTGCTGAGGCGCCGAGATCGACAGCGTTCCTGAAGCAAAGCCTGCCTGTCCTCCACCCCCTCCCCTCCCGGCCGTGCCCCGTGTCTGCTGGAGCTTGCGCCACAGCGCCCCCTGCCGGCTGTGACCATCACTGCACCCAAGCGGACAGTGCCTGCAGGCCCAGAGGGCTGGGACCGGGTTCCTGGTTCTATTTGGGTGTTAATGCCATAGGAGTTGTTGTTTGTTCACTTTATTATAAATACTAGTAAAGAACTGTTATTCCTATTCCTATATCCTCGGCTGAGAGCCCCTTAATTTCAAAATTACAATAATTCGGAGGGAAGGGGTTCACATTCTCCATTCCAAGGGAGGCTCCTGCCTTCCTTAGCACATACCTGTCCCTCAAACCAGGACACCCAGACAGTACCCAGAAATATCCCTGTGTCTGCTGCTCTGAATACCCACTCTTTCTAATCTAATGTCTGCATAATGGAAACTCTATGAACTTGGATGCAAACTTCAATCTTGCCTAAAAAAGAGAAGGCTTAACATCTTGGTGAACCCTCAAGAGGTGGATATGAGACCAGGCAACAAAACCCGTGCTATAGTGTTCCCTGTCTGGTGGGTAGGATTGCTGGTCCCCAAGTGCACAGTTTAGCCCTTAGCTCAGCACAGCAAATCCTGGGCCAGGAATGGGTGTGTCACCTTTTGGGGAGCCTTGTATGATGTGTCATTCTGCTATGTGCCCACTTCTGGGGCCCCTAACAGAAAATTGACTTCTCAGGCACATGCCTGTGGTCCTGGGACAAAAAAAAAAAAAAAAAAAAAAAGACTACTTGCATGCAAAGATTTTACAAATTTGGTCATTGTGACCAAACTTTATTACCCATTTTATGGAGCTGTGACAAAAGTTGAGGAATCAAGCAACATGGGGATCACAGAGGCTATTATGTTTATTGTGCTGAACAGACTGTGATAAACCATTAAAGGAACATTTTCAACAAGCAAGCGATTTGAAGTACAATCATAGACAGCAACTCTACATGAAGAACAAAGCAAAAAGTTAGAAGACACTCAAAAGGAAAAGTAAACTGTAGTTAAACATCTTGAAGCAATTTTTTTCCTGCAAACACACCTCTCTTGCAAGAAATGGTAGAAGAGTTACATGTCCAGTCATAGTTAGCAGTGACCAATGACAGCAAAGAACAGTCGTATAAAATTTATCTCCCACAAAAATAAACTATATATATAAAAAAATTTTATGATGTTCTCACTGACTCAATGGCCACATGCAATTTTTCAATCTGAAAAAATGAGGTATAGTAGGCCGTAAGAGGTAGTAATGTGTTTTGATTGTACAATATATAGAAAATATAAGATTCAGTTCATCAGAGTGGTAAGTCTCTCAGAGGTTGAAGAGTGACACACAGAGAACAATTATTTCTGTGTCATCCACTGAATACCGTGGTTTTAAAAAATGCAGAAAAACCCCTCAGACCCCAAAAGGGACTTGCTAAGGCTTGATTTGATGCCCTTTGAAGTCAGCAAAATTCCTATTACTGCCTTCAAGTGACACTGGATTTGGCCTGTTAGAGCTACTGTATAGCTGGGATTATTTCTCCTTCACTTGATATTATCATGTCTAGTTATAATATTCCAACCAGCTCTTTCCCAGCAATTTCCACCACTGAACCCTGTGCAGTCTTTCATGGAGGTCCATATTTCTTGACACTGCCTCCTGGAAGAAGCCAGTGAGTCGTTATCTTTAACTGCATTTGGCTCCATACTAAAGCCATACCAACAGATGCCTTCCTGAGAAACTACCCCTGGCCCAGTTATTAATACAATGGTACAAAGTACTGACTAGGAAAGAGAGGAAGAAGGGAAATAAAACAGAAATAGAGAAAATGAAATTGGAGGGCGGGGGGGGAGAGAGAGAGAAAGAACAACAAAAGTGAGAGAGAGGAGAATAAAAAACCTCTACATAAGAAGCTTTTAAAATAAATCTGGCTGAAACATATTACAAAATCACATTTGTGTAAAATACATGAAAATACTTGTCAAGTATTTTCTTACAATCTACTAATTTTTTTTTTAAAAAAACACATATTTGTGATTGCATTATGCAAAAGCTGAGCTTGTTGCTTCCCACCTACAAAGCTTCAAGTTTCTTTGAAGGTTTTTTTTGTTCATTTTTTTATTTTTCATATGAAAGTAATTTAAAATGTGTTCATTTTCCACAAGCTATTTTACAAAAATAATTTTGAATTAGGGATTACTTGCAGTCTTAACTGTTTCAAATGTCTCAAAACTAATGCTGAAAGTAACAAGTTCATTCCATTTAAAGTCTGGAGGTAGGTCTTTGTCAATCAATTAGTCCATTTCTTTAAACAATTCATTTGAGGTACAAACTTGGACAGTAATATTTAAACTTTACAGCTAAATTTTTTCTGTCATGTAGTGTCCTTGAAGGAAATTATCCTCACAAACCTATCAGCAATTCAATACAAAAATATATTCAAGTTAACAGTACATTACACAGAAGTCTAGCAGAGAATAGAGTAAGTACATAAAATAAAACAAAACAAAACCAAAACCAAAAAACCCACACAAAAAAGAAAAAAATCAAACAAACCAAGTGAAAGAAAAACACATAGTCATGCTGAAACACAAAAAAGACATTGCTTCCTTAACTGCAAAAAAGGTTGAAATAGAACTAAGGGGAAAATGAAGATACTCATGATTATCTACCCAGTAAAAATTTCCTGCATTGAATGTGTATAGCAGCATGTATTTATCAGTCTGTTGAGTTATTTGTAAAAATCAGAGGTAGTATTGAGTAGTGGGGTAATATTGCATCTGGTGCTAAAAGTGCTGCTTTGAATGAAAAGATGGAGAAATGCCACTGGCACAGAGGTGCTCAGTGAACCATCCTATGTCAAAATACATTGTTTAAAGTAATGCACGAGCTTAGCTGAGGTACATGGTGTTTGTTCTTACATTGTGACTGATGAATAATGAGGAAAGAGTCAATTTTTTCGAAATACTGGTACGGGGCAAGTGGAATTAGTAGAAACTAAGCAAAAATCTGGATTATTTTTGTTCAGATAAGTTTATGATTAATTTCTAGGTACCTTTCTGTATGTCTTAATACACTTTTGTCAATAAAGACGTACTCATTAATGGCATAAGAGTGGTGTCAGTCATTTTTGTTTCCATTGAAAACTCCTGGCTCTAAGAAAGCCAACTACCTGGCTCCCTGTGACCCAGATGATAAGGACTATTGATTTTATTTACTACTACTTGTGCTGATATGTTTGTATCTGTAACTATACAACGTATCTTTGTCTTTCTTCCCTTTTGAAAAATGAAAGTACCTTTTCCATGTTGACTTTTTCTTCTGATGACCAGCTGAATGAAATGAAAGATCAGCTTTCATTTTTTTCCCGAAATAATAGTAAGTTTAAAAAAAAAAAATCAAGTACAAGTCTACAAGAAGGTTACAAAAGAAAAAGAATAGTATCAATCCCCTATCTTTGGTGTTCTAAAGCAGGGACTTCACTAAGTAGGGAGCGGGTTGCTGGAACTGTTGCAAGGCCTAAGTGTTACACACCCAGCCTTTCCTATTTCAATGCCCATTATAATGACTGTGTTACAAGTTTCTTGCTTATACGCAGTGCAGTGAATGACGTAAACCTGATTTGGAGTTCTTCTTGACCCATTCACCCTTACTTAGCAGCTCAAACAAACTATTAGTAGGTTAGGAAAAAAGAAAACAGTAATTAAAAGTTGCATCATTAATCTGTGTCCCCTTTGCATTACAGCAGTTTTTCACTAAACCTGGGACTGTGAAGGGATTACAAAGAAGATGATTAGTCAAATCCTTTTTAAGGTTATGTGATTTTTTTTTCCCCCAGGCAAAAGTGGAAAGACCGTGGCAATAGAAAGTAAGTGGTCAAGGCAGTGTCTTCTCCCTTCAAAAGACCCAACTGCTGATGAGGTAGAAATTGCATGGTGTGATCTCCTAGTCTTCCTCTGCAGACTCTTGTGAGGACGTTTCTTCAGTCTCTTCCTAGAATACACAAATAGGAATAATAAATACCATGGAGACCATGCATTTTAGGCTGCCACTTCAGAGCTCTCTCACACAGCTGACAATTACCTCTTGACCTAATAAAATGCCCTTTACAGCTCCTGTGACATCTCAGTAAGCCACCCTGGGGAGGAAGTGTAGGTACCCTGCTCTCTGATCCCTCCACCTTGCCTTGCCACGTTTTTCTTCTACTCCAGGAGATGTCAAGAAAAAGCATTCTGTGCTATGCTTTGTCACAGGCCTCTTACAGCCAGCAGACATGCGGCAGCTAGAAAATGGAAAGCATTTTGAGCACATATCCAATTCTAAGCAGTTGCTCTGGGAAGCTTTCTCCTCCTCATTTGCCCTAGTGTTGCTTCATGTTTGCCTTCAGCAAGCCTGACCAAATGTGATGTTCTTATCCTGCTTTTCAAACAAATGTTCAGTACCTTTCAGGACATGTGTGGTGTACTGGGGGCAACTAACATTTCTAATAAAAGGTCCTGTCAGTGAAAAGTTGTTTTTTATCAAACACTGAACATCATCGTCTAAAACAGCACGTGAAAAAGATATAGGAAGAAGAGGAATTCACCCCCTCAGCCAACTGAGACCTTTGAAGAATGACCAGCTTAAAATACCTTACAACAGTCTTCATACTTTAATAGATTTGATTTTCCACATGGCTTCATTTTGTCTGGGTGGCTAACTGACACAATTTATAACTCTCTTCCTTTCCCAGGCCACTACAGTACACCATTCAGCAAAGCTTGCCTTAAAGCTTGCCTGCCTTATACGACCAAACTTCCATTCATTAGTGTTTGAAACACCTCAGCTGTGAAGAGCTCCTAAACGCTACCATGTGTGACACTGCTGCGGAGGAGCGGCATCAAGGAAAAACACAGTGCTTTAATCACAGGCCACTGCTCACTGCAATCCCCTTTCAAAAGGTTTCGACCTCCCCCTGCACCTCCCTGCAAGAAAACGCTGAAGAAAAAAAAACCTGTAAATCCAGGGAATAAACATAACTATAAATGAATGGATGACAGCTTAAAAAATATAACCATAGCAGCATCAAGCCATGAGATTTCACACTGGTTTTGTTTAGTCTGCTTTGGGTTATGTGGGAAAAGTGAAAAGCATGAAGGAAATGCTCCCCCCTCTTCCTCCATGGCCCCACCCCTGCTAAAGCTTGGGCCTCAGATATTTAAGCCAGTAGGTTTATACCTCTTGACAAGGAAACAGGCCATGACCCTTGAGCACCAGGCACAAAGAAAGATGTAGCATGATCAAAGCGATGGATAGAGGAAAGAGAGCAAAATCAAGCGTCAGCTGCCCTCTGACCTTGAATTTTCAATTCTTAAATTCCAGGTGACACTGATCTATTATACAGATGAACAATTTTTTCCTCACAACAATTACTGTCCACTTGTAGCTGGGTTATATTCACAATGCTGCAACAAAAATTATTCTCAACTCATGAAATGATCAAGCAAATTTTACTCTGTCTTTGGTGGCACTGGGGAAGCTGAGCTCACACTCCATTGAATCCCATTACTGCATAATGCATATTTCCTGCTTATCTTCCGGGCAGAACAGGACTGTTACAACATTTCAGTCAAGAAGAAAAATGGTATTTTCAGGCACCTACTGGAGGGCTAATTTGGGCTGCATGTGGAGAGACACTGCAAAATATGTCGGTGTGAGCCTTGGTAATTCAGAACTCAGAATAACTGCGGCAAACCCCAGCTTTGCCTTCAAGCCAAATATTTCAGTTTAAAAATTACGACTGTGGGTTCTGTGCTCTTAACATAATACAGGTAGACGTGTTTTGGTATTTGATGATGATCACATGCCTAATTTCTTACAGCACTGTGGTCAGCGCTGAGCCTCTGACTATCATTTCCTGGAAGACAGCAGCCCACGTGTGGGTGCGGAGCATGAGCTCTCTTTGTTTTACGCTTGGCTTGTTAGGAGACTAGTGAAACCTGATGAACTCATTTTCCATGAAGGCAGACTTCCGATCACAGAGTAAGAAGGATGGGGGAGAGACAAAGTATGTGAAAGGACATACTTCAAAGCTCAGCCAGGGTGGTCACAAGAGAGCTCTTTTTAGTTAAAAAGTTGTCCACTCTAGTGATTTTTACTATGAATCTCACAGTATTTTTTTTCCTAGTAACCTTTGGTGCAGTGACCAAGAAAATGAATGAGAAGGTCTTCCTTCATACATATACATATGTTCATGTAATGAAGGAAGTTTCTCTCACCTGCACATTTATGTGCAAATATGTGTACCTGTAGTACCTGGAAGCATGAGAAACAAAAAATAAAGCTAAGCCCCCCAAATATGTAAATAATAAACTAATTACTAAAAAATATTTGAGACTGACAGCACATCAGTGTTGGGAAATACTTTTTTCATGAAGAAAAGCTTTTCAAAGGGATCAGATTGTTCATTCCTTGCAAAAGCCTGAGATAGTTCAATTGCAAATGAGTGGTTTTAAGCCAACCTATCATGTAAGTTTCTTGTCAAGACACTGATACAGACATGATCGCTGCTCTGAAGCACTTAAAATTCAAACAAAGGGATACTACAAATCAGACATCTATGCAGGGAGGGACCCAAAGGAAGAAGTGAGTAGAGGTTCTGAAAGACAAAATACAGAGGTAAAATGCAGTAACAGAGAGGGATTTTTTGCACTTGTGAAAAACTGGTTGCAAATATCAGAAGGTTGTGCAGCTGGGACCTTCAACTCAACCTCTGCCTCTACAGCACCGCCCCACATCTCCCCCTTCCAAAAGATGGAGGGTGGGGCAGGCATTTTGAAAACTGTGTAACCTTTAGAAGTTGAACGCTGGCTCTATGCTGGGTCATTTCAGCCAGAGATTCACTGAAGTGCATTGATTGGCACTGTCAGGGCACTGGACACCTCAGGGGAAGGATGCTTACCAGTACTAAGCACCCTCCAGGCACTTGCAAGTCCTCTCAGACCTGCCAAGATCGATGGTATAGCCATGTGTCATTGTCCCTGAGTCAAAAGTTGAAGGAGAAACTCGGGCTGGAATTAAATACTTTGTAAATCCAGATGTGCTTTCAGTAAAGTTGAAGAGAAGGGAATAAATTAAGAAGGAAAGCATGGTCATTATAGCACACCTTAGAAATCCAAGTCACTCAGAGTGTGATAGCCATGCAGAGCATAAATTCAGCAACACCACCACAGGATGAACTCAGCCAAGACGCAAACATTTTGGGTTACATGGCAGCTTTAATTCAGGTTGTTCTCACTTTTTAGGTGCACTCACTGTAGTTGTGGAGGCAGAATGGTGACGTGTTAATTGACCATAAATGTGCATCCACCCAGTTTTGCCTTGAATGGCTACTTCCCAGGTTATTTGTTTTCTGCTGCAGCAAACTAGTGAGAGGTTGGGCCAGTAGACTGCATAGAGAAACCTGAGAAAGCTTCAGACCAGGTTGGATCTGGCTAACAGGGAAGCCACAGCCATGAAGGGCTCAGGGTGAATAGGACACTCAAAGAACAGGGTGAGTACTCATAAGCATAGCTCAGGCTTCACTCCAGCTGCTAAGGCAATATCCCAGGTGACTCCCCATGCATCCATGTGTACATCCCCATACACATATCTTCAGGGGCTGATTGGCACAGGGACCTGCTGCAGAGGCAGTTTTACTTGGCACATGCTCTCTGTGGTCATCCACATGTGTGGGTATGTTTATCCTGAGCTGCTACAGGACACAGCATGATGCTGTATGACAAAGGCAGCACACTGAGCCATTTCCACCCTTAGCTGCTGTAACTGCCCTGTCAAGCAGGGAGTGATAGGGAGCTGCTGTCTCTCCCAAAACAGAGCTGCAAGGTGGCTTTCTCCAAAGCTCCAATGTGCACAGATGTTTCACAGTCCTTTTCTTGAGCAGCATCACTGGCAAGGGGCTGGCAGATGTGGACACTAGCCTGGACCCTCATCTCTCACTGAGGTTGGCCTCCAGCAGGAGAGAAAGGACAAATATTTTGCAATGACTCACAGCAGGTATCTGCCCTCAGAAGCGCTACTCTGCAGGGGATTGGTATCCCTCTTGTTAGCCCTGATTTAACACTGGCGAAGGTAACAAAAAAGGAACAGGAGGCAGGACAGTAGGTTTCAGTTAGAAGCACTGTCTGCAGCCAGTATGTTTATTTGGGCTAGCCAACATGGAATTTTAAAATATGACAACCTTGGTGGGATCTGGTTGCCTGAAGATAGCACTTGAGGCTGTTTTAGATGACCTGGATATCTCGTGCTAAAATAAGCCAGAAAGGTGTTGGTCTCCTGTGTCATGCCCTCCTTCTCTGTGTGGATGCCTGTGATCCCCTGGGACACACAATGGGCGCAGAACAACTGTGTTGAGATGTGTGGACCCATGAACCCTCTCCAGAACTATGAAGCTGAATCTCTGCTTTGGAAGTCTCGCCACTGTGGAAAAACAAACTGGTGGCAGACTCTTCAGTGCTGCCCAGCAACTGGATGAGGAGCAATGGCCATAAACTAAACCACAGTAAGTTTCACCTCAAAATGAGGAAGAACTGTATTACACTGAGGGTGGCAGAGCACTGGAACAGGCTGCCCGGAGAGGTCATGGGATCTCTCTCTGGAGACTTTCAAACCCCACCTGGACACGTTCCTGTGTCACCTGCTCTAGGTGACCCTGCCTTGGCAGGGGGGTTGGACTGGATGATCTGCAGAACTCCTTCTCAACCCAAATGATTCTATGATTCGGTGATTCATTCCTAAACCTCAGAGGTGGTATCATCCAGAATGGAGCTGTGCCACAAATGATTGTATTTAAACGTCAGCGTCTTTTCAGATCAAAGTCACCCCCTGATTCCAAGAGACTTCTTTCTCATGACACAATGTGCAGGTGAAATGTAACTCTACCTGCTGCCCAAGACCTCTGTTTGGTGATCCACATTTGGTTGGTGCAGGCTATTTTTTCTGGAATTACAAGCAGCCAGTAGCATTCCAGTGGCCTGAAGAACAGACATAGTTCAGTCTTTGTATGTCCTTTGCATTCTTTTTTTGGTGGACTCACACAAACTGATAACAACAAAACCTGACAATGAGACAATTGTTGGTGTTTGAGAGGAGCATTTCCCCACCTGCAGAAAGGTAACTGTGGCATTTTTGTAAAAACGTTTTTTCTGTTCTAATACCCTGGGCAAAACTTCAAGGTTAAATGTCTTTGCCCCATGAAACTCACTGGCAATTCAGTTTTTTCACCTTCTGCTCATGAATTACTGACCTGGAGATTCAAAAAACTAAAACCCATTTTGTGAAATGAACTGCAGGATCATAGCCTCTGAATTTCTGAGAGCTTTTATTTTATAATGAAGTATTAGCCATTGGCACAGATTTTGCTGGCTGTTTTCTAAGCCCAAGAGGGCTTGAATAGATATGTCAAAAACAACTGCTGACAAGAGCAACTTGCAAACTGTGGACCATTGTCTGCTGTTAACTTGTCTGAAATCCCCTGGCATGCAAGTAATATTTTCAGAGGAGTGCCTGAAATACAGGGATAGGAATAGATGGCTTCTAAAGCAGATGCCAGGGCCTGGACTCTGCCCAGCTGAGACAGTGCCATCCTGACTGCTCCACAGCCAAAGCACCAAACTGCTTTAGAAATTCTCACAGCACTAACAGACACTCAGAGTAGGTTTGCTCTTTGTGAAGCTTAGGGTGGGATCTGCTGCTTCTAGCTCTGCACTCTCTGCAAAGCACACTAGCGAGCTCAGTGACAGGTGTCACTCAGCAGTAAGACAAAGTTTAAGTCCAGAGGCTGGATTCAGAACTCAAATTGTTGCAGGTATACTTCACACATCACAATGGAACGATTTATTAGGGCAGAAGAGATCACAATGACCATATACAGAAAAGGCCATACAACCCTTCTTACTGCTGGATTAAAAAATTATTTTAAGGAATTATTTCAGTACAGAAACTCCGTATCTAAACACATATAAGTCAACCAGACCACAAGCAAGCAATTGCTGTGCACTGCAACTGCTAGCATGCTAGAAGGAGCACAAATCCTTTAGCTTGGTGCCTAACAGGACAGTTAAAAACTCTGGCTCCAGAGCAGTTCTGAGAACCCCTGCCTTCTCCTGCCACTGTTTCTGCAGTCATAGACTAAGTCATGGGACAGCCCTGGGAGTAGTGAGCAGGCAGGTAACCCTCAAGGAAGTAAAACTTTCAGTACTTAAATGGCGTTAAATATAAACAAAGAGACAAAGAGAGGCAGCTGATGGGGGAGTTTGGGGTTGAGATGTAGGGACTGGAAACCAACATTCTTGCTTTAAATGTGTAAGCTCCTATTGACCTAGCCTCTAATAGGTCAATCTCTTTATTACATAAAGATGTTGGCCCTCAGAAGACCACAAATTTTGCCTTAGGATGATGGCATATCAGTATTTAGATACCAGCAAGCAGCCTTGCTGAGCTGCTGCTTAACTTTCGCAATGCCCAAGTGCTTGCTGGTGGGCATGTGCAGAGCTGCCTAATACTCTTGGGAGCAGTCTAAGAGCTATAAAGTACCTTAAAGTGCAATTTGACTTAGTGGAGTCCTCAAAGTTTTCACACTCGGGAATGCAATGTGTAACAGACAGCAAAAGTAAGACTTTTTTATTTTAATAAAATTGTGTACATGTACACAATAGCACTGGATTGGAAATCCACACATAGACTTGTTTTGAAATCCCATGCTCTGTGATTTGAAGAAGATATTTCAAGATGGGTTTTCTACCTTCTAGGAAGAAGGCTCCCCCCACAAATTTTGTGTATGGAAGATGCATCTTTCTTCTGCTAAAGTCCCTCCACTTTTATATAAATAATCAATTATTCTGTGAAAGACAGAAAGGGAGTAGAGAAAATAGAGCCAAAATCTGATGCTCTCCTGCAGGTCACCAGCTTGTGGTTTCTTAGCTGCATAGTTAGTAAGCAAATTTAGTGTGTCCTCTCCTTTTACTGCTGGAATAGCATTGCTTGACTAGCAAAAAGGCTGCTCATGGGGATTACTGGATAATACACATCCCCAGCTGTTGGAGGAAGTGAACTAGCTGAGGGAGCCAGAGTGAAGTTGCTGGGGCTGTGCTGGGACTCAGCTGGTAGAGGTCAGAGAGAGTTAACCATCCTTACACACACAGGAACCACTTCTACAGATCCCCTTTCTCTGCTGGAGGAAGTGTCTCATCAGACTTGGCCAAGGTTTGGTCCTTGAGCAACAGGTTCAGGTAACTGGATGGGACCAAGACATTGCCTAGGAGGATTCCCACAGGACAGAACAGGACAGGAAAGGACATTCCTTTTTAAGTTAGAACAGCTTACTTAAAATATAGATTCGAATCTATTCTTCCTGTTAGATTAAGGGGGAATCAAAAACATTTCTCTATCTCCTATCTTATCTCCTACTAGGAGAACTGTTTGATATAATGGAGTGATAATGAGTCTCTCTGGTTACTTTGAGAGAAAGGGCTTATCTGACACAGGAGTTTTAAATCCAGGGGGGCTCACACTGAGAACTTCCAGAAACAGGAATAAGGCTGACTGACGTTTAGTTAACCTAAATGTACCTGCCTTAGGCTCTGCCTCTCAATTTCTCTTACAGATGATCTTGAATGAACCTCAGTTTAGGTGCCCAAGTTTGCCATGGATTTTAAAGCAGCCCTGAAATTAACTCAGCAATGAGGTTCCTGCAAGGCAGCAAGTCACTCAGTGCTAAAGCCTGTGTGGCTGAAGCCTTTTGAAATTGAGACTCAGCTGTCTAAGTTACGTCAGGCCAGATTTCTTAAACGCGTTTTGGCATATGAGTACAGCAAGTGCCTTTTTGACCTAAGCAGGTCAAAACACTTTGAAAAAATCTGTTCCCCATGTGATTAGAAGGAGATTGAAAATCTTTAGTGAAATCTCAGTACTGGTCAGAAGAATTTTGCAGGAAACACCATTTAAAGTCTGTAAAGCACAGACCTAAAGTGAGAATGGTGCTTGAAGCAATTGCAGGTGCTATGCAACACTGACAGAGATCTATTTTGTCTTGGAAAGCTTCGACCCTACAATATGTAAACATTTCTGGTGGGAAGGAAATAAAATATTAAGAAAAAGAAGGCAGCAATGCTGTTAGAAACATATACAACTGAGCTGGACTGACCCCAACTTTGAGGAGCTGCTCTTACAAACCTCTTGTGGAGGCTGTAAACTGGAGGAGTGGTAAACTGCTCTGCATTCACAGGCAAAATCCAGACTGGAGCATAAGGCAAGCAGAGGCTCTAATAACAGTCTCTAATCACTAATATCTGTGTCCATAATTAGATGAAAAAGCAAAAGAAGGTGGACGCCAACCTTAAAAATCCTCAGGCTTGCCTAGTTCACTGAAATGCTGTGGGTGACTGGGTTAGCTCTGCTTTCTTGTGGCCCAGGAGATGGAAAAGCCCAAAAGGACACTGGAGCCCACACAGGTAAACCTGAGTGAATCTGCCTTCCCCCAGGCCCTTGAGGTACTTGAAACAGCACCAGTTTCTCTGCATATTTTGTGCAGAGTGGCAGAGGAAGGACTACAGCAATGGTCTCCCAGAATGGGATAAAGAAACACTACAGAGGCTTTGAAATAGAGGTCAAACCTACATCATTTACCTTTTGCTCCTCCCTCCCCTCCCCCCATCCCCCCAAATTTAGAACATGAAAAGGAAATAAAGTAAGGCCTGTTAGATTTCTATTCTCCTTTTTTTCTCCCCCTATAAACGACCACTTGTTACAGACAGGAAGCAACTGCCAAAAGTTGTTCACCTTCAATCCTTTATCACTTAAAAAAGCATTGCGTCTCTGACCACGAAGCCACTGGTAAGAGCAGTTGGGGAAGAGCTATCTATCTACAACGATAAATAATAAAATAAAGCATCTTCCCTTTTGAATCCCAGCTGACAGATTTTGCCAAGTGATCAAACTTGTCTGAACCTCGGAGCAGCAGCTTTGAAGTAATAAGAAAGAGATTGAAAACTTGCAGGCAAGAGCCGCACACACCTCATTAGGGTCCAGCCATGCGGGGAGGCCGAGCAGCAGCCGCTGGGCCCAGCCCCACGTACCCGCTGCGGGAAGGGGAAAGGGCTTGCGGGAAGGGGAGATAAAAGCGCCTTTCACAGTGGAAGAGCACTGGTGACATTTTTACGAGCGCCAGCCCCGAGGCTGAGCAGCCCTTGCCGCACTGCTGGCCGCCGGTGCAGCCTCAGCAGGGCATGGTGCGTGGGCTCTGCCCCTGCCATCCTTGTTCCTCCCCGGTCTCCCCTGGTTTTTCTCATCCCTTGTTTTTTTGTTCTGAAGGAGCGAGTTTAACGTACAGGGCTCTTCCTTGCCCTGGCCATTCTCAGAAAAGCCCTCCAAAATGAGAAACATATTTCTTAAAGATAGCGAGCCAGGCTGCCTAAGCCGGTTTAGCACAGTTCACAGACTTTCTAGTATAATTCAGAAAATGCCTTTTAAACAAAAAAACCCAAAAAACCCCCAACCAAATCAAAACAAAAACAATAAAGCTTAGCAGACTTGTAAAATGCTTTTAAAAATATCTGAAGATTTTGATCATGGATTTTGCCACACAGACACTGGCAAGGCTGTGTGCTTCCAGCAATGCAGAGTATTTAACTTTGAGAGCTGAAGTTCTGGGTTTAATTTTCAGTTTCAGACTAAACAGCAGGTCTGCAGTGAAAGGCAGGCGACAGCTCCTGAGCACAATGGGGCAATGGAAATGCTTCTCTCGCAAATTTTACTGATTGTGTAACCATGGAGCACCTCTTTATGCGGACGAAAAAGCAAAATCAAAGAGGTTCATGTTGGTTTTAATAAACTCCTCCCATCCCTTCCCTTTTTTACTGCAATGAATTCAGCTGCTATTTTCTTATGTAATGCTGCAGGCTAAAAATATATCCCTAATTTAACCCACCTTGCCAATAAATCCACAAATACCAGGTAATCCAAAAAGGGCAGTTATGGTTTAATGACATACTCTTCTTGTCATCTTAATATGTTCAGTTCCTAAAGGATTTAGAGTGATGCATTTAAAGGTTTTTTCAACTTCTTGAATATCTCACACAATCTGGTGGAAAGTGTGAGAAAGTTTGGTCCTCCTCAGCATAGAGCAATGACTCAACCTTTCTAGATCCATCCCTGCAGCGATCCACACGACAAAGCTTTCTTTTTCTCAAAGCAAGATAACCTGACTCAAAGTGAGTGAGGGTCTCCAATTTAACAGATAATAATGATTTCCTTTTGATTACAGAATCTTTTATGGGAATTTCTTTTCCAGTTGTACACATTTACATTCCATAACCAAATCAGAGTAGGTATCCTGGTGGAAACGTGCTCAAAACAAGTTTATTTTTCACCTGAGACAGATTTACTGCAATTTATACCTCAATGTTTATCTATTCTCCTCTTTCTAAACATAAAAAATACTAATATAAATTACAGTTAATGCCTCACTATATAACACAGTTCCCAGGAGACTATTGAAGAGATGTGTGAGCCCCCTAACCTACTGTAACTGTGTCTTTGCTGTCCTGATTTCGGTTTCCAGAACTTGCCTCAAAATAAGCATGAGAATCAGGGAAGGGGGTGGGGTGGAAGCCATTCACTACCCTGAATCTGATCTCTCCAGGGTCCTAGAGCTCACATGTTCCTTCCTTCCAGACTCAAGTCTGGTTTCAATGGAGCTCTCATTTTTCTTCCCACTAATCCTGCCGTGAGATCAACCATTGGTAACTCTGTGAGAAATTAAATACCAGGATGTGGGAAATTTGAGATCTGAATTCAAGCAGAATGTGGGTGATTCATTTTTCTATTTCTCTCCTCTTTTCCCATGGTTGTTGTGTGGCAAATAACTCTTCAAACCTGAGATCAGAGATTGGCCCTGAATAATGTGACTACATTGACTACACTGGCAATATTATATCCCTCTTTAATATAAGCATTAGTCATTTCTAAAGAGAGATTTCATCCAAGGTTTTCTGAAAACATTCTGGAATTTCCAGAAATGCTTTACAGTGGGATCAGCAGTAGAACTTCATAATAGTGATGCTCACCATCTGCTGGAGCAGACTTCATAAAAAATTTAACATTTCTTGCATTGGGATCTCAATGAGAAAGGATCCATGACACAGTTTGCTATGATAATGTGAGTGCCACAATCTCCAACAGTCAGACAGTGGTTTTGAAGGGCTTTTTCCTTCCTCAGTGTGAGAAAAGCACATTTATTTATTTAGGTCCTGTAAGGATGAACTCAAGATGCTTACAAACACTAGGCTGTGCAAAGATTTAGAGCCTTCACGCACTGTTTGGCAAAGTGCTGATGTCTGAAAACCACCTATGTACTTCTGTAGCCTTCAACATGCAGTGTCTAGGACCATAATTCTCACTATGGTGAAACATGGTCTAACATGAGACTGTGATACTCCTACACTTCTTATTGTCTACTGTCATGGCAGTCCCATGCCTACAATATCCAATGAGCAATCAACGACCATGAGCTCTGAATGGGCGCCCAAACTGCTCCCTGCCTGTCACAGATTGTGTTTGTCATCTGGGTTGTTTCACTCCATCTCAGCACTAAGGAATAGTAAGAGCATCAATGGAAGTGATATAGGATAGAAGCTCCACCAGGAAAAATGGTTTTAAAGTGTCTATTACAATTGTTTCACACTGATTATGAACCCTTCACCTGAGTTGTCCTCTCTGAACTGCAAGGGAGGAGGCAAGCTCATAGGTTCAGCCTGTCCATCCTAGTCTTAATGTTTGGCAGAGGTGTCACAAGCTGAGGTACTGCCCAGGGAGGCCAGATGTCACTCTAGGGTAGCACGGCAGCACTGATTTCAAGGAACTAAATTCACAAAACACCACAAATGCCCCACAGAGCACTGTCAGAGTAGCTGAAAAATTCTCATGATACTTCTAATCTAAGACTGTTATTTTGGATGACAAGTGGACCTTATAAAATTCCCCTGATGCCAGGGAAAACCCAGAAAAAAATAATATACTGTCTTCTTATTGCTTCCTTCCATAACATGTTTAAATATTTTAATATGACCTGAGTATACTGCTCTTTTCCCTAGCCAAACTTTATTAATGCTGGTATGTGAAGACTGTAACTACCTATCTGAGCAAATTATTTAGCAAACAAAAACTGTGTTTTCATTGATCTTAACTTTGATTTTAATTGTGTTTACCTTATTACACATCCATCGCAGCATACTTAATCTTTAAAATAAAATTTGCAACAGAATTTATATGGGCCTCAATTGGAACAGCTAAGATAGAGCAATTTCCAAGAATGGTTACATAGGTTTGTTTCCCATGTTTTTCAGTGCAAGAGATGAGCAAGGATACAATGTTGGAGTATCTGTTAATAATATTTAAGTCAGGGAATAGGGCATCCTTCAGTGGCTTCAGCTGGATGTGGAGGAGCAACAACAATGCTGACTGTTGAAAATACAAAGCCCTTTATAAGAAGCTCAGGAACCAAGCTCTCAGCAAAGAGCACTTTCTTCCTGTGCAGCCTTCTGACACACCTCATCTTTGCTAATTAGCATTTTGATTATTTCTATTACTGTAAGTCCACAGAGTGATCATGCTGGTAGTTTCAGCTTTGTGGGTATCACTCAGGAAATATCTTAAAATAATCCTTATTTTCAGGGAGCAGCCATGTGCTGCTGAGAATCTTGTATGTCTTGTATGAAGTAAGATACCCGAGTGTTAGCAGCACTGACTCTTGCTACTCTTGAAAATCTCAGTCAAAATATGTAGCATGTGTATGCAAAAGTAGCACTGTTGAATATACTCTTGACTGGCACTTTTTTAAACAATGCCCAGCCATGTTCCTCAATGGCGTTTTCCAAGTACACACCACAACCCCTTCATTTCTGGATATTATTAGTGGGACTTCAGTTCGTGTCAAATCACAGCCAAGTTCTGAACTGGATGGAGTACACCAGTACTCCCTAAACACCTTTTGTGGCCACAGCCATGGGGTAAAACACAAAGCCACCCTGCCCACAGATGTTGCCTGCCTGCCTTGGGCTTCTTCCACAAACAAGGAGTGGGGAGGGAAGAGGTAGGGAGAGGTTGGAGAGGAACTTTGATGGCTTAGGAAAATGTTGTAGCTCACCTCCTCATCCTCTAGCCTTCCACCACCAACTGCAACACCTACTCACTGTGCTATGCAAGGAGTGGCTCAACAGCTGTAATCCCTGAAGTTTTACATCCCTGCTTTTAGGGTCAGGTCTTGCCCAGCACACTGGAAAAGAGCAAGGACCTGAAAGCATGTCTGTGTTGAATTGGCAAATGTGTGACCAGTACTGCATTCAGAAAGCTGCCTCCTGCCCTAGAGTTTGCCTCAGGGGAAATAAATGCTGTGTGTTTGAGCTGTTAAGAATCCATTATTGTTTTTGTTCAGAGATGAAGGCTTCTCCTATGTTGAACTAAGTCACAGCACTCCTGCTCTTTGACTGACGCATAAACTGCCTGACAAGGACATGGCATCTTCAAGTGACACACTGCAGCAGGCAAGAATGAATCCCCTAGGTAGTCCTTCACAAGCCATGAAGAAAAAAAAATCTTGCTAAATCTGATTCCTTGTTTGTCACATCAGATTGTAAGTGTGTGCACTTTGATCACTCCCTTATGCAAGAAGGGAGCATCAGCACCTCAGTTTTAGTGGAAGGGGAATCAAGACACGTGAGACTTGCCTAAAATGGAACTTACACAGCACAATGCTCAGAAATAATGGTTTCAAAGGAAGCTGTGCCGTCCTGGCACAGTGCTGACTGGGGCACCTCTGCTCCTGAGGCAGTGCATGGGCACAGTGACAGGCACCCCAGCCTGCCTTGTGGACCACAGGTGCACTAAGCAAGGGGATGCAAAACTCAGCCCCCACTTACTGACAGAATTACACATCTGAATTTAACAGATATTTGGACTCAAACAAGCAAATAATGTTTCTCCTGCTTGGTCACTCAGTGGCTCTTTGACCTTTGAATCCTGAGCTGCACTGTGTCTCAAGTTTAGGGAGCAGCACTAGGAACACTTCTCCCCTGGTAGCCTGGATAGCTTCCTGGGATAGGAAATGGGGCTGCTGCTCAGGTATTTCCGATTTTTGACTCTTTAAAAGTGACTAAATACCTGAATATACTCCTGTCTTGAAGGGTTTTTCAATACCTTTCCTTCCCCTCCTTCTGGTCATATAATATCTCAATTTGTTTAATTTATTTACAGCCAAATTTCTGGAAGAAGCCATCTCAAAAATGTTCCTCTACGATAGCTATGTAATGACAATCATAAATATTTAAAACCTTGGGTACCTCAGTTTTACACTGATTTGGGTATTCAGGCATAGCATCATTGAATTACATTATTCAGAGTCTATTCAGAAGTTACGTCATGTAAGTAAGAAAATATTTTCTGTCAGAAATACCTGACTTCCCCTTCTAGCCATCATTCTTCAGCCCAGGCTAGTGCTTCATCTGTTCATTGAAGTGGTGATTGCAACTTCTATATTTTCTCCAAGATTCTTTTTCTTATTTTATTTCAAAAAATTGCTCTTTTTTTTTTAAGGCATCAGACAAATATAGACAAATTATTCAGTGTCTCCCTGTCACAATAAACCCATTATTTAAAAAAAAGGAAGACTGAATATGTCTTCTTTTGGAAACCACACCAATTGGCACCATTTTGCCTTGAAAAGAGAAAGAAGGTAAGAAGGATGTAAAGCCCAGTACCCTCCACGAAATTCCATCTACTGCATCCATGAAGAAAGATACTTTCCTTATTTCCCATGAGCCACAATGTATGTTTGCTCAGCGTGTGCTCACATGGTACCAAGAGCCTACAGTACATTAGAGGATGCTCTGGAGTGGCCTATGTACTCATATGCATTTATCCTGTGCTAAAGTAGAAAATTCCATGTATTATTGGAAAAGAAAGTTTTACCTCTCCAGGATCTGACTTTTCAGGAGTTCCCCTGGGAACTTTCTGACTCTCCACATCAATAAGCACGAAAAAAGTCCATGAGACACAACATAGCTTGCTGAATGCAATGGAAAGAGCAATGAAACCCCAGGGCACTAGGTCAACTTTCAGGGCAGGGATTATTTAGTATTTCTACAGTCAAGGCTCAGTTGAATAAGACTGCAGTATTCCTGGGTTTGCAGGACACAGGGTGTCCTTGAACAATGGCACTTACTCTCTTGGACGTATATGTGCACCTGCTTGGATTTGCCATCCTGTCTGTGACACTGGAAGCTTCTTCTCAACCTGCAAAAGTGGACCTCTGAAGTATTCCTACCACATTTCTGTCTGCAGTTTCCCAGAAGGGAGAAGGATGAATTCACATATGGTGGCTAGCACACACACGGAATGCCTGAAGCTTATGGAAGTGCAGGTTTATTGCAGGGCACAGAGAGGTGATGAAGTATGCACAGCCTGGGCCTGCTGGCTGGGCTGTGCCAGCACGTCAGCCCTGCCACACAACCACTATGGGCCCCAGGCTCAGCTCTGCTCACAGTCGGCAACTCTGTGGCTGCACATGAACGTGTGATCCACAGGTGTAGCTCTTGGGCTGCAGAGCCTGTGTGATGCTCCTAGCACTTACTGTGTCCTACACTGAGTAGATAGATGCAATAGATGCAACTTGAGGTATATGTATATTATGACTAATTCACATGCATAAATTTATTGATACCAACACTGAGAAATGAACAAAAGGAAAAAATATAGGAAATCCAGATCTTCTTTCCTATACAAAATAACACGTTTCTTTTTAGTGTTTATTCTTGTTGGATTTGATTTTTTTGGTATTGTTTTAAAAGCATCTACTACATTTAGCATTAGATAGCGAAGTATGCTTCATTTGTTCTTTTGGTGTACATTTGCTGTACACTTCCTTGTGTACACTGTTCTATGTATACTTGTACTCTTCTGACTGATACACTTTGATCTATACACTGTCTTTCTGACTACTATGCTGTCTTTTACACTCAGATACAAAGATTTCCAAGAATTTGAGATTTTAAAAGAGATAATATTTTCAAAGGGCTATTCTATGTTCATTATATGTCTTCTCTGCAGAAATGATAAAAATAAAACATGTCCTGTTTCCAGAAAATTTTGATCGCTTTCACTGTGTTTTCCTAAAAACATCTATTTCCTTCATATTACTTAAGAGTGTAACTCCCCCATATGGCTGAGTCAATAGCTACCACAAATCGCTTAAAAATAAGGAAATGAAGAAATTTCTGTTTGGACTGTGTATTTGCACACCTCGGTAAAAATATTAGTATGTCATGACTGTAAGTTTTGGCTGTACATTCTTTGGAGACAGCGCAGATTTCAAAGACTCTTGTTTGAGGTTTAGGCAAATACCTATGTGAAAGTGCTAAACTTACCAATGTCACGCAGTTATGCTGGCTCTTTTCTTCATTTCCCCAAGGAAGTGTGAGAGTATGCATCAGTGATCATCACAAAGATGTGAACAGACCACAGTATTCAAAGGTTTGTATTAATGTTATGGGTGTGTAGATTTCCAGTGGGTTTTACTGCTGCTATTTACTGTCTGTGTGATGGTAAATCCTCAGAGCTCTGTCAATGTTTAAAGATATTGCAGAAGTTTACATAAACATCTGTATGGCCCTAAACTGGACAGCTGATATCCAAAATGAGATTTAGGGCATGGCAAAGCCCTGCACAATGCTTAAAATCTGGGAAATGGTGATAGGAACAGAGCTGTTATTTCCAAAATGAGAATTTTATCTGGTCCTACTGCTTCTGTACTTTTAAAAGTGACACGAACCCAAGAGACATACTTGCTAGCAGCAAGAACAAGAGTAAGAGTGATGTAAACTAACACTCATAGAAATCTTTGAGAACACACATAAAATTCAAAGCACAGGAGACCACTCAGGGACCAAGCCTGAGCAAGAGTTTTTGCCACTTTTACCAAGGCAAGCTCACCATCACACAGCAGCTCTTGACTGTAACCTCTCACAGTCCCCACCAATGAAGAAAGTATACATTTCTAACTTAATCCAGACTGCCACATGGTAAAGCCATCTGGGAGGATATTTTGAAGGAAACAGATGGAAAAGGAAGAGATTTCTCTGAATGTGGTATAAGATTTACATTATCCTCCATGAACTTCCATGTAGTCCCCATGTTTATACAATTTATCACTATTTCCTTAGACAGCTCAGATTAGAAAGCCTGCATGAGCTCATGTTCTTTTTGTTAATTCTGAGTCTGAACCTCCCTACTTTGAAGGGAAATTAGGTACTATAAAAAGAAATCAGAGAAAGGCAACAAGACCTGTGTGAAACCCAGCAGCATGAAGTTCTTGACCATCCCAGGGATTACACTGTTTCACCTCTCCTTCTTTCAGCCTCAGAAAGACATTGTCATAAGCATTTGTTCACAGTGATGAATTTTTGTTCTTTGCCATGCACCTATACCAGCAAAATTGCAATGGTGTGGTACTGTAAGCATGAGAGCAGGGCCTGTTAAAACCAGGAAGGGTTGAAGATAAGTTCAGTGATTTCACTGAACATTCTTTTGTCTAAGGACTAAAACCAAAAATGTTGTCTGTTTGGTCTCCTCTCTGCAGCAGGGTCTCCTCTCTGCAGCAGGGTTTAGCCTCCCTGTTTCTCAGGTGCCACAAAGGAGATAGCTGGCTTTGTATGTATCTGCCCACTGGCAGATTTACTACCGTGTCGTAGTAGGAATTGCCTGATTGTAGCAGTAATATTTGAAAGATACAAGGAACACAAAGAGAAGAAATATCTTCTATTAGAACAGCTTGGTGTGTTTTGAATTGTGTGGTGTAGTCAGATTATACATAGTAAGTCGCTGGGGATTTAGACTGTATTTTTTCCATAAGCTGGCCTAACAAAAGACATTACCTCTCCTTGCAAAACTTGACCTTACTTGAAAGTACTACTACATTCATCCTGTGTGTTATCTCCACCATTCAGAGACATTAATATTACTAGCTGTGTCACAGATTCATCAGTGCTGCAAATGTATAGATTTCTTTTGTAGAAATCTGATTCCTGCACATACTTTGGAGAGTTACATCCTTTTACTCCTTCAACTCATGGCTAGGATGTTTTCTGTTTCGTATGCATCAGCTCCTAATTCAGACTGCAGTTGATATTATGACAATGTTATTAGAACCATAAGCTGGAAAAACGAAAGTATTCTTCCTTTCTGAAAGCAGATTTCTTTCCAGAAGAGCAATAGACCCTTTTTGCTCTTGACTCAGCAATCATTCATTTACATGGAGGTACAGCAGCACAGCCCATGGACTCTGCCAAGCAGTGATGGACTTGCTCCCATGCCCACAGGTTTTTCTCTGTTGCTGCACATAGTGTCAGAGTTAGGTTCTTGGGGTTTTTAACATAGGGCAGGCTGGAAGAAGAAAATGAAGTGGATTGTAACTACAGTGTTTGACTGGTTTCATGACACCTTGTGGCTTGCGTTTGGTTCAAAGTGTTAAAAAAGAATAATACTACCCAACACAAGAAGTTCAAATGTGTTAGTCTTTATGACAGATCCAGTCTAGTTACGAAGTATCGGCCTATTCTATTTTGTGGATTTAGAGAATCCTTTAGAAAAGTAGAGAGATGGGTTTTATGCATATGCCCCTCCTTGCTGTAATGCAGTTCCCACCTATCCACATTGAGGACACACAGAGATATTTACTACACGCTGGACTCACACCACAGAAGTGTGCATCTGTGTCTGCATTATCACTGCAAGGTGACCAATGCAGAAAGAGGACAATTCTGAGCAGGCACTGTGCACTGCGTCCTCCTTTCTTTCCCAAGGGCGACCGCATGAACTGTTCTGGTGGTTGTGCCCAGCAAGCCAATAGCTCATATGATCAATGTATTTCCCTTCTTTCTTTACAGTAAAAGAAGCCAGTTGAAATACTGAAAAATTATTTCACTTAAAGTAGTCCAAAGAATTTAAATTAGTTTCTCTTACCTGAGCAGGCTTCTTTTGAACCACTTGTTGAGGCTGAAATGTAAAACAAAGGCACAGTGAGAAACAAAATTAACTGAGAGCCCTTAACTGTGATTTTACAAGTGCTGGGAAAAATATTTTCAGCAACAAAACACAGGAAAAGCCCACAGTCAGAAATGGAGAGATGAACATACCCAGCTCTCACACCCAGCCTCTCCTATTCCTATCTACAACTTTTCTCTGAAGTAGTGTGGATGAAGAGGAGTATGTTAAGTTTGTACAACTAAAATCAAGGTGAAATCTAATTTAGCACGTTACATCTTTCAGCTCTTCTACAGCTGCCTTATCAGACCATGAGAGGGACCTGATTTTATAAAGGAGGTTTTTTTGTCTCCACTGATGCTGCTCTCTTACAACACTCCCAGCTGTGACTGGAGTGTCCTGCTGTGGGGAAGCCCTCCCTCCTCGTCATGAGCAGGGTCAAATCTCAGACAGAGAGGTGAAGGATACATAACCCCACTCCTGAGCCACGGCTTCCCACTTGACCAAAGCCAGCCCTGACAAAATCAGGAGACTAGGATGGACAGCGGTTCCAGCCCTTGGAAGCTCTGGTTTGAGACCTTCAGCCGCATGAAGGTGATGCTGTGCTGACCCTTGCAAGCTTATTGGTGTGATTATGGGGATGCCCATCACTGGCCAGGTTGGGTGTGTCCACCTGCCCATGCAGGACCTGGTGGCACTGCCATGGATTCCCAGCATGGATTCTCCCTCCTGGCTGCTCCCACCCAGAACTGGGAAACGCAGTCCCCACGTGAGTCAGGAGACCCACCAAGGTGCTGGTGTGCTTCATCCCCACCTGGGAGAAGCAGAGTACCAATTAGGGAACAAATACAGACGTGCTTAAAATACACCATCACTGCCCAGATGATGTGATGACCCTTGTGGGTGCTAGGAGCAGCAACGAACAGTAAGACCACAGATAGTGAAAGAAATCCTGACACAGATAGGACAAAAAGGCTTTTCTTACTACAGTGGGACAAAGTTGCTGCCTGCCCCCCTCCCCCAGACTTTCTGTTTTTAAAGTCTATGAATCGCACCCACTGATTTTCTTCCTGCCCCTCCTTCCTGCTTTTTCCTAATCCCAGCCATGATTTTAGTGCCTTGCTTGGGCAGAAGCCAACATGCCATCCCTCTGCATGGCCAAAAACCTAATTTTCATGACAGTGTAGTAGGAAATAACTGGAATATTTCTGAATAAGCAGTTTAGTGTAACTGGCCTTTCAGAGCAATATTTCAGTGCGAAGGATCAATGAAAATGTAAATTAAATGTAACTGATTCAATTCAAACTGCCCACCACAAGCGTCCCATTTTAACAAGAGATGCTTTGTTTATTTTCAGTCTTTTTCTAACTCAGCAGAATCCTACTGCTCTTATATTTTTGTATATAACAGGCTCCAAGTTCTGCACTCAAATAAATAGGAGAGAGAAAAAAAAAAACTATGTGATGACTGGGTCTGTCTTTAAACTTCAGGGTGGACTCTCATTTTCCATTCAATTCCCTTGCAATGGAGAAGCTATTATCAAGGCACACATTTTATTGATGCCTTCTCCAGGTGGACTGCAAGCCCTGAACTCATTAAACGGACATTTGCTGCCCTTGGACAAAGGAATGATTTGTTTCAAAGGAATCTCTTAAAATTACAGAACTCATTGAGCTCTTCTGTAATCTGCCAGTTGTGTTTTTTCACTTTATTTTCTTTTTTTGCCTATTGATTACACCTGTACATGTGTTTACTCCCAAACCACATGAAATCCACAGACATTTTTAGAGTCTGACTGTTTTCTCCAGCTCAGAAATCCCCATATATTTTTGGCCATGCACTTTATGTTCATGTGACTCTCACTCACTGCAGCTCAATGAAATCTTCTGAAAGAGCTGCCAACTCACCATATTTTCCATGAATTAGGTCCTGACACTTCAATGAGAGGAAAGACAATGTCTGAAACAAGGCCAGCTCTGGCTTTCTGCCTAGTATGTGTCACAGTAATTCTACCAGCTGCCCTTCTACACAGCAGTTCATACTTTTCAGACCACCAAAAAGCCCCTTGAATACTTTCAGTGATAGCTGGGGTTTGAGCTGCCAGCATGTTTTCCCAGCCTCTGGCACCCAGTGGCTTTGGACTGGACCTAGAAGGTTTTTTTTTGCATGTGTTTGCTTTGTTTTGTTATTTTTATGAATGGCTTCCACAGGGGACTCTGACTCCAGCACAACCCTATCCAGCCATTCATAAAAAGCAGAGGGAAAATATTGTACTTTGCCCAGTTGGAAACTGTCTCTGATACTGACCAAGGCTTTCAAGAATTTTAGTCATTCAAGACCTTTGCTATCATAGTGCTTTGCTCCTTGGCAGTGCTTGCTTATTGCCGGCGAGGTTTCCACTGGACTTGGGATGTGGAGTTCAGCATATGTTATGCTTTCTCCCTTAAATGGAAGAAGCTCAGCTATGCAAGCCCAGGAGCAGGGCTCAGTCCCTCAGCCAGCATTAGTGGCACACACCACTGACACACTGGGAGCCGTGCCCACTCATGTCACATTGAGGGCTCTGGCTTGTGGCAGCTCAATCACTGCAGGTGCCAATTTTCAAAGGTATTGCTTCTCCTGCTTCAGCCTGCCTGAGTGGGAAAGGTGGCTGGACATGTAAATCCAGTAAGGTCCAGTCCTGTGAGGACTGTAGTGCCTGCTCACTTAGGTCACCCTGACCAGAAGAACTGAGGTGTTCAGGAATAACAAGAAATTTCCCAAGCACCCCTTTAATTTCTTTAACTGATGTGGATATGATGCCTTTGGAACCATTTTGACACACTGTAGATACTAACGCTTCAACTTGCTAAACTTTGTGTTCACTGAGTTTTAAAAGATCTTTTCAGGGCTTTGAAAGTGACACCTCTGATTCACAAGTGTTGCATCTGCACGTTCAACTAACTGGAAAGAAAGACAATCTGCCTTGGTTATGGAAAAGACTGGAACTATAAAATAGCCATGGACAAGAGACTTTAAATAGGTGCTCTGGAGCAAAATAAAGTTGTAAGCATGAAACAAGAGCTCTGAACTATTATGTATTGTCCCTGCTAGGAGCCTGCAGAGTAAGATTGTAGAACTTCTACTCTGTCAGAGGCTCTCTCAGTTATGTTAGCCCTCTTAAGAGGAGATTTGTGCAACACAGAGCTTTCACATTTCATTTTTATCCTAAGTTTGAAAAACAGCTATTGTACACTGCATGTACATCAGCTGATGTTTCATACACTTGAAAGCAAACTTCAGAGTTTTTTACATCATATGCAAGTACAAGTCAACACTAGGTATCTTTTTATAATATGGATGAGACAGAAAGAACAAGTGACAGTGTTGGAAAAATTCTATGACAGGTAATTTAGTTTTCTATCAAACAAGAACAAATCCAAAATGCAGCAGTGTTTATTTTGCCATGCTTAAAATATTAAGCATGTGAGCTAAGGCAAAAGATAATAATTTAAAACTTGAGGATAATAATCCTAACTTTGAGCAGGAAAAACCCCACAAAATGCCTGAAAAGGAGAGTACACAAAATTTTGATGGTTTTATCTTTGCTCTAACTTCTGAATATTCAAAGCCCAACTGTTTATCTTCTACACTTCTTCCATTCCTCCTCTGTCACACATCCCTCATTTTGCTTTTTTGTTATCAAATTCTGTTACTTTACCTTATGTCAGTATCATAGATGTATCCTTATAGCTCATACTAGTCAAACAATTTCTTTGCTTTCTATATGAGAACAAAAGAGCAGACTCATGTGATGAGTTCATATTCATCTTGTACCAGCAGCCTAAAGTTGTATGAAATTCAATTGGTCACGCTTCTCATTCACAGAAGTCCTTCTTACCCCGTGACTTTTCCTAGTGTTATAAAGCTAAGGATGGAATATGGAAGGATAAGGGAAAATCTGTCAGCTAGTATGAGCAATGCTGGAACACCTTTTTAATGATCAGAAGTAAAGCATTGGTTTGAATGCCAATCATCCCCTGACTGCTATGCCTGAAGCTCCAAGGACAAGCTGCACACACACGGTGCTCTTAGATTTTGTGTTCGTGTCTTCCTCTTTAAACTCAGTATTATGAAGATGTCTGATTGATGCTTCTTGGCAACAGTGACTCTTTGGGTTTTTTTCCAACAGCTTGACACAGATAAGAGATTTGCATGGAGGTAGCTCTGCTGGGGAGACTAAATGACCACGATGGAAACTAATACCCAGTTAGGATGACATTTATAGTGCTGACAGCTCAGTGTTGTGCAGCGAACATTAAAATAATTTCATAGGTCATCCAAACACTTGTAGTTCTAAATTATAAGATGAGTAAAACCATATTTAGTCTTTTTGTCTACATAGCCTTGAAAAATCAGGAAGTTCATATTATATCAGTTGAAACCAATATAATCCAAAATAAATCATGTCTTACAAGCAGTTCCATATGACAGCAGAGTAAGTACCATTCTGCCCTACAGCTTTAATTGTCTGAGTCCAGCCTTTCTCTCCCTCTTCCAGCACAGAATGATACAGTGCTGGGACCAGGGGCCCACACAGCCTGCCAGGAAATCCTCACCTTATGGCAAAAGCCACTTGCAGCTTCCAGATCACCAGCAGAAATCTTCCTGAAATTGTCCTGATGTGCCTGCCATTCACTCCTCAGGTCCAGGTATGCTCATGGCTGGCTTTAGTAATAATCTCCCTTTTGAAACTGTAGCAGAACTGCTTTTTTATCCCATCAGTAGTGAGGGGACTTGTGTTTTGGAAGCACAGGTTATGAATTCTCCTGCCTCCATCACATGTTTGCAGTCAACTGGCAACCGCAGTGTCTGTGTATGCACACTGCTGTGGGTCATTAGAATCTAACAGCAAAACCATCTGGCCCTTAGAGTTCAAAGGAGATTTCACAGTTCTCTGTGCAGTCTCATAAATGAGTCTAATAGTAATCTGTGGAGAATTCTGGCAAAATCTGTGAAACTATTCTTTATTTTCTATCCTACTTGGCACTCCACTGAGTTTTTAATACAAAGTCAAATAATTGCAAAAATATTTATTAGCTTTTAAACTGGCCTTCCCTGACGGATGCTGGAAAAGTCTGCAACACGTCAGAAGCTGCACCAGTTAGTTGATGATAAAGAGTATTTCTATTCCACTTCTTGGGGAGACCAGAGAGCATCAGAGTTTTCCAAGCACACGAAGTGACTTTTAATAGTTATTTGACCGGCATACAAATTTTATATTTAATTTGGCAAATTCAAAGCACACTGCTTCAAATGACTCTTTTGGTAGTCTTAAAATTCAGGCAGTGGCACATATATCCAAGTAGGTATGTATATATCCAATGGAAGTCAAGAAACAGACTTCATCAGGGTTAGGATTGCATATATTTTGCTTACAGAAAGTTACGTTCACTACGAAATATCTGGAAGCTGCTTCATTTGGAATGGTTTTATGTTCTGAGAGGAATAAAATAGTGGAAGAAAAGTATTTTAAAATCCAATTCTGTTTTATTTTATGCTCATGTAATCCATTATTTCTCAGTTGCTTTGACCCAGCCTTACTCCCACCATTACAGATGTTGACAAGTACAAATTTAATGGTTAGAACAGGAAGGGAAAACCCATCATTTTTATTCATCTGCTAGCTGAACTGTTAGTTCAAGCACAACAATATTCCAGTGAGTTTATCAAGGATATAATCAAAATTCAAAGCACAGTAGCTGTTAGTTCAGTGTCCTTGATAAATGTCATTAATTTTTATAATGCTTCAGCCAGTATTAGTCACATTTCCATAAAATATTTAGGGCAGTGCGGCTTATGAAATATCCATTTAATGGGCTTTGTATCTGTGTTTCAATATAATAAGCAAAGTTTAAATTGTTCTCATCTAAAATCAATACTGCTTGTCAGCAAAAGGATCTGTTGTTGCTTACTGCTCTTCTTCAGAGTCACTGCTGCTCTGTGGGGTTTCCCTGTTACTTCACTATCATCTGTCACACACTTGATAAGCTTTCCTGATGCATTTTGCTTAAGTTTAGTTTGGCACCCTGTGCATTTTGCTGCTAAAATATTAAGATGTATTTTCTGTCTTTCAGAATAATTCTAGCACACAGTTCAGCATTGAGGTTTCCTTGATATACACCTAAGGAAACATGAGCTGGCTCTTTTGTCTGGCAAATGTCATATGTGTCTGTCTGTTTATAACTCCCTACACAGACAGACTATTGAGAAAGCCAGAGGGGAGGTTTCAGTCATTCTTAGGTATAGCGCAAAGAAAAAACCTTACATTTTAGCAGACAGAAATAAATTATAAGTTATTTGCAAAGAAACCAAACCCTCCTTATTCAGCGACAAACTGATCAGAAATTATTTAGCTTTATACCTTGCAGATCTGTCCAGAGAAATAATTATTGTGCATCTGTTTATCTCCAGACTATCTTGTCCGTTTGGATATAGCAACTCTTGTGTTTACCATGCATTTCTCTTGGCCCATGTGGAAATGATTTTTGGCCACTGCTAAACAGGGTAGATTTGAATTGATGACCTAGAGGTGGAAAGCACTGTGTCACAATACAATCTGGTTCCAACGTTGGTTTTAGAGCCTTCTCTCCTTGCTCAGGCACCTCCTGCCATACAGACTGAACACCCAGGGCAGTTTCTGCTGCAGAGCTCATTCCCAGTGGAACCGCTGCATGGAGCTGATCAGAGCTGCAGGACTATCAGCAGTGGACTCATCTCTGGACCTGACCGCCAGGAGTTCCCAAATCCTCTTGACCTTTGCATTGATCTCCAGTGAAGTTACATAGTAAATAGCATAGGGAAGTCCCAAACAAGCCAACCTGCTGCAAAATCCACTGCTGTTGGAAAGTGAACTCCAAAATTCAGTGGTTTTGCTCAAAATGTAACTATTGGGAGATAACATTTCTCTTTATGGCCTCTGATGTTCACTCTTCTCAATTTTAAGGTCACAAAGACATCAACTCGTTCAGTAACAGTGTGCTTGTGTCATTTAGAAACCTCAAATACATGCAGCCATTTTCCACAAGGTAGGCTTAGATGCAAACAATCAAATTAATTTCTTGGCCTATGAAAGCTTCTGCCAAGAACAGGTCCAAGGCTAGAAACAGGAATGGAAAAAGAACCGATGTGGCAATGATGGAAAACAAAGGATAAACTGCTCTGCTGGGTGGAGCTGGGACTACAGCAGTGTCCCAGCAGTATCAGGTGGTGACTCTGTCCCTGGCTATACACTTCCACCACAGTGAGGACGCAATGGCCATGGCACAGCCCAGGCCTGTACTTCTGCTCAAGAAGGAGAATACTGATGAAAATACAGTATGCATTTCCCTTGGCCCTCGGGCACCTTCACCACTCTGGAAAGGCAGCCATTCAAGCTACCTTGAAGGTTGTGAGATTCGAGCCAAGCAGTCTGTAACCTCGTGGGTGTTCCAGGTGGCAGCCTGTGGCATGTCTCTTCAGTTTAGCTGCATACTACAAGAGCTGCTGCTCCCTCCAGAGATTTGCACTTCTTGCTTTAGTGAGGCACATCTCAGCCAGAGGAGGACAGCATCAGAGTGGGCACTATGGGAAGGCAGGGGCAGGAGACTGTGATCAGCCTAGAAAACCTTCTGACTTCACCAACAGGAGAGAACAATCCACTCCAGGACCTCTGACTGGCTTGTATCTACACCACCTTTCCTCCAGTCTGCCTAGAAGGAAGAGCCCTGGGTTGTGCTACTTCCTTAACAACATCTGTTACGTGGCAGAGGACAAGATGGTGAAGGAAAGCAAGCTCCCAGCTGCACCGCAGGACAACTGCAGGGCAGTGCTTGAGGCTGGCTGTGTCCAGGCACTGTTCAGCTCACTGAGCACAGACACAGCACCGGGTACTTTTTAGGCAGAGCTATCTGCCCCTCATCTGCACAAACTGGGGTAAGGATACAAGGGATCTTAGGCAGCCATTTTTGCACAGCCATTTCTACTCCTTCAGGCATATAAAGCATCTTGTACGGAACTTCTGTGGTCAGCCCCAGGCACAGCCCTCAGCTCCTGCAGGAGCTTCCCTTTCCCATTCAGCCCATTGCCTCCCTGACCTCCCATTGCCCTCTGATAGCTGGGCAGGGTTTTCCTCCAAAGCAAAAGCACACAGGGCAAGGAAGGCAAATCGCCTGTGCCTGGCTGATTTTCTGCAGCTGAGGATCTAGCCTGAGGCATTTCTCTTGAACTTCTTTGTCTGAGCAGATCTATTGGTAGCCACATGGTTGGCTTGGGATGTTTTTGTATGTCTGGGATATACAGATGTCTGATAGCTGTCTGTCTATCGAATAGATTTGATAATTATTACTGCCTCCAGGACACTGATGCTGCTAAGAGTGTCTGTCCCAGTCCAAGCAGAGACTGCTGACATTCTGGCATAATTTCATAAAGAAGTCAGTGTCCAAAATAGAAATACATTTTCCACGTACTTGAAATATAGCAGGGGCTTGGTTGTTGCAATTAATCCACTTCCTGGCTTGATATATTTTGGGATCATTCTGGTGTGTGGTATGTTAAATACTGAACTCAGTTCATACTCTTATTTTTAAATGGAAATTATGTTCATTATGTCCAAAGGCATGATTTCTAGGTCCTTCTTGCAAAGCAGCAAAAACCCCCACCATTCCATTGCATTTCTGGTGTGATTTTACTTATTAACAGCAATTTCATCACATGCATCATTGTGAGATCCATGCAACACAGTAAAGTATTTTAAAAGACAGTAGCAAACAGCCTTTTTTATCTAGCTAGAACCCATTTAATAAAAGATTGCAAACTCAACATCTATCCTATTGTCAATATCCTACTGTCAGCCTCTCAACAGCAGCAGAAATATGAATAGTGTCTGAGTACATATGATTCTCTTGGTCTGAAAGAGAGTGAAAAAAGGGGAAGAGAGGGAGGAAGAAAGAGATTCTGCTCTTTACAATCCTGGTGTAATTTTGGAGTTGCTCTATTTACGTCCCTGAACAGACTCTGAATTTAACCCAATCTAGAAGCGAAGAATTTGACTGTAATTTTACAGGACAATTACCTGACTGTCTAGCTATAGTTATTTAATAGCCTTTTGGAAGCTACATGTGACCTAAAGATCCTATTTGTTGCTTGGATCTAACAATGTGGACATCAAAGGTATGTGTGTAAGGTATGCACACAAATCCCCTGCAGATTTTTTCATAATGGTACTGAAACCTGACACCACATCAAGAATGCAGTGCCTGGAGCACCCTACTACAGCCCCACTCCCTTGTAAAGCTTAACGTGGTTTCCTTGCTCACAGAGCTCCATCTGCCACTTGGAAAGCAGCCTGCTTTTACATGTTAGGGTTGCTAGGGAGGGCTTGTGAACATTTTAGCAAATGCAGGTCGTTTCAGATAATAGGACTGATGGATATTGATTCTCAGTTCCTGAAAACTCTCCCGTCTCTCCCGTAATTTGTTGCTTCTGTTGCTGAAGTGACAAAACCTAATTTTTCATGCTGCAAAAAACACAGCTAAGTTCCCTCCTTGGCTAAATTCTGCCCTTATTTCCAGAGTCTACCAAAAGAGCTAAATGCTTCCATCTTCCAATTAGTTGCATTTTATTGTGCTTGGAACCTCTGTGGTTTGGGACATGCCAAAAATACACCAGTTGGTAGTATCTGTGGCTAGGTGGTCCTGGCAGCAGAGGTGAAAGCAGCTTGCTGGATGAAAGAAGGAGGAGAGCTGGCCTCCAAATGCTGCTGTAGTTGGCACAGAGAGGCATACCCTTTCTGGGAATTAGGTGCACTGGGTAGACAGAAGCTTGTTTTGCAGCTGAACATAATCCACCTTGGTATTATATCAGCACCAGACCACTTAACCAGCAGCTGCAAAATCATTCTAGCATTGGCAGTGATGTGGCCAGGGATACTCTGATACTCTAGATATTGACAGGTAAGGGTGATGGTGTGCAGCAAGGTCCTTCTGCTGGTGGTCAGCAGGCTGCTCCCAGGCATCTAAATACCCCCACATTCCATGGCTGTGACTGCCCAATCACAAGCAAGACTTTCTCTTGAGAAAGCACCCTGGGAACATAACAGTGTGTCTTAAGGCAAGCCCCATGCACACCAGAGGTTGCTGTGAGCCCACTGCTCTCCCAGGCCATCCCCACGGCCAGCAAAGAGGTCACCAGCGAGGGAAAGACAACAGCTGGAGGAGGGGTGAGGAAACAACAGTACTGCTTGTGTCACCATGCGTACACCTAGGAGCTTCTGAAAATCTTTGGCTAGCAGGGAACAGTGCTGGCAAGTTTTGGTTGGGTTGCACAGTGGGAAAGATGCAAAGGGATGGGATGAAGGAATGAGAGTGGCAAGGAGAGATGGCAAGAAAGAGCGGGACCAAACACATACCACCTTCTCTGCTTACACACAAATGGGAACAAGGTCTCTGCACTGCCATTCATGTGCAAGGAACTGAGAGGAAAAACAACAACACCTTGTTCATATTTCTTTTTGTCCACCAAGCTCACCAGATGGCTGTATTGTTGTCATACTTTTGGCTTCTTCTATGCTCTGAAAGCGTGTACATTACTGACATATTTTGAGGGTTTTGTGGTGTTTTTAAAGAAAGCAGTTGGGAAGTTTGGTTAGAAAGAATCTTCTTAGGTACCAGTGGGTTTTTTCAGATTTTAGGATCAGATGCATTTTCGTAGGCTTTATGGTAGTGCTTCATCTTCTCAGATCAGAGAAAAGGACAACAGAAATACAAAGGCCCTGGGACTGTACTCCCCTGGGGAGTGGAGGATTCCACCCCACCTGCAAGGCTGATGACAGAAGGATCCACGGGAGGATGTGCTCCTCCTGAAGAACTCCAGCCATCTCTCAGCACAGCAATCTGTGCAGGAGAGGGTCTGCTTCAGCTTTTTGGCTAGAGGCACTGGCAACAGGACAGCCAGGACATTCACTGTTTATTATACAAGCACTTAAAAAGGGTGGGAGACAGTGATGGGATAAGGAGTTGCCCATGCCACTTTGCCTTTCATCACCTCTCAGGAATGTCTGTCTTCAGGGCTAATTTAGATGCATTTACATAATAAATGTGTGGCCTTTTCAGCCACATTTTTTCACTTTAATTTCTGCTTGACCTTGCTGACACACGCCCTTGGCAATTTGTGGTTATTTTCCTCATTCTGCACTGTAGAATTGTCTTCTATTATGGTTTTTTCTTTCATAGATAAGCAAATATGTAGCTCATGAAAGTGATATAGTCTAGCTCTATTTTACTTAGCAAATACTGGGGGAGGGGGGAACGTGTATTTCATTTTTTGACTGTAAACTGGCTTGCAAGTCCAAAACAGATGATTTCATGAGTCTTCCAGATGCCTCGTCACAGTTTCAGACAGCTTCCTGACTGACAAGAAAGCCAGAACTCTCATGAGATCTCCAATTGGGATATTATTAATAAACATTCTGTACCTAAGGGGCAACCCACCCAATAAGTAAGTTCTATATAGCTCTCAGAAGCATCAGTGTCCTCCCTGTCCTTACTCCTAAGTGTGATGGGCCCAACTCTTGGACTGGGATTGGTTGAATGGTCCCTTACAGAGGTACTCAAGGGCTCTATGCTCAACTCTAACTATGACTTAATACAGGATGACAAACCTTTCACATCCATGCTCATCCCATGACATGATGAGGTCTGTGCTTGGACAAACTGACAGACATCAGATCAGATACCTGATGAAGAGCAGAATCTACACATCCTTGAAGGTAAGGCACAGTAAAAAGGGCCTTCAGAAAAGAGAATGCAGGATAATTTTGCACTGTTGAGAATTTGGGTAGGGAAGATCCAGCCTAGGGAGTTTTAGATTAACCTACCCTCCCCTAGAAAACAGTTAGTCCATTTAAAATGTTGCACCGTTACTTGTAGCACTGGCCCATAATACCTGGGAGTGCCCTTTTTCTCTGCTCGTCTCACCCATGATACACTGCAACTACAAGGCTGCCAATGTCCTGGGAGTCTTCAGTGTGCAGGTGGTATGTTCCTTGAAGATGGGATGCCAAGGAACCACACAGACTTTATGAGCAAAAGACCTAATACATTCCCTGAATAGCATCCTGTAATAAGACAAATACAGAAAGGAGACTGAAGACTACAGAAATAATCACAATCTGAACCTGATCTATTAGTGAACAGTAGACAACGGCAAACTTCAAGTGAAAAAACTTGGGAAATGCCTGGACACCACCATGATAACCATGTTTGTGTGTCTCCTCAATGGTATTGCTCAGGTGGATTTCTTTTGGTTTTCTTTTCCTCAAGTATATTTTCCTTAACCCCCAGTATTCCTTTAGAAATGGAAATTAACTCATTACCAGACAATCAGTGCCTGTAATGCTGTGTGATGGGTCATACCAATACTACTCAGTTCAACATGGACTTTCCTATCAAAAGCGTAGGAATAGATAAGTAAAAGCAATCACAATATTTGAATACATAATTTTATATTGGAATATCCTTTCCATCTCTGCAGATCGTAAAGTGATTTGCACACTTGAAGTGACACAAGAACCTTATAAGGGGTTTCACTCTGCCCTGCAAAGCAGCCATTTCTGGGATGAGGTCTGGCAGCATGTTTAACAGCACCAGAGAGCGTCACATACAGTTCAGACATGAGGGGAAGAATAGCACATCCAGTGTACATGGCAGAGAAGGTAGGATGTAATTATACAAACTGGACTTTCGCTAGTATAGTGGGTTCAAAACCCCAGTGCCATGGGGACGCTGATGATGACAAGTGGTCAGGGCCATGATTTTACATCTCATCTGAAAAGCAACACCTCCAAGAGCAACTTTCTTGAGTTCCATGCAAAATCATTCTTTCTAAGTGAATGAGAAATAAAAGAGCATTCCACACAGCAGCTAGGAATCCCTGAAGGATTTACTTTGCTTCTCAGTTAGCCTATATAATCTAATAGCCCAGAGGACATCCCCATTCACATCCCTAGTCTACAGAGAAAACAGCACACTGCTTCTCTTATGCAGGAACATCCACACAGGAGTTCCAGAGAAATCAAACCGTAAGTTACAAGCAAGAAAAACTGAAGAAGTTGACACAAAATCCACCAAGATCAGGTGCGCAAAACTAGAAATCTCAAATTTTTTTGAAGAATCTTAGAGAAGTGGACTGAGCTCAAATCCATTGCACTGGCAGAATGAGTAGCTCCATTTGGGAGAACACAGGATTGTGGCAGTAGAAGAAAATAAATTTTGGAGGTTCTACAGTGTGAGCCAATATATATGTCTTTCTTCTATGAAGTTATATATAATATAGGAATATGCTGCAATGCATGTTCAGGATCAATTTAAAACCAGTTATCAGTATTTTCTTTAGGTAGGTGCTGGTTTTGAACACAACTGAGGAAACAACATTACATACATAAGATCGTATTAAATGGATTTCAGTCAAACGAGATACAAATGACACTACCTGTAGACCAGCAAACCTAATAGATTGTCTCTTTTATATGAAATGAGAAACCAAATTGTGAGTTTTGACTGACAGTAACAGCTTGTCCTATTTTCAAAGAAAAATCTAGTTTGCAGAAACACAGGCATGTTTGCTCCTGATCTCATGTAAGAAGCTTGAGTACATGTCTGTCTGGCTTGCTAGATGTGTAGAAGTATTAGTTAATTCATCACCCAGCTATTTTTCACCTCTTAAAAAATACTAATGCTATGAATGATTACATATTATTTGCTTATGCCCTTAAAAGCAATTTAATTTAAACATTTTCTCCTATTTCCATTCTGCTGCTGCCTATTCTGTAAAAAGAGGATTTCTGCATCTTAACCACACTCAGTGCCTACAGCATTAGTAAAAAAACCAGCAACGAATATACAAAATCCAAGCCTTCTTTTGCTTGTTCCTTTATTTAGTTAACTATGCTCTCATTGTTTTACTTTAATGGCTGGAGCTTGATATCATAATCATTTTCCTCGGTCACTTCATAATATCAATTCCACTCTAAGTCAGAAACAATACCTCAGGAAATACCACCTGCTATTCAGGGATATTGCAGGAACTTTGCATTTCCACTTTGTAAAGTGTTATTATTTAGGACTGACAACTAACATTTATTTCATTATCCCCAAGTCTTTGGATCCCTGAAAGCAAGAGAGAGAACGGGTGTCCTGGCTGGCCTCCCACTAGCTTTTCATGGTCATTAACAATCAAGAGTGAGAAGACAAACAACTCACTGCTGAAAGATGTGTGCCTCACAGGCAGCCCTCCCTGTCACCTCCTCTGGAGTATGAGAGCAATTCTGCTGTTTCATCAGTCTACCCCTGCTTTGCCAGCCCTCCTTTGGAGTGGGGCTGCTGCCAAGGCCCCATGGGCAGCTCAGTGTGCATCTTTCCCTCCTCTACAAACAGCACTGAAGAATGGGGAGGTAGATGCAGCCAGAGGATTTATTCCTCTGAAGGAATACAGGATGCTTGAGCATGGTTTCTGCAGGGAGTTTGATGTCTTCCATCTACCCTTTTATTCACTGGGTGGGAGAATGTGGTATTTTGGGACCATCAGTGGGGGAAGGAAAGCGGCCCCCAGTTAGACGCTTGCAAGCCTTGCCACATTTACAACAGCTGTAGCAAGTTTCCCCGAAAAAACTTCAGCCTTTCAGCACTTTTTCCCCCAAAAGGGCATTTTGAGGTGACGACCAATACAAACCCCAGCAATTTCATTCCCTTCGCTTTCTCAGCACAGCCACAAGGTTGGGCACAAAGCAGGAGACCTGTTAGAGGGAAGCTGCAATCCTACATATTTCTGATGCATTTCTACACAATACAGAGTACATTCAGCTTTAGTAGCCTTCTTCCCACCATGTCAAATGTATGTTTGGCTGTTTTGTTTTCTCCTCCCAAGCTTATGCTGGTGGGGAAGAGCTATGCCTGGCAGAGCATAGAGCCTGCTTTGAGGAGCCACAGCTGGGGTAGTGAGCAGTGAGGCTGCACATTTCATCCCCCCATGCATGTGTCAGGAAGCATGTGCTGCTTGAACTGTTGGTGGCAGAGGGTTATTCACAACTGCCCATCACTTCTCCCAAGGTGATTGCCCCACCGTGCAGAAACATACCTAACAGTGAGCATGAGGCAACCGCAGAAATACCCCTAAAAATGGCTTTATTCGTGGAGGTCTGTCCAAATCCTGCTCCATGGTTCAGGAGGAAGCGTGACTGTGGGAACTTTCTTGCACAGTTCGCTTCTTGGCTGACCAAATATATCCCAGAGAATTCACGTCTGGGAGGAATGCCTTGAAGCAATTTTTTTGTATGATGACAGTGTTTCACAACGTATCTCTATTTCAAGCAGCAGCACTGGAGACTGCTGAGGGAGGGCAGCGAGTATTACTAGCTGGTTGAAAGGAAACTTTCTTTTTGGCTGGTTGCACAGAAGGACACAGATGAGGCGCAGAGTAGGTAGGAGTGCACTCGCTACCAGCTTCCCTGAGTCAGCTGACCAGCCCCACTCGTGCTGGGGAGCTGCACTGTCAATGGCCACGCTATCCTGCTGCTGGGGAGCTCTGCGTTGCACAGTGCCAGGGGTAATCCAGGCTCTTCTGTCATGGTGCAGGGGCAAGACTGAAAGCTGCTGCTACACCAGCAGGTCTGAGCTGCCCATGTGGCACTGGCACAAGCAGCTCCAAAGCTATCCAAACTTACATGAGATTTGTTTGCTCCTCTTGCCCAAGAAGAGAAAAATGTAAAGAGGCATAAAGTCACCATTTCCTTTTCCAGATATAAGGACTATCACAAAGCAGCTGAGAAGTCCCCCTTCCCAGGGAATCCTGCCCATGTATTTGAATTCAGCAGCCCGTGTCAGTGGCGAGGTCTTGCTGGCAGAAGAGAGCTGTGAGCTGGCACTGACTCAGAGGTTGTTTGTACAAGGGCTGTCTTTTAAAACTTTGTACTGATAAAACTTATGACTGTGTTGAGAGATGCTCACAAAACACCGAGTCACCTCATACTCAGTTAAGGAAGCTGTCACTGAACTTTCAAGGAGGCCTGAGTGGGTTACTCCCCTTTGTGCTGTACTGAACTCAGAAATATCAATCTGCATGACACTTCAGATGACCTGGACTGCCAGTCAGAAAGTTCAAAAGGTGAGGAACACCTCTCAACAGGAATAAACAGTGACGCACATTTGAAAATAACCCTTGTGAATACAATTAGCTATTTGGTACCCTCTCCCGCCTGGAAGCTTTTGTGCTGCTGAAAAGTTGCCTAGAAGAGATGGCAAGAAATGTCTGCAAACCAGCAGACAGTCACCTTCAGGGCTTATTTAAAAATCAGGAGAAGAGAAATCCCAATGTTTAATATTTAAACAGAAAAATGTTTAATTTTAAAACATTTATGTTCCTTTTATGATTGCAAAATCAATATTAATACAGAATGTAAACCATTTTATAGCCTCCACACAGGACTCCACTGTTGCTTCCTTCCCAAAAAGTCTGGTTTTTGGGCAGATGAGAACTACCAGTGGGAGGTTCAGAAATGCTGGTCCTAATATATAACACCAGAGCAAGGCCTTCTGCCCTTCCTCAGACAAACTGGCTAACGACTTCAGTGAGAGTTCTGCCTGAGTAAAAATACCAGGTTTTGGCCCATTACCTTCAAATGGATAGAACAGTTTATTTGTGGTTTGAGGTGCTTCCTCTTGTCTGAACTTTCAGTTTTCCAGACTGAGCCGAAGAGGTACAAAGGAGGTTTCCCACGATCCCCCAGCCTGTATGTTTTTTGGGATCCCGAATTATTCTCTTGAATTTTGTGACTGGAGTTTGTGCTTACAACCCCTGCATTCACTGAGCAGAAGGAGCGGGTAGAGATGGGATGTCTTGACAATGAGCTTTAACTGAGTTGAAAAATAATCTTTCTCTAATGCTAGCCTTCAAAGACAAAAAGATTTCTCTAACATTCTTTAGCTTTTATTCCCTCTGCAAACTATATACACTAAGACATGCAGTGTTCCTAAAAGGCTCTTACAACCTATAGATGAAAACCAGGACAGTGCAGACAAGCAAGAGTAGAAAAAATAGCCGATGGCCATGCTTCCATCATTTATTTCCATGAGCTCACTGCAAAAAGACCCTCCAAAAAGCAGGCACTAAATACTCATGAGCAAACCTCACACCAGTCCACCAGGTCCTGCTAACATCACATGGCTGCTGCCCTGTCCATTCACCTCCTCACATGTTTGAATTTCATTCATTCATTCATTTGGGAAAAGGCCCTGCAGTTCCCCACCACCCTCCTCAAGCCCATTTCCTTTCTAGAGAGCACCCCAGTGCTGAGGACTTCAAAGAAGCCCCCTAGCTCCATGTCCCCCCACTGTGGTCCTGGAGAGGGGGGTATGGAGAGGAAGTTGTTCTGACATGTATTTTGCTGATGTTTTAAAGCATATGGTCTGAATGCTCTGAATGCCATGGAAGATTATTGTCACATGCCCTAACCCATTGCCCATCTGTTGACACAGTATCACCTTTCATAAATTGCTGGTACCATTTTCCCACCAGCTCTGCTCCAAACACAGGAATTACTAGCAGAACACAAATCCAAACAACCTTTATGTGCTTAATTAAATAAATAACAATCAGCCCCTTAAACAATTCCCCTTTAAAGGAATTTTCCTTATTTTAGATCAAACACTTCCTTGGGATCCATGCTAATTTGTACTTTCCAGTGTCATAAATAACTAACACGAAGGAAAAAAAAACCAAAACCCTAGCACATTTAAAATCAGCCAGATTTATATTTTTAAATTCTAATATATATGCTCATGTCATGTTTTGGATACTGGCACAATTTCTGAATGAATGCAAACAAAGCAAGACACGCTTGAATGCATCTGACCCCCTAATGCATACTTAGCATAGCTCCAGGTCACTGGAGCCAGACCAATTTACACCAGTTCAACAGTTGGCCTGGAAGGTTCACATGAGTGTGGGATCTCTGTGAGTACCTCCTTCCTGCCCTCTATCTCAAACTTTTGAATGGGTTAGTGCTCTGTACCTCAGTACAGCACTGAACAACTTGGATTTGATTCAGGTCTTAGGCAGTTCAATCAAGCTGGAAAATGCACATGCACCTCTGTCTCCTCCCCCTGCTCCACACACGCTTCCACAGACACTTCCTGTCACTGAAGGAGAGACAATATCACCTTTTCATAGGAAAACTGATTATTGATATGTTAGCTCAGTGTTACATTTTAGGTTTTTCCATGAAGAAAATATCTTCTGAAGTGACCAAGTAGTTTAAGCTCAATTTTTCCATGAAACACTATTTTCTGATGAGAATATTTCAACAAAGAATATTCCTTGTCAGAAGCTAACAAAGCTTCATAATACGCTCTAACAACTCACTTCTCTGTGCTTCCACTCCTAAAACTTGTATCTTTCTCAACCCCTACACATTTTGGCTTTCAACATGGCCTGCAGGTCCATGGATGGACACTTCACTGGCTTGGACCCCTGACAGCCCTGCTTTTATCCTCTCATCACCTAAGCAAAGAGGAGGTTATCTCGTATTAAACCATTGGATTTGTTTGCTCACAAATCGTCTGGGCACCAGTATATTGCTGTGCTCCAGGGTTTAGACCATGTCACCACTGCAGTCCCCAAACACTCTACAGCTGGAGTGGTCTGTGGGGGCTGTATGAGATGTCTGTGGGGGCATCATCCTACTTGTGGGTCATTTATTTACATCAAATTACTCAAAGTAGCTATAGAAACTAAAGGAGAATGGAGAGAAAGGAAAAAGTGGATTAGTGTCATTTGACATCTTCATCCTTGTTTTTCAAGGCATGTGACAAGCATTACAGGCCTATAAAGCAGACTGAATCTGTCCTTGCAGGATTCCTGTGTTAATGACTATCTATTAGGAGACTGTTTGCATCCTTTTCTAGTGTTGACTACTATATACTGGACATGAGATTTGTGAATCCATGATCTAAAAATGTATTATACATGTATTTTTTTTTTTAAATAAGGATATACCTAGATGTTGCTTGCAGAGCGTAACTGTTGTGGTTTAACCTCAGTCAGAAATTAAGTACCACACAGCCACTCCCTCACACACCCTAATCCCAGTGGAATGGGGAGGAGAATCAGAAAGAAGGTAAACCCCATGGGCTGAGATAGGAAGAGCTTAATAATATTAATATTATTAATAATAATAACATCAATAACAACAATAATAATGTTATAATAACAATTACAATGAAAAGAGGGACAACAAAGAGAGAGAAATAAACTCCCACCAAAAAGACAAGTGATGCACAACACAATTTCTCACCACTCACTGACCAGTGCCCAGCCAGTCCCCCAGCAGTGATCAGCCCCTCGTGTCCAATTTCCCCCCCGCCTTATATACTAAACAAGACATTCTGTGGTATGGAATATCCCTTTGACCAGTCTGGGTCAGCTGTCCTGGCCATGCTCCCTCTGGCTTCTTGTGTGCCTCCTCACTGGCAAAGCATGGAAAGCTGAAAAGTCCTTGACTTAAAGTAGGCACTACTCAGAAACAACTAGAACTCTAGTGTGTTATCAGCATTATTCTCATACTAAATTGTAAAAGACAGCACTGTACCAGTTACTAGGAAGAAAATTAACTGCATCCCAGACGAAACCAGAGCAGTAACAATCCCTATGCCCTCACTGCCAAACGTAAAACAGAACCCCTTTGCTGAGGAGATGGGGAATTATGCCATATTTTCACATGTGGATAGTCAGTTATATTGTACACAAAATCTTTTTACTGCCTGACTCCTTAGTTTTGTTATATATATAAAGCAGGAAAGAATATGATTGCCTATAGAATGTTTGCTTCTGTTTTAGGGAAAGAAATGTAAAATATGCCCCAAATCCTTTTATCTTACTCTAACAAAACCATAGCCAAAACAAATTCCTTCAAAATTTAGGGAAAAGAGAAATGTTCTTGGATGTCAGCTGAGAACTTGCTCACTACATTTCAATCTAGAGAGAATTTTTACGGCTGAGTTATTACTAATAAACAAAGCTTATAATAGAAACATTGACAGGACTTCTACCGAAAGGATACCAGCAGGGGTAATAAATTCAGCTAACATCTAACAGAAACTCTGATCTCATCACATGCCAACTAACATTATGCTCAGAATAAAATTAAACCAGTGTGGACTGTCTGCTGTCAGTTCTTGATGACTGCCATCCTCAATTTCCTCCCACAGGATAGCAGGATTTATAAACTGATGCATCTTCTAAAAGTCAGCAGAAACTACCAACGCTAGACCAGACTGCCTCTTCATTTGACCAGATTACACTCCTTTAAACCTAGAATATCCCTGCTGGCTACACAAGACCTCAGCCTCTTTACTGAAGTTATGACTACAGCTCCCTTTGGCTCAGTAGCTGTTGAAAAGATTAAACAAAAATTAGCAGTTCCTGTAAAACAAAATACTTGGATATTAACCAGAGTTAAAAATCAAGCCTTAGTTTGCTTCCTGCCTGCCGGACATGCTACACTGAACATCCTTTTTAAATTCCACAGGTAATAAACTTGCACTAAATGAGGCCAGTCTCGGCACAAGTCTGTACTGATGCCAGCCCCAGCAATCTCTTTCATCTGTGCTGCTTTGCAAACACTGAGGCTGCAAGGCATAGGGGTTCATGAAAAGACACTGCTTTATAGGTTCAGTGATAACTTGACAGAGCTGATACTGCAATTATTGCTTGCCAGGAGCTCACAAAGTTAAACAGATTTTTGCAGTACTGGCAGAGTAATACCAGAAATGAGCAGGAAAAACAAGGCCAGTACAACTCACAGGATGTGAACTTTTGTTTCCTAGACGAGTAAATAAAACAAGTCTTTCTCAAAAGGATGTGCCTGTAACCCGGGCTTGATATGGTGGCGGCGCAGTCAAGACAATTACAATGGAATTCAGGTAGGGGCCGAGTGTGTGCAAATATGGCAACAAAAGACCTCATGCTACAGGATAATTAGATATGTAATAAAAGAAGCCTAATCATCTCTTCCTGATGAGACAGTCTCCATGGTGGGAAGTGAGCAGTGGAGAGGGAAAGCGAGAGTCAGCTTTGAATTTGAGGACATGCATCCTTTTCCAGCAGGATGGCACTGCTTCCAGCTGAGAATGTGAGAGCTACCACTCTCACTGCTCTGCCACCAGCATGCATTGTGGCACATCTTCCCACCACTTCAGACAAAGTGGCCAGGCTTNTCACTGACCAGTGCCCAGCCAGTCCCCCAGCAGTGATCAGCCCCTCGTGTCCAATTTCCCCCCCGCCTTATATACTAAACAAGACATTCTGTGGTATGGAATATCCCTTTGACCAGTCTGGGTCAGCTGTCCTGGCCATGCTCCCTCTGGCTTCTTGTGTGCCTCCTCACTGGCAAAGCATGGAAAGCTGAAAAGTCCTTGACTTAAAGTAGGCACTACTCAGAAACAACTAGAACTCTAGTGTGTTATCAGCATTATTCTCATACTAAATTGTAAAAGACAGCACTGTACCAGTTACTAGGAAGAAAATTAACTGCATCCCAGACGAAACCAGAGCAGTAACAATCCCTATGCCCTCACTGCCAAACGTAAAACAGAACCCCTTTGCTGAGGAGATGGGGAATTATGCCATATTTTCACATGTGGATAGTCAGTTATATTGTACACAAAATCTTTTTACTGCCTGACTCCTTAGTTTTGTTATATATATAAAGCAGGAAAGAATATGATTGCCTATAGAATGTTTGCTTCTGTTTTAGGGAAAGAAATGTAAAATATGCCCCAAATCCTTTTATCTTACTCTAACAAAACCATAGCCAAAACAAATTCCTTCAAAATTTAGGGAAAAGAGAAATGTTCTTGGATGTCAGCTGAGAACTTGCTCACTACATTTCAATCTAGAGAGAATTTTTACGGCTGAGTTATTACTAATAAACAAAGCTTATAATAGAAACATTGACAGGACTTCTACCGAAAGGATACCAGCAGGGGTAATAAATTCAGCTAACATCTAACAGAAACTCTGATCTCATCACATGCCAACTAACATTATGCTCAGAATAAAATTAAACCAGTGTGGACTGTCTGCTGTCAGTTCTTGATGACTGCCATCCTCAATTTCCTCCCACAGGATAGCAGGATTTATAAACTGATGCATCTTCTAAAAGTCAGCAGAAACTACCAACGCTAGACCAGACTGCCTCTTCATTTGACCAGATTACACTCCTTTAAACCTAGAATATCCCTGCTGGCTACACAAGACCTCAGCCTCTTTACTGAAGTTATGACTACAGCTCCCTTTGGCTCAGTAGCTGTTGAAAAGATTAAACAAAAATTAGCAGTTCCTGTAAAACAAAATACTTGGATATTAACCAGAGTTAAAAATCAAGCCTTAGTTTGCTTCCTGCCTGCCGGACATGCTACACTGAACATCCTTTTTAAATTCCACAGGTAATAAACTTGCACTAAATGAGGCCAGTCTCGGCACAAGTCTGTACTGATGCCAGCCCCAGCAATCTCTTTCATCTGTGCTGCTTTGCAAACACTGAGGCTGCAAGGCATAGGGGTTCATGAAAAGACACTGCTTTATAGGTTCAGTGATAACTTGACAGAGCTGATACTGCAATTATTGCTTGCCAGGAGCTCACAAAGTTAAACAGATTTTTGCAGTACTGGCAGAGTAATACCAGAAATGAGCAGGAAAAACAAGGCCAGTACAACTCACAGGATGTGAACTTTTGTTTCCTAGACGAGTAAATAAAACAAGTCTTTCTCAAAAGGATGTGCCTGTAACCCGGGCTTGATATGGTGGCGGCGCAGTCAAGACAATTACAATGGAATTCAGGTAGGGGCCGAGTGTGTGCAAATATGGCAACAAAAGACCTCATGCTACAGGATAATTAGATATGTAATAAAAGAAGCCTAATCATCTCTTCCTGATGAGACAGTCTCCATGGTGGGAAGTGAGCAGTGGAGAGGGAAAGCGAGAGTCAGCTTTGAATTTGAGGACATGCATCCTTTTCCAGCAGGATGGCACTGCTTCCAGCTGAGAATGTGAGAGCTACCACTCTCACTGCTCTGCCACCAGCATGCATTGTGGCACATCTTCCCACCACTTCAGACAAAGTGGCCAGGCTTGCTCTCATCAATCACTTACACTGACTGAACTAATCCGGCTGGTTTTGCTCGGAACAGATTAGGAAGCACTCACAGGCAGCACCTGGCTGCAGCTGGGCAAGGTCAGTAACCTCCGAGTGGGAGGCTGTGACCAGGAGCTGAGGGCAGTGACCTCCTCCACCAGCACAGCTGGAGCTCAGTGGGGACATCTTCCTACAGCTTAACTACGTGGGGTCCTCCACCAGCAACGGCCAGCTAGGACGACTCGGCCTCTTTCCTCCCCTGACCTCACCTTCTCTGTACCCAGGTGATCAGTTCTCGCCAGCATGCACCTCTGGAAAGGAGGAATCTTTGCTTTCAGATAATTTTTGCTGCTACAGCAATGTGAACAGTCTTCATGGTGCTGCCAGGTGCATCTAGCCGAATAAAGTATGACTGCTTCTTAATACTACATTGGGGTTAAGGAGTTTTTTATTTTTACTGATTTTTGGTAACAATGGTAACACCAAGGTGAATAAAACACTGACCTGAGGCAGTGTACATGTCGTAGTGATTAATCAATCCCCAAACGCACCCAACAGACACCAGAAAGCACCACTGCCATTACCTACTCTGACCTTTTCCACAGCACAAGTCGCAGAGCTTTATCCAGCAATTCTTGCATCAACATCATAATTTCAGGTTGAAGTACTGCATATCTTTTAGAAAAACATCCAATTGTGATTTAAAGACTGCAAGTCTTGAAGAATTCACCACATCCCCTAAGCAAGCTGTTCCCACGATCACTTGACTTCATTCTTCATGTATACCTCATGTGCACACGGGAACGGAAAACACAAAGGGTGAGGAGCCAAGTTTTGGTCCTCTGGCAGAAATGAAGAATGAACCTCCTGTCAGTTTTATGTGGTTATTATAACTCTGTACAAGAAGCTATACTATCTTCCTGGAAGGTCTTTTGCAGAATTTAGCACAAGAAGAACATTTTTCCTTGCTTTGTGAGAACTTTCCAGACTGTGTTTCCTTCTAAAGACTGAAATGGACTTGACAAGTTGCATGATTTTTGCACAGGGTACATCTACAACAGTCACCATGCTATTAACAATACCATGGCCCTTTTCTGGCCACCACATAAGCAGCTGGGGCTGAAAAGACAGCTCCTGAAGTTAAAAGAGACTACAATGATATCAAAGAGCTTTCCAGCTACAGCTCTGGTTCCTCCAGAATAACCCAGACAGAGGATGTGCTGCTGACATGAAACCGAAGTGAATTTGCCTTGCAATACGACAACTGTCAGGCTAAGGATCAGAGAAGTGGAAGCTGCTTGATGCAGCAACTGCTATTTCAAAGACCTAGGAAGAAAAGTTTAGTCGAAGTCCTTTAAAAGTAAAACATAAAAGGTTCATGAAAAAAACCCCACCAATTCATTTAATCAACCGGAATTTCTCATTCCACTAGTTTTAACTGAGATGGGAAATCTCTTGAAATGAACCTTTCGTCTTAGGAATTTTTGATTCAACAATTTAGTGTTTCTGGAAGAAAAAAAACCAAAAACCTCCAGAAATTCCAAACCAGTTCCAGTAAACTCTTACCCAAGCTGAAACCCACACCAGTGTATTTCAAATTTTGCTATAGTTGTAATCACAGCCCTCTGTGTAACACAGAGAGAACACCTTCAGGAAAACACCTCCTCACCTTCAGCTGGTATTGCTCACAAACTACACCTCTACAACCAAGAGGAAAAGGAGAGGTGGTGCTGTGAACTCAGGCAATGGTGGGACAGGGCTGCTCACGCAGCAGCTGTGGGCAGGAAGGAAGAAATGAGCAGTAAGGGACACCTTTATGGGGGAAATAAATGTTGCATGTCTTTTGTTTTCTTAACTTAAAATGAAGTCCAAAACAAGCCCTTAGCTATGCTGTCATCTGTTCCTCCCTTGAAGAGGACCTCAATCCTTTAGCATCACTGAGATCTAAGGAGATAATTGTCATTGCGCTCTTTAACACCAGGTTTTCTCCAATATAAATCTTACCTCCCACACATAGCACATATTTTCCTTCAAGACTTTTTTCACCTGGAGGAATTAGACCACTCAAGAGTTCTTCTATGGAGACGACCTTCAGCAGACCCTCATCTGCTAGTTCACTCCATCCAGCAGAGACAGAAGTCCATTACCTTTTTTCAGTGAGCTCAAAGAGGCCAAGTGGCCCAAGGAGGCACAGCCTTCCCCCTCCTCATGACAATATGTCCTGTATTTGATAGGAAGGACAGCATTTTATTTGAGTCACCACAGTTTTCAAAGACTTATTCTTACCCTTTCTTGGTCAAATACAGAGAAAATAGATCTGCAGAAAATGTGAGCTTGTTGTTGGAAACTGACTTCTGGAGTGACCCCTTCATGACTCTAGTTTTCAAGTGAACACTAGAAGGACTTCACCTTCAGTCACTGTTAACTGTGACCTCACAACTATATTTGCCTGCATCACTTTAGCTGCACGCCTATTTCTTAAAGTTCAACACTATGAAACCCCAGATTATTAGACACAATCAAGAAGTAGACTTCAAAGACCTTTAGACTGTCATACGGAATTAACATATCAAATCACAATTAAACCATGATTGGCATTTTATAGCACTAGTTCTTTGAGGACAGCAAAGCTAATTTTTACCAATAGACTTTGAGAAAAAAAAGACTCCATTATTTAAAGGTACCTCTAACTTCTATATACCATTCAAGTTATTCTCCTGAGATACAAAACATGTAATTTTGAACATAACATTACTTTCACATTATTTCATTATCCCCATGTTATTTTTGGCAATGACTGTTTTGGAAGGTGAATTTAAAAAGAGAACAAATACAAAATAAAGTTGTCAGTGCACAACTGGAATTATGACTATGCATCCTTTAATCATGTGTCCCACTCAAATCGTGCAACTCTGAGTTCCCATGGCCTGCAGCTGAATCTCCCACCGTGGGCATTAAATGCTGTAATATGTTTAATTAACTCACTAAAATGAACGAAGGTCCTTGGACACCACAGTGACTGGTGCCAAGTAAGTGTTCATAGTTGCAGCAATTGTTAATAAAACATCGTGCGCTTCAGATTTGGAAGCTGATATGGAAGAGCTGAGGGCCTCCGGGCCTTGAGGTCATTCGTATCTTCTGTCTCCCTACAGTCAAGGAGACTGAATTTTTGTCAAGTCAGTGCCTTGAGTCCCTTCTGTGCTCTCTCAACTCTCTGTAGCTGCCAAACTTCCACAAGCACACACTAACAGGTGTGGTTCCCCTGGAAACGCAGCACTTGGAAGATGGTGAAACACACCCAACAGGTCCTGACTGTGGCATGACCAGGGCAGGCACCCATCATGTCCAGGCCACCCAGCCTGGTTAGCTTACACAGCACCATAGTCATTCTCAGCCTGTTTTTCCCTTAATCTCTCGAAGATGCAACCTCGTACTCTCATTCACCTTCATTCTACCTTCAGAGCAATCAGCTGGATCTACAGCGGCTTTCCATTCCAGGGACTGTCAGCTCAGGCAGCCTTTCTTGCCTCCCAAGTACGTCAGAAAAGCCCTGTCTTCCCTGATAGTTTTGCAAGGAGATGGATAGGTGGATAATCAGATGGACTTAGGGAGGAACAAAGAAAGATTCACGGGAGATTTCCCCAAATGAGCTACAACTAGGCCAAATTACAGCAAATATCTTATGTTTCCTTCAACCTAAGCAATCCCCTCAGGTGCTTAAGGTTAAGTCTCTTATCTGTAAAACAGGAGGGTCTCCAGGGTACCAAAAAGAGGAATTACTGACTGCAATACCTTCACATGTAGCCTGTTGACCTAAGTCTAAGAAGCTCTCTCACACACTCACAGTACATCCAACTTTTCCCTCCAACACTGTCCAAACACAGTGCTGTTCAGCAGGATATAAGTGTGAAAAGTTATGTGCAGCACATGAAAGAAAATGTGATCATTTCCCTTCTGTCTGAATCCTCCCTCTTTTAGGGACGAAGATTCCAGCAAATTTTTTTTCTGAAAAAAGACTGGCTGACTTCAGTAAATTCTGAAACAAAACCAGCTGTTTATGTTCACTCACACAATTCATTATCAGCTTTAAATACAGATGATTTAACAAATTAAGTGGTGAATGTGAAAATTACTTGGTTTAAAACTGACAATTGCAAATGCAGCATTTTTCAAACTCAGAAATTTAAAATGAAAGGGTTTTTAAAGAAAATTCTTGCAATTTTTATTTTCTCAAAAGAAGCTATACTGCTCATCCAAACCCAAGCATGATACCTCATCAGAAGGCATGTGAGATATTTCAATGAAAGGAGTGGTGGTAAAAAGAGCAGCGTATTGTCTACATTTTATTGGGTCCCACCACCCCACAAAGAAAAGCAAAACAGCTTCAAAACAAAGATGCACAACTTGTTTTTGGTTGCTGAGCTTATTTTTTATAAGCTGTTGTGTCACCTTTGTGTATATTGCTTTTTACGACCTATGCATTACTGGGACAGTATAGCACATTTTAAAAGTGACTGGAAAGAAAAACCTGCACGTATGTTGTCTAAAAGACTACAAAATCACCATTACAAATGGACTTCAAAAGCAGAGGCAACTTTGGCTTTTATTTCAATACAAAAGTGAGTCCTTCTACAACTTGTTTTCCCTCCTCTCATCTGAACACTGGTCATTCATTAATGGAAGTGAAACCCATTGATGTGAATGAAACCCACGGGAGTGAAGATGGGGTTTAGGATCTATGGATGTCTCTGCTCTGATGGTGTATAAGACTCTCGGAGAAAACACCAAGCTGCTGAAGCTGAGCTGTTTGTATGGGTTTATTGTACCTCCTGGGGCCAAGCACAGCCTGTGAGCTAGGCCACTGTCTCCTGAGATCTCCCGTAAAGAGATCTGGGAAGAGCTGCCACTAAAAATGGTCCTAGAGACAAAAAAAGAATGCGTGTTCATAAAAGCAAGGAAATGGTAAGAGAAAAAATGAAAGGAAAATGGAGAACAGAGTGGAACAGAGAGAGAACGGAGGGAGAAAGAACCACACTGCCCTACAAGAGCAGCTTTGTGATTCCTGCAGTAATGTTACTCTGTTTTGTTTATCATGAAAAGATCCCATTAATGCTTCAGCCCCATCAAACAGCAGACCAAGTTCATGAATGGCACCTATCAGAGCCCAGGGTAAATCCAATGATTAGAGGGAATTTGCCAAAGGGCCTTTGTAGCTGAGAAAAATGCCTACTCCAGAGAGGAATGCAGAAAATTCCTGGGAGGACAAGCCCTCCTTTGTTGGCAGTCCAGCGGTATTCTGGAGCAAATAAAGGCACACAAAAAATGGGATCTTAGATGCAATGAACATTTGAAGAAACGTTCAAAGACCTCCTTGAAACATTCACACCTCCCCCCTTTTCCCAACTGTACTAATTCTGTTTAGGATGACCGAATGGGCTATACTCGAAACACTACTACTTTAGGGTTACATAATAGAAACGTCTCTGGACAGCAACAGCTTCACTTAGTTTTTTCTACTGCTTTTTTCTCAGTTAAAGCTTTTGTTGACACAAGCTTTTAGGGTCCAAATTCCCAGCCAGTGCAAATTGCTACAGATCCGCTGCAATAAAAGGATCTCTGCTGGCTTACAGCAGCACAGAATCTGACCTCAGATTTAGCCTGCAAAGTAGAATAAATGCACCCAAACAGCAGAATGGGCCTACAGTCAGTGGAGAAGGTACATGGATGCCTCCTCTCTGATTCATCTCATCTTGTGGGATGTCCCATGTCTGTGCCAAACAAATATGCATTACCCACAAGCTATGCAGAGGCAGCTAAGACTGTGCTGCGGAATGAAAGATTTGCTTGGGTAGATTCATTTTAAGAGTATAAACACATCCTGGCAGAAATTAAACCCGCAAGATCGGACAAGACAAGCCTTCATTTAGCAACTGGAAGGCCTATGACATGTGGGTGTTGATTCATTTCAGACTCACCCAGTGGATGGTTTTTACTTCTCTTAAGTTAATAACTTGTTCATAAGAAACACATTTAAATCAGAAAAATTATACAGTGATCCAAAGAACTCCGCCAAATATCAGTAAAATTATATTAAAGCTGCAAATTGTTATATAACATTTGTCTGTATTTTCTCACCATGACCTTTTCAACTACATTACAGCAACACAGTTTTTGTATTAAAATAGCCCCAAACTATACTAGATGTACAGAGACAACATTCTGTCTGCCACAGGCAAGGTTCTAATCTCAATTACATCAGTGTAAATCCAGCATATTTCCAACAATTTTACTGAACACCAGTGAAAGTGAGATCAGAATTTGGCCCTATGCCTCCTTCAGTCTGTTTTCCTCCAGAGAAAACAAAACCATTTTTTTGTTATTTCTTTGATGTGAAAAATCAGATACAAATTTTATGGCTGATTTAAAAGATCTTATCTGCTTCTGAAATCTTGAATTGCATAAACTGCATGTAATCCTCACATAAACACAATCAACAAACACAATTTTCCCCCCTCACTTCCTACGTTCTGAACAATCTTAATGCCTTTTTTTCTTCACAATGTGCACTTAAACACAATATGCTTCCTCATAAACATTGTTAATCACTTTTTTTTATGTCCTGCATTAAAAAATTTGCTGATGATGGAGGAGTGAAGAAATATTCCTACAAATGGAAGTGGGCTCTCTAGATGGGCATATGTTGCATCTGTTTGTGTGTGTGCATCTGAAATCTAACAAAAGTGTTATTTGCAACTTTAGAGGCTGATACTTTAATGCTTTTCAAAACGGGAGCAAATTGTTTGCAAAGGTGTTTCCTCTATAGCTCTGCAAATGCTGTTCATTTTCCTCTTTGTTTTAAATGATCTTTTGCTGGTCCAAGGAGGTTTATATCCATATGACAGTGCAGTGGCAGTGAAGGGATAAAGATCTGGGTGTACAAACCAAGCTGGGCTGTGCAGAGCACCACCATGTTCTGCAGTCACGTGTAAAAAAAAGTAGTCATGTTAAAAGACTTCTTCTCCTTTTTTTTTTTTTTTTTTTTAATGAATGAAAGCAACCAAACCTTTTTGCTAACCCTAGATTCTGCCTTCTCCTGAATATCCCCCCAAGGGAGTTGTTAGGGAGCTCCAGCTTACCTCAACATCAGTGGGAACAGTGCCACAGTAACTGACTGCAAACTTGGGACAGTATCTCCTTACCCGGAGGACAAGGAGTGCTGGAGTCTCTCACCCTCATTCATGCTGGCCTCTTTTCTTCAATGGGATTCCTTTGAAAGTAGGGTACCACACTGCTCTCATGGGTGAGCTGCTCTGAGAATGGGGCCTTGAGAACAAAAATGGCTTAAAGGCAGACAGGCTGGAAGGGCTGTTCCACCCACTCCACCCCAGGCCCAGCCTTAATGAAGACACGGAGTGAAACAACAGATCTAAGATACATCGTTCCTCCAGCAAAGGTATACAGCATCTACAGTGACAATTAAATGCAATGGGAAGTGCAGCTACTCAGCACCTTTCAACGTTAGACAGTTGGCTATAGTGAAAAAAGAAACAGATTGAGAGATAGTCTCCCCAGCATAGCCCTCTAATTGCCACCAGCTGCGTAAATCCTAGGAGCATCTTCTGCAAAATAAGAATCAACTTAGAAAACTGGTCATTGGAGAAGTATGCGAAGCCTGCAGAACACAGGCGCACACGTGTGCACACTAACCTCCTCCTGCAACCTTGATTTATTGAGCCTCTGCCTAGCAGATGGCTGACATTTTAAAGTAGCCTCCTAAAACTACAGATCCGTTTGTCTGTTTATTTGATTGTTTGTTTTCCACCAAACGGACTGTAACAACTTCAGCCATAATCCATTAAAATCCAGGCTAGTAGGGTAAATGATTGTCACTGGAAGCCTGACTTGTCACGCTGCCACGGAGCAGTATGAAGCCCTGGGCTCTTCCTCTGAAGCCAGGGTGACATCATCTCACACATGCTCCTTTTACAAGCTGGTGTTTTGAGCTCTCTTCAAAAAAGTGCATGAACGAGGCCATAGAGATTTGCTCATTGCTCTGCACCGTCAGGGTCCCTCCCCCTGGGAGAAGTTCCTTCTCTCCCACAGACTTCCCCTGTGTCTTTGGCAAGACACACACACACAGGCATTTAAAGATATATTAGGAACCTAAAGGCACAGACAGATGTTTGCAGTAGTAGGTCAGCCCAAAAAACCTGTGTTAAATGTATGCAGACACCTTGACTACTCAGATGCCCCAGCTCAGCCAGAAGGACAACCTCTGGCACAAGGGGTGACAGAGGCTGGGGCAGGAAAAATGTGAAACCACCCTGCATGAGGTGGCTGATGAATGAATCATGGCAAACAGAGACAACAACATGCCAGTGATTTTTGCTATAAAGTTAAAAACAAAGATGGGCTGCTTAAAGAGGGGATTTGGTTCAGAACTCTCCTTTCAATCAAAGGTGGAGCAATTTACCACTGCAAACAACTATTAAGTCCTAAGCCATTAAATCCTGTAGTGAAAGAAGAACTGAAGCAAGAAATAACTGACCAGCCTAGATTCAGAAGCTGGTACAGGTGAAAAGAGAAGCAGATTGGCACCCTGGAGCCATTTTTGCACCCCATGATTTCTGGGATTGGTTCAGTTTCTTTGATAGTCTCTTCAAGGAGTTAGGTTCTGCTCATGTCCATGCTTCTCCTCCAGTGATTTGGCAAAACAACCAGAGTCCACAACAACAAATTAAATAGAAAGAATGTTTGTCCAACAAATAAGAAGCAAAAACATTTACAGAGGAGAGAGGAATGGGAAAAATGTCACTGCCTCTTTCTGGTTACAGCTCAGCATTGCCTCCTGGTTCCCAATTTAGACTTAGAATTGAAAAGGAATTATTCCAATTTAAACAGTGGTGCCAAATTGGTATAAGACCATGGATATGACTGTGGTTTATCAGAGCAGCTTCACAGTAGGGTTCTTCAAAACCTCAAAGACACTGGCACCACTCCTAAAATGCACTGGGAACCTTTGAAACCCTTACTGTAAACATCAGATTTTTCTTCCTCTTCTGTCACAGGGAAACAGGGAGAGGGCAGAGGGGAAGGAGGAAGGGATGAAGAAATATCTGGTCCTAGAATACTCTTGACAGAGCTGAACTTGACATTGGCTTGGCTTTCATAGCTGTGACTGGTGTTCACACCCAGACCCATCTGCTCAGCCCAGCACGGGAGGCAGGAGGAAGCAGTCACCATCAGGGTCAGACAGAGGATGTAGTGATTGCCCCTCTGAGCCGCCCCGAGTCCATCAGGATATGAATGTCTGTGCACGAGTAGGCACTGCTTCCAAAATGAAATCTGGACAGTGTTAATTTATCATGTCTAAGCCTGAGGCCTGAAATAACAGTTACCAGCATTTGTGTTTTTGTATACACTTAAAGTTCTGCGTAGCTGAAACTGGCTGGCTTTTTTCAAGAATCAAAGCACTTCTGACCTTCCTTTCAAATATCCTTTGTAAACACAGGGAGATATATAGGCATATATTTACTGGTTTTTTGTAGGAACTTAACATAAAGTGAACTGGTAAAGAGAGGGCAGGGGTAGCTCTGAACACAAAATGTCTTGCTCTGTTTCTTAAAGGTTCTCCTGTACTAACACAATTAGAAAGTTCAGCTGTAATTTCACCCCTCATTCATATAGGACCTTGTCTCACCTTCAGCAGGAAACAGGGACTGAGTCAGGAGAGCCTGAATATAATAGACATTTGTGGCTGTGTACACTGCTGCCATCAATATAAATCTGTCATAAACACACTCAGGGAGGAAAAGGAACTGCCATACACTGTGGTCTCTACATTTTTGGATGCAAATGTAGATTTATGGCGCATGGGAAGCAATCACCCTTTAAGCCAATGTGGGCCTCGTAAGTGTGTGAGACTGGGCAGGCTGGTGTTCCTCAGCTGAACTGCACTTCCACAGCTGCATTTGTAACCACTTCCTGCTGGAAAGAGGAGCTGGGCCAAAATAAGGCTAAGGAGATAGTCTTGTTATGCTGGATTTTCACAAAAATGTGGCCTACAAACGGAAAGCCAGAATTTTTAAGTTGTACTGGAACTGATTTATTACATGGTCATCAAACCACCTGCCTGCACTTCCATGCACATTAAAAGACATCTTCTGCTGTTTCCATTCCAATGTGGTATGTGAATGGGACACACATGCAACCCAGGGCTAAGGGGCTATCCCATATGAGGAAAGATAGGAGAATCAGGCCCAAAAGTCATCATGATTCCCATACAACTTTGTTCACCTCTCCAGCAAACTTCTAACTCCTGATAAAAACTAGAGCCTTATCTAGAAGGCAGTTCGAGCAACTGGATTAAGGTGATTACTCTTCTGAACCATGGTATATTAGGAGTGTTTTTGCATAAGTGGACCTACAAATGAAAGTAATTTTGAGCAAATTGAAAAACAGCTCAGTGTCACTATTAATTAATGAAAAATAGTTTTTCCAAGTCAGCCTAATAGAAGGCTTCCTACATGCAACCAGTAACTGATTAAGTGAGTGACTCAAGCAGTAAAATCACAGTTAGGCCTATTTTCTTCATCCTGGAAGGCCAAGTTCAATATTTTTCCTATGAGACATGCCTTACTATAAAAAGAATGTGATGTTTGAACGTGAATATCTCTGCTCTCAGTGCTGGCACACGAAGCCTTTCCTATCCCTCCTGCCACATTTCAAGAGTGCAGGATGAATCACAATCATGTGGTTCACCTCCCTGCCAAATTCTTTTCTTCTGCTACCACTACGAGTTCCTCCCAGACTGCTGCCAGCAGTGGCTGTCCTCTAGCCAAGACCTCGGAGGCGAGTGTCAGCGGGAGAGACGGGACTCCCTCCCTCCCTCCCTCCCTTCCTCTTTCTCCTCTCGAGGACACAAGCAAGCACAGCTGGAGTTAGAGACCTGTAACCACAGGACTAACTAACTAAATAGATGCTGGAGTAAGTCAACAAGGAGAAAAGGAGCAAGAAGGAGGCTGAAATGGAGGGAGAGAGGAAAAGGGAGGTGTGTGAGGCTGGCTGGACACTGCAACGTGCCCAGCACTGTGAGGTGGCCAAGCACCACATCCTCCCACCCACTCAGAGACACACTCTTCATCTGTCCATCCTGCAGCCATCAGTACAGCACTGCTTCCAACCAGGCAGAACTGTGAGGCTGCCTAACGCTCTCACAGCCTCACCTGAGCTGGCCAGCCACCAGCTAAAAAACTTGTGCCTTTAACAAAGGCTTTTACCTCAGCTGCAGAGATGAACGAGAGGTTCTGTGCCCTTCTCTAGGGTTTTTCCTACTGGCATTGATTCTATGCAGACTGCATCCAGGAACTGCAGTAAGGGTTGACAATACAATCCTGAAATAGGGTTTTAAGCAAAGGAAGGCAGGTAGTGCACAGGACTTGCAAGTCATCATCAGCTGAATGTACACACTAGCTCCTATTGAGTAACTACAGCAAAATGAATCCAGTGAATACTCCTGATTTAAAAAAAAAAAAAAAAGGAAAATCCATGTATTCCTTAATGTGGAGCTTTCAAACAAAAGAACTCTGCTTTTCAGTGCTTTTCAAATAGCTGTGCTGGTATTATCTACCAGTGCAAAAATCATTGCCCATCTTAGAGAAAACATTTCCTTCTCATACGAAGAATGACAGTGACAGCCCAGAACACTAGGCATATGAGCAAAACTGGAGATTCAGGATCATAAAAGGTTTACGGCACAACTGAAAGCATCTGCACAGGGCCTTACAGATTACTACCTTGCTTCTAAATGATTGGAAATTGATCAAGATCAATGTTCAGCCACAGGAAAAGATTTACTAATCTTGGATGTTTTTACTTGCTTTAAGGTAATGAAAACATTCTAGTTCAACAATGCTGGATAAGCTTTATTTTTTTTCCCAAATTATTCTGCCCTGATTCTTACATACAAGAACTATCTCAATCTCTTTGATGGCACTACACCGATTTACGCAGAGCTGAAACCTTGAACTTTTACAGCCTACCTTGTGCCATAAAGAATATGAGACTTAAATGTATACAGTAAATCTAGACTTGTATTATTCTCCCAGGTTTATTCCTTGTCCATAAAAACAAGGAAGGAAAAGCACACCAAAGGATATTAAAATCTGGAATCTCTGAGCTCCAGTGTTTTGTTCTGTGTAGGCAGCATTCCTACTCCCAGGTACCCTTGGCTTAGGGACACCCTGTAAGTAAACGTACACCTTCCCCAGACACTGCAGCTATGCTAACAATACCCTTTTTTCGAAGGCTGTTCCCATACCATAATATTTTAAATTAAATTTAATACCCAAATCACACACCCATATCTTAAACTTTCCCTGACAAATGCTTCTCAGATAGGTTTTAACTACCAGCAGACGGCCTCTGGGTCAGTTCAAAACAGGAACTGCAGGCACACAGTCAAGTTACTGACCACATGTTGGCTCACTGATAGCAGCTGAAGTGATGCTGTTTGCCTTCCATCTGCAGCAAGCTAACCGCAACACATGTGGCTGGCTACCGCAGGTCAGCCAACAGGCAAAACCAACCCTAGCCTCCACTCCTTTGGTGAGTTTCCTCTACGAAATAACACACAGAAACAATCACAACTGGCTTTGCAGAGAAAAGATACTGAATAAGAACATGTGAAACGCCCGGGGTCAACTCTTGCTCTTTTTCTGTAACATGAGCAGCCCACTGACTAGTTTTTCCATTTTCAAAGTATTCCTTAGTACCGAGCCAAGGCACAAACTGCTGGCTCATCACATAAGAAAAAGGACAATCTTTGATAAATGTGCTGCTACTTTCTGAAACACCTTCACAATGATCTTTTCTCCCAGCTAAGGGATAAAACTTTTCAAAATGCATTGTTTTTCTTGCAAACAACAGGAAAATATAGTATGTGTTTTATAACAAAATATAAACTCCGAGGTAACAGAAACAGCAAAGTCTATCAGGCAGGGAATGTAGCATTGGAATATGCCACCAATTCACCTTTTGCTGCCTAATTTCCTACATGGAACAACAGCATTCTCCTTTATACAATGCCCAAAAGATTTACACATCAGAAATATGGTACAGCAGAAGATATTCTGTTGTTCACTCTTGTAAAAAGTACTTCCCCAATGAAAGGTCCAGAGGACCAAGAACAAAAATATCAGCAAATTTAGAAGAAAAAGAAACTATTTAAAATGTGGGTCAGTCCATTTCAAATAAATGACTGTGAACTTTCCCTAACTACATTACTTTATCCTATTCTAGAGTTTTCACAAAGCTGAAAAGAATCACTACTACCTTTGTCTTAATGGGAGTAAGCAGTATTTGTAGGTACCAATGAAGCCTGGAAATAAAAGTGTCCGACCATAAGAAGATCATACTATTCATGTTAAAAATACTCCCTTCTATCATTCTTAATAGCAAGTTACTTAAAAACTTAATAGACTGATCGGAGTCTGAACTAAAGCTAGTCAGTGGTTCTACAGGATTAGCACAGGGCACAGCACCTCGGGTATACGTTGACTCCCTTGGTGATCACATAATTTGATAGTTCAGAATGAGTGGGCGGAAGAAAAAATGGAAGTTTATTTTTCAGAGAGACACCCAGAGCAGAATTCAGTTCCAGTATCAGTAAATCCTACAACCAATGGGGAAGGCAAGCACAAGCCTGTCTCTATCAGCAAGTGTATCCTTTCAAACCAGTCTGTCCCAAAACAGTGACTACCTTGACAGAAGGCTTTGTGGTAGGAATTGCATTCATATTGCCAGCTCACATTCAGCATCCCACTGTCATTTCTTGGCTACTTCTCTGGAGGATGTTTTCAATTACTTGGCTGTTTTTCTTGCTTCCCTGCCCCCTCTATTTCTCCCAAGTACTATTCAGTCCCTGCAAAACTATTTCTGTTGAGGCTGCAACTTGGACATGAGACACATAAGTGTATATGCCACTTGCATATGCAAGTTAATGACTCAGATTATCTCATTACAGGCTCTTTATAAGATGGTTTTACCATTTCCTGGTCAGAAGAGATATCTAGCTTTCTGCTGTACTGAAGCTCATTTAAACCATCTAATCAACTCGATCAGTTCAGATTAAGTTCATTCATCTCCACCTACATTTGAGTAGTAAGCATCTCAGGGTTTTCCTTCTGGTGTTTTTTGTTTGTTTGTTTTGTTGTGTAGGGGTTTTTTTTTGTCTAACAAAATAGCTATTCAAGTGTAGCGAAACATATGCCCCTTTTGCTTTGGACATTAAATAAATTTAATGCCTTTACTGCAACTGAAGTGGAAGGGAAGGTCTGGGACACTGCTCAAAAATATTCAATGAACCTATTTGTTAGCGCACACACAGCTGATGTGATGGGGTTGCTTTGTGCTTTGTTTTGTTGCTGGATCCACTACAAACACAAGCCATTGGCAGCTCAGTCAGCAACATATGAGAAGGGGCTTCCTCTCCTGCTGTAGTGTTCCTGGCTGTTTGAGCATGAATAGAAAAGGTGGATGGATGCCAATTGGCAAAACAGATAGAAATAGCAGTGCATGATTCTAATATAAGCAGCAAAAAGACCAAGCACAAAACATTTCTCACTCTCCCATTGACTAAGGTTCCTTTTGGCAAACAGCAGCAGGCTTTTGCATGCTTATTTTCCTCTGGTCAGGGAAGATAGCTTTAATTATGTAGCCACGCAAGGTAATACTATACAGCCTCTGGCACTGCTGATTTACTAAGGTAATAAATAAGAGGGCTAAAGGACTCATCAGCTGCTAGTCAGCTCGCAGACACTCCCCACCTCAATTTTCAAATGAAATTCCACAGAAGAGACATGACTGGACGACTACTCAGACCAACTTACATGCACTGCAGAAACGCATGGGGAAGGGTGTGCACCTACAGGGAAAGGAAATGTGTCAACGGTAGTGACACAGTGATCCCTGCACATTTATGAAAGGCAGGTTCACTAGGATTCACATCCTTTATTCATCAACTCTATGGAACTTGTACAGAGTAGGGCAGAGGGTGGAAAATATTATTTTAACAGTTTTCTTCCTTTCTTTCAATGTCTTTTTTAGTGTCCCCCAGGATACTGACAGCTAAAAAGTAATGAAGACCAAGGCTGAATTTTTAACCATTTTGCAAGAAATACTTCCAGAAGATTTTTTTTTTCATAAACTATTCTTAAGATTATGATTGTTATTATTCTTATGACCATGAGTATGACTGACTATGACTATCACTGTTTGCTTTTAAGGATGCCCAACATTTACACTGGGACCAAGCAAAGCAAGATAGCTAATTCAGGGACTCTATCTCTGCTTTTTCTGGAACGGGCTATTACTGATTTTATTTGATTCCACTCACTCCAGTTTTAGGAAAACTAGTCAAGAACCAATCCCTACCATATCTCTCTGTACCTCTCATGACTTTGTAGACTCTTCTACACCTCTTCCAGGCTGAAGAGTCATTCCTCACAGGGCAGCCACTCATATGGCAGTGTCCTTGGTCACTCTTTGGGCTGCCTTCTGTTCTACCACTCACCTTCTAGTATAAGCAGACTGGAACCACATGCCTTATTTCTAACAAGAAGCAAAATATCTTACAGACTCCAACTTACCTTCAACTTACATGCAATAATTTATAGGGGAGCTCAACACACAGGAAGTCTAATCATAGGAAATGGTACCCTACAGCACAAGAAGTGGTACCACCTTAATTAAAAGGTTTCTCTGAAAGACAAGTCAAATTCAAATACACATCTCTACTACTATCTTGTTGTAGTGGAAACCACTTCTAAGAAATAGTTGGCTGAAAAAAAGGCCTCACACATATAGAAAGCCCATGCTTTTTGCTTGGCTGTGCGGGCAGGTGGGGAAGAACAATAAGGGTGGACTGACAGAGGGGAGAATGGTGTATTTTGTTTATAACTTGAGTGATTTGGAAGTGTGTGTGTTTTCCTGTGGGAAGTCCCTAGGTCTATCTCTAGTGATCTAAAATCAGTGTCAAAGGTTTGTGAATGGGTTACAGAATCAGCAATGGCACCTCCCATTGTTAGCTGTCTACATTTTTTATAACCACTTGCATACTTTTGGTCAGCCACTGTAAAATAAACAGTCCTCTCCAAATGTTTTTGTTTTCTTTGACAGCACAGCAATAATTCTCATGGAATGCTGTAGAATATAAAAGCACTTTAAAGCTGTTGTTAAGCTGCATTTTTATGATTTATGCTTGAGTGGTTTTCAAGCAAAAAAGATGCCAGAGCTACAAAAGTATAGGAAATTAGAAGATGAATCATGTGTGCACGTACATGATATAGCTGTGTGCGTGTGTGGGCTCAAATGGGAGACACTATTTTAAATAATTCTCATTCTGTGGGGAAGATCTGATCATTTTCCTGTGTCTTTGAAAAATGACTCAATGCAACAGCCAGAATAACTTCTGCAACTACCAAAATGGGAATAAGAGGACCGAAACGAGTCTCTTTCAACATGAACTCTTAGGACCTCATGCTTACTGTGCCCCACGAGTAGAAAAACACTCTCCTAACTGGTCATTCCATCTAACCTGAAGAAACATTTCACAGATGGATCATTATATGCAAATACAACCGGGAATTATACTCCAGGCTAGAGCAGAAACCTGTGAAAATGACACCAGTGCCTGTTACAGTGCAATACCAAGGAGAGAGTCTGCATGACCACAGATGTTTCTGTTCACCTAGTATCACCCTATTTATCTCTCTCATCTTTCTGAAAAGAAAATGTCTCCAGCCTGCACAACAGAGACCCTAAACTGTGCTGTAGGAGGAACAGGAATAAGCTGTACAGTAAGTTTGCTCTTGAAGAAGGCTCAGAGGTTATCGGTTCGGCCATCACACCTGCATTCCTGACTAACAGCTGGAGATCCAGAGAGGCCTGGCCCAGCTGAGTGCTTCTCCAGCAGAGAGCAGTGATACTCTGTCAGTGAGTCAGTCCTGGAAGGCAGGGCAACTTCCAAGCCGGGGAAAAGGCAAAGCTCAAAGCTGGCAAGCTCGCCAATGTGAATGTCAGAGGAACTGGACTTGCAGAAATAGACAACAGTGTAGGGTCATCTGAAGACAAAATCATTAAGAACGCGTACAAAGGCAGTGCCTGAGCCAGCAGCCCCCACTTCAGGAGGAATACTCACGTGAGATCAGAGATGCAATCCTTGCAGCATTTTGCACTGTAAGCCCAGCGTAGGGGGCATCTGCACTACAAACTCCATCCATCTTCAAATTAGTGTAAAATACTCTCTGGCAACTGTTGTTAAAGTTGCATATACCTGTTCAAGTGACATCAAGAAGAAGATGCCAGGCTGCCAAGGGGAGAGCACCTCTTAACAAACTGTGCTTGAAATGCACTGTAAATGTGACCAGCTCAAATTATGAGCAAGGCAGGATTTGCAGGCAGAAATAGACTTTTTTATTAGATCTGCCAAGCCTGACTTAAAAAACCCCAAAAAGCTTGTCTCAGTCTTTGTCCTGTATAAAGCTGCTTCATGTATTACAAAGTTAGGCTTGCACATATACACAGGTACATCCACACACACTGGCACTTCTCCATTTACACCTCCTGTGTATTTTATCCTTGTGTATATTCTCTGTATAGCCACTACTGGTAATAAAGTCGAAATGCCAACCTCTCTTAGGCAATAAAAGGTTCTGAATGTTCAAGTACAGATTTCACTGCTGTGGTCTAAGCAACAGGTAGATGATGGCCTTACATATCCCAGCTCCAAAGAAACTGATCTGTACCCCTAGAAGAAGGCCTTCCCAGGTAGAAAGGTTTTCCTCTGTCCCATGTGCTAGTAAAATAAATGTTTAGCTTTTCATCTAAAGATGCCAAAATATTTCCTAAAGTGAAAGACTAGAATTACCATTCCTATTTTACACATGATGAAAACTAAAGCACACAAAATACACTGTCTGGACTGAGGATTTGAAGCTGGGCAGGCAGGCTTTGCACTGTACACTGATGCTTCCCAACCTGCTTGTAACCGGAACACCTTGCCACTGCTTTTTTGCCTATCATAGGATCTTGGCTTTCTGCCATGGCCACCTCAACATCCCTCACCACTTTATTCTTTCCCTTCTATCCTGTCAACATCAACCTGCTCTCTCCTCCCTGTTTGGTGCCTCATTTCTTCCCCACCCTCCTGTGAGAGCAGCATTGGTGGGGATGCTCATACTCAGTGTCCTGACTAGTGAGAGCTGCCTCCTTGGGTGACAGAAGCTGATTTAAATCATAAATCATCTCTTCTGGCTTTGTGTCCACACAAAGATGTGCAGAGAGGGCCTGTTAAGTCTGCTAAGACACAAATCTGCTCTTAACAGAGAAAAAAACCCCACAAAGCATCCAACATATCACACAAATTGTATTCTCTGAAAAGCATTGTTAGCTCAGCCTTAATATTTGAGCTATAACAGGATTTACAATATGGGTGAGGCTAGAAGGGACCACAGTGGGTCATCTGGTCCAGCCTCCCTGCTCAAGCAGAGCACACTGCACAGGACTGCCTCCAGACAGTTCTTGAACATCTTCAGTGAGGGCGGTCTGTTTCAGTGCTCGGACACCTGCACAGCAAAGAAGTTCTTTCTCATGTTCAGCTGGAAATTCTGTGCATCAGTTTCTGCCTGTTGTCTCTTGTCCTATTGCTCAGCACCACTGAGGAGAGCCTGGCTCCATCCTCTTGGCTCCCTCACTTCAGATACTTGCAGACGTTGATAAGGTCCCCTCTCAGCTGTCTCTTCTCAAGGCTGAACAGGCCCAGCTCCCTCATCCTACCCTCCTAAGACAGATGCTTCAGCCCCTCAATCATTTTTGCAGCCCTCTGCTGGGACCTGCTTCAGGAGAAGAGCCAATCCTCCAAAACTCACCTTGCTCTGTGTGTGCTGTTTGTGAAATATACCACCCCGATCCTTCCTCCTCCACTTTATCCTTGAATGCCTCACTTAGGAAGATGAACTGAGTTCTTGGTTCCAGAACCATTCCTTGAAGGTGGAACATGTTACAGTTATTGAGAGCATTGCTTTGCTTCTCACAGGCTTTGTAACAAGCACTGTCACAGACAGAGTATCTCATCACTGTCCTGGGGGTCACTGTCCTGAAAGAAAACTCTAGCTGAACTTTTGGTGTTTTCTTTCAAATTTCCTTAACATTATGAAAAAGAGTTGTTTTCTTGCTTGACCTGAAAGCACAAAATGTCACCTTGATGCTTACAAGGATGTGCCAGTATGAACTGTATTGGTAGTGATAAGCAGTGAGCTACAGGAAGTAACAATTAAACCCAGAATTTTTTCAGAGCAGATAATCATCTGCTCCAAAGCTTTTTTCCTGCTATGTGCACAGAATAGTGTGGTACGTGTATTAAGCCTTCCACCTACTTGTGATGCCTCCTAAAGCTCTCTTGCTGAGAGGCTACCAGAAAGCCCTACAGAGGGTGTCCTTGAAATAATATCAGCTCTCTCTGTAATAATAATAACAATGAGCTAGGAGGTTGGACCAGATGACCCACTGTGGTCCCTTCCAACCTGATCCATTCTGTGATTCTGTGATATTAAGCAACACTCTATGCTACACATTCATCCTGGCAATTGTGACCTCCTGCTGCTATGAGAGATTCTCTTTGAAGGGTTCATGCCCCCGGGCCACGTTTTTGGGCAGCAGCAGCTTGGAATCCTACCCCAGGGCTACGCTTTTGGGCAGTAGCAGCAAGGAAATGGTGCTTATCACACCTCCACCCGGGCTCCCCAGCCAGGGAAGAATGCAGGCTGCTGGCTGGCTGAAAGGCTTGGGAAAGTGCAGCCCTGCTGTTTCATGTCAACATTCCTCCCCCTCTGCCTTTCCCAAGGTCTCACAGAAAATCCTTTTTTGTTCTTATCAGTTCAAACAAGAACAATGAATTCCTCAAACCCACAAGAATGTGACAAGGTGCCAACAAAGTCAACCAGGAAGGTGATGTATGGTCTATAGGCTGCAGCTCAAACAAATCACTTCACAAACCCATGCTGCAATGAGGGAATTCAAACAGCTTAGAGCCTCTATTTCTAGTTCTCTCTTTCAGATATTCACCTGCCAAGTATCCTGGATAAAAGCAGTACATGTGATGCTAAAACACCTCGTGCCCTTTGGTTTTATTACCAGGAATAACTGAATGAGCATTTAATCAAATCAAAATTACAGCGGCTTGTCTACACAGCCTTGCTGAAAGCAGAGTTGCAGTTTCCATTATAAATCTGTATATGCCAGTTTACAATTGCCTCACTGAACAACTTGGTGCACACAGCTGTCAGCCAGGAAGCAAATTTTTTTTAACCATATTTCAGAAATAATTGTTTGGCTCTCTTAAAATCATACTAAAGTTTTGTAAAAAAAAAATGAAGTTACAACATCTGGTTGCTTTTTAGTATATATCTTCCATTTCTGCAAAGAAACACTGATCTCCTAGTCAACTAGTCTGATTGGGAAAATAAAAGAATAATGACCAACACATTCAGTCATAAAAAGGCAGCTTAGGAGGTGCATATTCTGGGTGTGCAAGGATTCAGATGTTCTGCTCCTTGCTTGAACAATATGCCTTCTCACCAGAGTTCACATGATGCTTGACACTGAAGAAATTACAATTGTTTCATACACACACGATGGTGAAAACTCACAGCCCAAACAGAATGGCAAGTGCCTAAGACGCTCAGCCCACACATGGGCTCTCTGTGAGCCAGCGACTGAAACAAAGTGTGCCTGGCCTTGCTCTGAGTTAGGAGCTCCTTAGTTTGGCTTTGCCTGTGCATTCCTACTGCTCTGATGCAGCTCCCAGCCCCATGCAAGCACACTACATGTGCAGGAGCTGCTCAGCAGTGCAGGCAGCATGCACTAGTGGCTAGTTCTCTGGAAGAGCCTGGATGCTACTGATGGTATGTAGAGCATAGATCTGGTCATAGGGAGCAAACGTTCTGGAACAACCATCCATGAGTCTCCATAAAACTTTCTGATGTAACACTCAGGTTGTAACCTCAAACCAATCATTGAAAAACTAACAGGTGTTTAAAATGGTTCACACTGTAGACCCATTTCGTGGCCAGAGACTTGCATGTTCTTCATGGGGTCAGCTCAGGGTGGAAGGGGCGCAGACTGACCACAGAGGGGGAATCCACCTGCCAGAGCCAAGGCTCCCCATGGGCAACAATCCTGCACCACTCCTCTCACCCAAGGCAGAGGGAAATAAAGGCTTACAGCTTGGCAGTGTGGATTTGTCATACCTCCTCAATTCTCACCTGTCTGCCCCAGGTGTAGCACCAACAAAACTTTTCATGTTTATATAGTTTAATGCTGTCTGCCTGCAGCTCCTCAACATGACTGTGATATGGTGCCTGATTGATGCAGTGTCTTCATCATAGGTGGATTTTTGCTATTTTACATCACCTCAGCTCAGGAGATGCACTGCTTGGCAAACACTCCAGTACTGCTCCTGCTCCATCACCTACCTCATCTATACCCTGCCCCACAAGTGTACATATCCACTGGGATGCCAGCTGCAACAGGTACACTAAATCTGTGCATCCCTGTCTTGCCTATGTATCCTCAGAAAAGAAAGCACCACTGTATCTCCTGCTATTGGCCTATGGCAACCAGACTTTGCTGGATGTGCTAGGTCTAATTTGGCTGTACTTGCCATCTAGAGAATAAGAAACACAGTAAAGATGAAGAAATATTATTTTCCTGATGGAGCACGACATTTTCCAGATGAATTTTTACTGCTTGTGCAAGAAACTGATAATGCACCAGCAAATGGGCTGCAGAGTACAGAAAAAGCTGTGACATCTTTGTAATGAGAAATCTTAGCACAGCTCTGGATTACTACACTTTTCCTAACAAATGTGGAGAGTTGCATTGTGTGTGGCTCCTGCCTACTGCTCACCTCTTAAAACGGCTTTGGTTGAAGCAGGACTTGGTCTTCCACCTTTAATAGACCAACTTGTACAGATCTGAAGAAGTAGTTTTATTTAACTATGCACACATATGTTCCCCCCATCCCCTAAAAAAAATCCCTGCCCTAAATTCATATTTTGTACAACATACCAAAGCATTCAAGTAAGTAATTTATATGCTAGATTGAAATGGCTTATTTGGAACTACTACAGTCTGATGAGAATGTCGTATGGGTCAGGAAAATGTCCTCTTCAGCGGTTCCCATGTTAAAATTATTCTAGTAGAATGGGAAGTGTTCCTTCTGACATTCACCTTGCCACTTGTACTGACTGGAGCAGTACTTGCAGGCACAGATCTAAGCCTGGAAACACTCATGAATAATACTGCTGGATGATGCCAATCAAAATCATCATTCCAGAAACGTAGCATTTTCTGATGGGTGAGGTGTAGCAACAACAGGGGTGAGACATGGCACAGGGCCCAAGCTTGTTCCCTGACACATAGTGATCAGGCTGAGCTCTGTGCTGCCTTGGTGGGACTTGGTAAGAGGCAGAGAATGGGAGAGGAAAGGTCGTGCTACTGGGGCCAGCAAGGTAGGTTATGAAGGCAACAGTTCTGGCTGGGAGTGGACAGGATGCTGAAGAGGAGAGAGGACGGCAGTGAAGGTTGGTACAGGAACAGCTGGGAGCTGCTGCCTTGAAAGACTGGTGCACTAAATTCCATGGTGGGGTCCTGTGGTACTTGGTGAGTTTCTTAAACCCTCAGATACTGGAACCAGATGCGTACATAGAAACATTAAAATACATCACCACTGAATTACTTTTAAAGGAAAAAATTCGAAATCGTGAAGGTAAATATAAATGCAGCTCCCCTTTTAGGTCTCTTACGATTTTCAGCCATTCTCACAAAGACTGTGAGAAAAGAAAATATTCTTTTTGAGAAGAATGTCTGTACAGAAATTACATACAAAAGGCACCGAGGTACCTTTCAAAATCACATTTATAGGTTTTATACAGGAGAGCTTTTGATGTTTTAAGAGAATCTACAACTAAGGGGCAAAGAAGAGAATAACCAAGGAACAGAGTTTGTACATTATCGCTATACATTTACATTTTATATTACTTCAGTGTCTCTATTTGCTCTACAGTCTGCTGGCACAGCTAAACAGAAATTACAAAACCATAGAGCCCTTTCAAGTAAAATATGTAATTTTATTGTACTCAATTCCCTTTTGTCTTATTTTAATTCAGACCTTACTAAATTGTTCATCTATACCACATAAAGATATAAAGAGTGTAATTCCGGCTGAAGTGAGCTCCAGCTTTCTATTAAATCCCTTCTTTGTCTATATCTAGCTTGAAGAACACTGAGGGCATTTTAGCTAACAGACAGTACGTTAATCTGCTTCACATCAACTGCACAAGTTCTTAACACATATTACAAGCAGAGATGCTCTTTGGCATTATCTACTCTCAGCTTGGCACAAACCTCCCAGCTGAAGAAAGGCTCCAAATGACAAAACACCAGATGTCATAGACTGGGGTTGAATTGTAACAAGTAACCTCCTATCACAAACATTATCTCCTGCACCTAACACTGGCATATTCTGCTGCAGCATCTTACTCAAATAAGTATTTGCATAGCAAATGAATGCACATTTTTATTATAAACAAATGATGCAGTATGGTTAATTACCAATTTCCCCTTCTGAAATGGTGTCAAAAAATGTGAACTGACCACCTCGCAAAATTACAACTCCAAAGTAACATTTAAGAAAATTCAGTATGCAGTTTACCATGTACTAATTTTGTGGCATCTGTTAAGGGAGAAACTGATTTTCCATGTGACCTAAATAAGCACTTTCATTTGTAGGGAAGGGGGATGAATAACGTCATCCTGTTTGTTGCCAGTTTGAAATCACTGTGCTCTCAGGTGGACTTCCTTCACTGACAACTGAATGTACTAAGCACCTGGAGCTCAGGGACCTCACAGAGTTTCCAAACAGTTGAAGCAGGGCTGCAAAGGACTGTCATAATGAAAATATGCTTGATCTTCTCAGTTACAGTAATGCCTTGTTTAGTTGGCTACTAGTATCCTGTTATTAGTAAAATGTCTGCATCATTATTGAGATCTCAAATACTATTTTTTCTCCATTACCTCTTTCCTAAAAAGATGTGAATGGGCATTTCTGTTACACTATCAAGGCCAGTATCCCTTCTGAAAGGAGGGCAACTTAGGGAAGAGCATATGAATAAGACGAGCACATAGTGGTATTTCCCATAGTGGTACCTCAGTTGTCAACTATTTATGGCTCTGGGACTTCCTGAACCTAAGATATATTGGTTATTGAATAGCCCAAGACAAAAATCACATTCTTTGAACCTATCCAATTAATCTTTGAATTTCCATAAAAACTTACAGTTTCTACAACACAAGGTATTTCAATATGCCTTATATGATAAAGCATCTAGTTTTGTTTTTTTCAGCGCTAATAGGCACTACCTTTCATTAAATGACTCACAGTTCTGTTACCACAAGAATGAATAAACATTTCCCTTTCTCCATGCCACTACTGATTTGTGAGATTCCCTAAATGCATTCTACCCACAATCATCTTCCCTCCTGGCCAAGCAGCTCTGCTCTGTTAGATTCATCACCTGAAATTCATTCTACACCTCCAGCTGTTTGGGGTAGTAATAATTCCTGTAGGTCTGAGGTCATGCAACACATGCAAGATCACCCTGATTTTGCCCCTTACAACTCAATGGAGTTGTGATGCTTTTCTGATGATAGTGTGAACTCGGGTATCCTAAAAATCCAGTACGGCCTTTCAGCACACTGCTGGAGGAAGAAGCCTGTTGCTGTCTCAACTTCCCTGTGTCAGTCACATAACTTTGCCCCAAAGATGGGATAAACTATATAGCAATGGCTTGAAAACTGGTGCTGACTGATCCTTTTGTTTCTTTGCTCCTCTGGCTTGTTGACCACAACCCTTTCCTGTGACTACACAGAACACACCACATTTTGGAAACAGCTGCACTGAAACTGCCACACACCAAGTCTCTGTCCATCCCTGTAAAATATCAGCTCAACTGCAACCTTTCCTTGGGACCCCTGGCTTCCCCAAAAGTTCAGTCTGCAGAAGGCAGGGCAGATAAGGCAAAACTGGGGACAGGTATGCAGGTTTTATCTTGATCTCTTTACAGGTCTATAGAGATTAACCAGAAAAAAACCAACACCCTGTGGCTGTTTCACTGAGTTACCAGAGTTTCCAAGACTCTTGTTAAGCAAGAAGAGTACATATTCTCACTATTTGTATTTGTTTATGGTTCCTTTGCTTTTTAAGCAAAGCTAAATTAGTTTTGCAGCAACCCACCTTCGCCTTGAGCTGCTCTAAATTGCTCCTCACAACATTCCAGTTGTTTTGGGAAACTCAGGATCTGTCAAATGGTAACACAGTCTTCCTGCTGTTAAACTGTCCCCTTCAGCCAAGGAGACAGGAGCCTGAAGGATCTGGTTTCCCTTCTGACAGCTGCAGTAACTGGACCTAAATTGGAATTGGAGTAGAATCTTGTGGTGAAATGGAATCACTGTCATCACATTGTCTCTGTATAGAACTCTGGGCAGATTTGGGCACTTGACAGATTTTTATGTCCACTCAACATCTGCTATTCTCCAAAGAGGTAAATAAATGGGGAAATTAAACCACCACCAAGCTACATGAACGTGACAGAGGCAAGCACTGCAGTGTTTGGCAATGCTTTTAAGTCTTGAATTAACCTGATTATAAACATATTTTTAAAAATGTGCAACTGGTCCCCTAACTTTATCTGGAACCTCTGTAAAATATTGCATAAATCTACCTTGGTATGCGCTCAGTTTCACAAATCACTGTTCAAAGGTTTCATGATTACGATGCAGAAGTTGATGCAGGAGGAAGGACCCTGTAGGGAGCAGGACTGATAGACTTCAGCGCTGTTCCTCGTTGTGCTTAAGACTTTCTACACTCTTTCTATACTGAAGTCATAGAATCATTTACGTTGGAAAAAACCTTTAAGATCACTGAGTCCAACCATAAAGGATAGCAGTGCAGTAGGTATTTTCTTGCTATGCCTGTATTTATTGCATCTCACCGCACGCTACCGGGATGAAATTCAGTGAATCCCAGTATAATTTATACCAAAATATTAACTGAAATTCAGCAAGTTCACAAGTCTTCCTATGTAATAAGTACACTTTATTATGTTTATTTAACACTCAATACTTGGAAATGTTTGAGTATTAATACAAAAAGTTTTTCACCTACAGAATTTGTTTGCAGTGTGCTAAGGGTTGCTCTCTCTCACAGACACACATAGGTGAGTGTATATCTATGTAGGATAATGGAAAAAGAGATATAGATAGAATGCTATGGAATTGAAGATCTGCTGTTATAGGACAAATCATCCTATACTCATGTTCATTAAAAAGTATTTCCATTCAGTGCACAGAAAACTTCTCCAGCAGCACACTACCATATACTGGCATTTCTAAAGCAGGTAAAGAAGAGACAAAAGGTACACAGAAGCAAATATGGCTTCTCTGCATATAACAGAAATTATGATCTTGATTTTTGTCATGTAAAAAGATATCAAAGTCAGGAGATACAACTCCAATATAGGGGTCTCAGATACTTTACAGCCATCAAAACACATATTCTTTATTGTAGGATATGTTAGAATTACTATTTCAGCTGAAATTTCTTATTATTTAAAAATTAACTATAATACAGAAGCATACTGAACTAAAAATTAAGACCTTAAGAGCAGTGAGTAAGAATACAAATCTATTTCTAGAGTGGTGCCAACTCAGACAGCAGCTAATAATGGTTGCTGAGGAAAAAACACGTGGCAAATATGGAATGACATTTCCTGCATTTTTAAAGTGGGAGATGGCATTAAGGCTACTGAGTTTAAAAACACTTTCTGTACAAGGTCTGTAAAAATCCTTTTTCTGTACCTTACTTTTTTCTTTTAGTTTGTCTAATAGTTTTGTAAACCAATTTACACATCTGACATGAAAAATTTCTATGATAATGAGCTCAACGATTTAACTGTGTTGTGTGTAAAAAACCCTTCTTTTTGCTTGTTTTACCTAAATAATTTCTGCTGGTCTTCTAGCTGTTATATTTCAGAAAAAAAAAATTATTTTCCATTCATGTTCTATACAGAATTAATTAGATGCACAGGTCTAGGTCCTATTTCTTCTTAGTTTTTCTCCTATTTTCAGTTGAGAAGACCTGGTCTGCTTATCTCCCCTTGGGGAAAATAATTCTGTACCTTTGAACCATCTAACATTCATCTGCACTTCTTCAGATTCATTATTATATGCAGTGTTCAAATCCATTAAAAATCCAAGTGGGCTGCTGAGTTATCCATGCCAGATGTCTGACATTTTGTTACTTTTGTAACAATTATAAATATTTTATTCCTTGTTCTGACCACTGCCGTCACAAAACTGACATTTTGCAAGAACTATTCATCATGACTCCACGTTCTCTTTCCTGTTTGGTAATAGTTGCCTTAGGGCTCCCCTTTGCAAAGGCAGAGCTGCTTCTCACCCCCTGGAACACAACACAAAGCATTGCCTGCCATTGCATTGCCAGGCCTTTCAGTATCAGGAGTTCCTTCCTCATCTGCTCACCACCTATTTTAGTATTAACAACTTTTTTTATCATCACCAATGCATAACTTCGCACAATTAGTTTCAGTAGCACTAATTTTAAGCTGGAAATACAAAGGTATCTTCCCTCCACTGGCAAAATAGCCCAGGAGGCCGGACCTTCTCTCTCATTCCCCGGACACTTAATTCCTTTAAGGCACCCCATGAATAACACTGAAATTAACTGTTTTGGAAAACACACACATTGATTGAACCATCCCGAGCCACATACTTACTAGTTTTATTTCAGCGAATTCCAACAGGTTTGTGACACAGAGTTCCTTTCTAAGAAAAGCTTACTGCTTTTCCTATTTTTTTTTACTTATTTACCTATAAATATTATACTTACCCAAGTCTCTACAATTATTTTTCTTCTGTACCTGACACCTATTTGCCTGGAGTGGTGATCAGTCCTACTGGCATGCAGTTCCAGGAGCTCTCTTGCTGTCCCAGTGGCTGCCACCACCTTCTCTGAGGCTAAGCCATCTGCCCTATGCCCTACAGCTAGAGCTTTATTGTAGGAAATTCAGAAATTTTGTATTTCAGTTTAATCTGACTTTTTTGGAGAACAGTGTTTGCTACCGGCAATATGTCACTACTGATTTATTGATCTGCTTGCAAACTCCTTCACCTTTATTCCAACACTAGACAGCTCCCCAAAATCCTTCCCTGCAATGAAAGGTACTGGTGTGGAACTCTTTTTAAATTCTTTTAAGATGCCTAGAATTTGTATCTTTCTACTTCTATGGCCTTGGCTTACTTGAGCTCTTTTCTAATTGTTCAAGATTCATTGTCTCTATACTTTTCAATGACCTCCTGTTTCCAGCATGTATTAAAACATTTTTTATTAGTACTCCCAAGTCCTTAACAGGTTATTCCTCAGCACCTTTTTAGTCCTCTTTCATCAATGCTTCCCATTTAACAATGCTTCATGTTTAATGTAAATTTTCTTTTCTCCTTCATTTCGAACTCTGTTTATTTAACATTTTCCTGTCCACTCATCTCCTTAAAAATGGCAACCTCTTCATAATCCTTCTAAAGTAATTTTGATAGTTGATATACACATACTTGGAACACTTAAGATGTCTGTAAGCAATCTTCTTGCTGAGTGAAAGTCACTTCACCCTACTGACCCTTCCTTCTAACCTCAGTATTATGCTGTACCTACTTACGAACTCAGATATGACAATGGAGAAATTACAGTGAAGTAGAAGAACAAGGATGATTTGGTAGGACATCTTTACCCAGTATCACTGGATGAATTTTCTATGTGGTCTTTTTACGTAAGAGAATTTGAAGTTCCTTTTCCAAATGACAAATAAAATACTCTTTGCCCTGGAATTGTGCATTCATGTACAGACCCAATGATGAGTGACTGAGTGTTGCTGGGCTTTAAACACTGGTTGACTGCCTTCCCTTAAATGAGTCTGTGGCATCAGATTCAGCTCCTCATGGATAATATTTCTCGATTCAAGTACACATTTTTGAGGATTTCAGAGGAAAGACTCCAGAGTCTGTATTTAAATCTACCCTTCAACAGGTGGCGCAGTGTGGGCCAACCTGCAATTCTTCTAGCCATGATCAAATTTTTATTTCCCTGCAGAATACTGTTACAGAGGCCATTTATTCATCACCTTTAATTAATACCATTAATTTCATTAAGATATCTATATTCTAAACAAGTGTAGTTTTTAATCGATACTGTTAATCATCATTTTAGGTCATTGGGCTTTTCTATATTAGTCAAATTTTATCATCATTCACTTAACAAAAACTGTGGCAATAACTGTTTTGCAAGAAAACTAGTTTAGTCATTTCAGGCTTTTTGCTTTTACTGAAAGACTATGCATTAATTAATTCTTTGGTTGGAATTCTGCTTCCAGGAATACCTGGGAGGATTATTTCAGAGGTTCATTTTCTAGTTCTTAGATGTTTAATTGTCTAATTTGTAGATCAGGTAGTTATAAGTACCATAAAGAGAAAACACAATTATTTCCTGAAGTGAATTTGCAGGCAAAAAAAAAAGGAAGGCCATTTTAAAAAATCATACTAGAAATGCATTTTTAATTGTAGATAAAAGCATCCTCAGCAGTACTAAAATAAAACTAGAGGTTTTATTTTGCCACATATCGAAAGTGGCAAAGGCTAGGTTCATAATTGTTAGATATTGGGTATGTTTAATGAAGCTATGTAATGACAAATATTACTTTAGGCTTGGCCTTTTCAAAACTAAATTATTATGGACTAAAAAAAAATCTGGGTAAATGCACCTAAGATCTGTGTGCCTATTTGTTCTTCACTGCACAGTGTCTCTTGCATGTAAAACTGTGAATGAAAGTGCAGCCTCCTTTTCTAACTATATGAAGTTTGAAAACAAGGAATCTGGGACAAATGCTACTCTGAGTTACTCCCTTTCAACTTCTGGCAATTTCGGTAGCATCATAAGCTCTGGCCTACTATCCTCAGGTCTTTATATTGTGTAGATTAAAAGAGTAAAAGGCAAAGAACATACAGTCATATATGTCAGATATATAGACATATACAGTCTGTTACAGTCTACAGGATATTTGGGCTGCACATGACATAATGCCTTGCACTGACATTAAGACTCCTAAAAAGATGAGGTTTGGTTATGGGAATTGACTAGCGACCCTGCCAGCAGTACCTACTACAATCCTGGTACACCTCAGCATTGCTGCTCTTCAGTTTTCTGATGATTTATTCCAACTTGTAAAAAAATCCCAAAACAAAAAAACCAACACAGTTTTTAAATAATGAGTGCACCATGCTGGAATCCTCAATTAGTATAAAATGCAACACCTTATCACAGTTATTGCAGCTTGCTGCAGCCAAGAAATCTTATGCAAATCCTTCTCTACCTCCATTCACTTACAACTTGGCTTCTCCTCATAGAACTTAGCACCTTTGCCAAAAGAAGGTCAGACTAACACAGACCTCTAGATTATCTTAAAACATTAAACTATGTCTATGAAATCTTTCCATGGGGATCAAAATCCACAAAAGACAAAAGGCGTTTTGCCTGGTTTTGCCTTGGATAGTAATGAAAGGAAATTACAGAATCCACACTTGAACACAGACGCAAAGCTTTCTTTAACTTCCATTTCTTTAACACGAAGTCTCATCTGTGGAATGTTGGAACTGGAAAACTGAAAGTCTGACTCAATGTAAAGCACTTAATTGTAATTAGATGTGAAAGTGAGGGGTATCTCTACTATACTTCCTGTCCTGGAACTTTAAATGGAACATATGGCACAAGTGGGTGGAGAGCTCATATGTGAAAACACAGATACAGTTTTCTTTCAAAAAAGACCATGAAGAATAACTTACTGATCAAATGATGGTAGAAACTCGCAGCATACCAGATATGGTAAAGGAATGTCAGCATTTTAGCAAGTGTTGATTAGTTACAGAGACCTAAACTTGCTTACAATTGTTGCTTATCTGGTATCCATTAGGGTTAAACACATTGTCAAGAATCAACCCATCTCTACTGAAAGGAAAGGAAACAAATTAAAACTGGAAAATAGTATCTAGACTCTTAGTCAGCCTTTCTAGCTGGTATTATTAAGGGACAGAAGTAGGTTGCACTGTTGAGTACCTAAGATAGGAATGCCATCTAAACACTCCCTGAGTGATACTCATGTGTGGTTTGCTGGGTAACAATGCTTGAACAAGTTCTGAGTTATTTCCTTTACCCCTTAATCAGGGACACTAATAGCAGAAATATTCTGTCTCACTGCTCTTACATAGAGTTTTCCTCCTACACCAAGAATTTAGTCAGAGGGCAGGTCAGTGGGCAAAACATGCTCATGACTACTTGCTTTGCTTCAGAAATACTTGCCAACTTGTAATGACAAAAGTTCTGCATTTGCCTTTTGGGCTGAGTGGTCAGAGACTCTGGAAACAAGCTAATGTACAGTGGGACAGTTCTGCTGACTACACTGAGCTCCTGATCAGGCTGTGAGCATTGTCTTCAGGATTGCTCAGTACAGCTTCCCACACAAATAACCTTAAACAGTGCATAGCTTCACTGAATTTCCACTCAAATGCACAAGTATAAACACAAGAATTGTGTGAGTTTTACTCAAACTATAAGGCTTCCTCTAGAATTTTGCCTTTTTTATGCCACTCAAATTGTAATTTAATCCATCCCTCCTTTGAGCTCCTCTTCCTCATTCTGCTTCTTTAGTGTCACAAAGCAAGAGTTTGCACAGTGAAAGACTCCTCACCTCATCTAGTCTTGACTGAGGAAAGGCCAATGACTTTCTAATACATTTTTGTATAACGCAATGTAATCTCTTGCTTTTTCTTATCCCCTCTGGCTTTGCTCCACTTTTCCTTTCTTTTATGTTGTACAGTAGATTACAGTCTATCTTTCTTTCCACTTGTCCTTAGTGTCTGTTTCCTCTGTCCTTTACATCTACCTGTATTTTCTTCTTTTTCTTTCTGTGATGCCTTTTCTACACTACCCCTGTGTTTTCTCTTCTCCTCTTTCTGGCACTAAATCTTTCCTACTCAATCCTATTTATCATCCCATCTTCATATCCAAGGGCTCAGTCTCGTAATCAAAGACACAGAGAAAAGAGTCTCTGGAACCCCAAGTATCACACTGATTACTTCAACACACTTTCCTCAGGTTTTTAACTGTCTAAAGAGTACAACTCTTTGTCTATCCTTTCAGCCTCTCTTTCTCTGGAAGCACATTCCTATTCAGCCCTTTTCTTTTTGTGCATGCTTAGTTCCATTGTCCATGGACCTTTCAGACAGGTCCATAATTAATGTCAGATGCTACTTCTTACTCAACTTCTTCTCAATCAGATTTTTTTTCCAGCTTCTGAGAAGAAACACAGGTCTGAAGAAGGAACATAACAAAGAAACTGAGTGTTGGGAAAAGCTCTTAAAAATAAGAAGGCAAGGGAGACAGGGACAGATCTCACGCAAACAGGAGGCTTTAGCAGGAAAGAGAAGCTTGCCTTCCTAAGGGGGAAAATGTCTCACTGCTGAACTAGCTGACGCAGATAGAAATTCACTAACAAAAAGAAAGTGACTCTATGATCAGAAGAGAACAGAAGCACCAGAAAGGACATCACAGACTTCTCACATTGTCTTTCTCCATAAATCTAAGGAGAAACTGAAGCAGGGAAATATGATAGACATTCATCATTTTGCTTAGGTCTCCATAAGCTAGGGCATGTTATGACACTTTATGTTTAGAAATTCTTATATGTCCATTTTCTTTCATAAAGCATGTGATGCGAATGTCGCACTGCCAGCAGGATCGACCCTCTGGGGTATCATGAACCTGAGAAAGAATAAGGAGGATTGGTGGTTGCAGGAGCCATCTGGCTTCACACCTGTGAAAAGCCACAGCTGTAGCACCAGGAGAGACTCAGGCAGACCTCGAGACAGTGCTAAGATGCCTTCCTAGGCTGAAAACGTGTGGGATTGCAGCTGTGGCAGCATCAGCACAGCAACCTGGCACGCTTCTAGGGGAGCAACTGACAGGCAGCAACAGGCAAAAAAGCATTTCAGATACTGCTCTGCATATTGACTCAAGCCCCTAATGAAAAATACCCCAACTTGAATTACAAAAATCTTCGCACCATGAATTCCATTATTGTTAAAAAAAAAATCAATAGCAGCAAAAGGAAAAAAACCTGCAAAGCTAGTGAACCAAATAAATCATTGTGTCTTTGCTACTGTATTATACATTATACTTTAAAATAATGTATTTTTCTATTCTTGTCGTTCTTTTAGAAAAAAAAATACTAAAGAAACAAATTAAACTCTATAGTTGCATCAATTTCTACCATAATCCATCACTAATGACTTTCCAATGAAAGTGAATTTTCAGGCCTGCTTCATTCAGCATGTGCAAAATTCCTCCCTGGGAAAGCAAACCGCAAAAATCACCGGAAAAGAAGTACTGAAAAGCAACTACATATCCATTGGGGGTTTTCTGCATTAATTTTATGACTCATTACTACTAGTGCATCTATTCCTGTTGTCATCCTCATTTTTAATACCTAGAAAATACTTTAAAGACATAGAATTCTGTTACTGCTGTGTGAAGAAGGTGATTTTAATTGCAACAGGCTAAGATAGCTTGGCAGTACTTCTGTCTGACCTACAAATGCCACTTAAAAATGGATGAAAAAAACACTTGGAAGTCTGCCTGAAGGGAAATGGTTTTCTTGTGAAAGACCTTGTCAAACATATTAAAATCAAAGTTTTGGACTTTAGCTGAACAAACAGCTTTTATTGCTTAGCTCTGCTAACTGCATTCTAGTACTAAGGAGACATTCGGTAGTAATAGCAAACTGACAATTTTACATCAGCACCTCATGACTATTCACAAATCGCCACTGACAACCACAGAAGTCAGTGTTAATAAAGGTCAAAATTACCATCTATCTACATAATCTCCTGGAAGAACCATGCTGTAAAGGATCAACCAATCTAACTGTTTAACATATTTGCAAAACTCTGCTTAACCCACACTAAAGTCATAGAAAACACTTCCACAGATTTTAAATACTTGATTCAAGCCTGAGAGATGAAGGTACAATAGGTTCTTTATCAAATATTTTAGTCTGATATTAAATTATTTCCATTCCTTTCAAGAGTACATTAGCTGACTTATTAAATCGACTAGTTACTCATTTCAAATTACTTCCTCAGTTTGTGGTACTAGGAAATGACTCTTTAACAAGTATTCTTGAAAGAGTATCATTGCTCATTCACTTGGTAAGGTAAATTCAGGCCTTTTGAAGCAGCATATCAACTTGCAACTTTTAAAATAAAAACTGAGGCAGCAATTAGTACTATAAGTATGCAAACAAGTGAAAGACAGGATTGTTCAATTTTGATTATCTACCCAACCTTAACTCTTCTCACTAACCCTGCCAAACATTTACTTTTCGTATTTGTTTTGTAAAGTGCTACACTATCATTATTTTCCTGAAAGAGATTAGTTGCTGCAAAACTTCCTTTTCCTAAGCACTTCAAGAAAACCAGTGTATATATCAGTGAACTAAATGGAAAAGTCACAGGGAGCTGAATGCCTCATGTAGGACATGCCACATTAAATGCAGCCTGAGCTGCATGCAGGGAGAGCGAGATTGTCTGCGAAATCATTAAATATTGCTCTTAGTGCATTCAATACATTTCATGCACTTCTACTTTATGGAACTTCTTTGGTTTGAATGTCTGAGTGCGTCTGTACGTAGAAAAATTGCTGAAATACAGTCACTGCAAAGGACCTCACAAGCTACATACTGGTCAATCTGTTCTTCCTCAGATGGCATCCAATTCACACAAAGGGTATCTCTTTCTGACTTCTCATTCACCATTCCATTCTGACCAAATGAGATCTGACTGATCCTTACACAACTCCTCACCACAGCCACTCATAACCTCCTGACTTCTTCAAACAAAGGCATTATTCAGGTGTTACAAAAAGACTGAGGAGCCTTAAGTATTTTTGCAAGTTACATAAATATACTATAGTGCACTCTCAGCAATGAAGGTTTTACATATGTAACATTTGAAGAATATTTAGCTGAATGAAAACTAAAACACATTCCCATCAGTCCCTGGAAGTTCTCCTCCCCAAGGCTAGTGGAATAAAATATTCATTGAAGAAAGAGAATCAGATAAGGAGAGACTAAAAAAAAGTCAAACCCAGAACATAAGACTCATCTCAATTTTTTTAACACTTAAACCTCCTAGCAAATGTGTCTGTCTCCAATCCTAGCTCTGCAAGCTTCAGGAAATTCAGTTTCTATTTTAGCAGAGATATTCTGGTGCTCAAAATTAAATAGAAACTACTTACTTGGAGGCTGTGAGTTAAGTACTCCCAGCTGTGGGAAGCCCCGATGCGTAGCACGGCTGCAGCCGAGGTGGGTATGGAAGATTCCAGCCTACTGTCCCCCATTGCTGCCGTTTGCATTAAGATGTTTCACATTGTTGCTGGTGTAATCATTCCCCATACGGTTACTGTGAAACTGAGACTAAAATAACCACCCACAGCATGGCTGAAATACGGCTCAGTGCGGGTAAAGGTGAGTGACTTCACAATTGCAGCAGGATTTCAGCGTGCTTCTGGACCAGGAATGCAAAGAGTGAACGTTTGCATCTATCCGCCAACAGCCATAGACCTTCTAGGCACCTGGTAAATGCAACAGGGGTTTTTTTGTCCATTTTGTTCTTTCTGGCATAAAAAAACCTCAGCAGACACCAACTGTTGATGTTTGTACATTTCCTCCCAAAGCTGAGGGATTTGCTCTTTTGTCTACATGGCCCAGGGAAAGCAGTGTCTACTAGGGTAAATATTTCTAGGAGCACCATTCCCATACATTAGATTTACTTAACTGAAAGAGAACTGGAAAGAGAGGCCTAAAGCAACCTGCAGCAGGCTGGAAGACCTGGCCCAGAGGACAAAGGGGAAAACATGATAGGGAACAGGGGGAAGAAGAATAAAACAAAAACCTTACAACTAATCTCATTTCTTCATGGTATGGCTTTATATTCAGACCAGAGAGACAGCTCCAAGGATGGCTGATCACCTCTCACCTTGACTCATTTCTCATTGAGGAAAAGAGATTAATCACCTCAATTATAAATCTATCCCAGTTAGCTGAATATCACCCACACAAACTGAAAATACTCCACATCCCTGAAAAGCTGTCAATATCTCTGCAACAATCTAGTACATTCACCTTTATACAAACTTAATTTTCAAGCATCTGAAGAAACTGCACTGAGGACAAAGCTACCAAAAATGCCTTACTGTTCAAAAGGGAGAAGGTATTGGCTTGACAAATAATTGTGAGGTTTATAGAAGAAATACGATTCAAATGTTATGTACAAATCCCACTCCCACTCAGAATGAGTGTTCTCATCTCGTCTCATCAAAATGAAGAGCAAACCTACACCAGTTGTTTCTTCAGGATGGAGAAATCAAGATTTAGCAGCCCCTCCCAGCCAGTTCTGCTGCTCAGGAAAAGCCCAAAGCATTTGTTGTTCTTACTCCAACACCAGTTGTGAGAAGACTTTCTGCCCTCTTGGGAGCAGCAAACAGAAAATTCCTGTAAGAAACCCAGTGCGCACGACTCCATTAACAGGCTATGGCTGGGCACAGAGGATGTAGTTATTAAAACTCCAGGAAGCGGAGAATCCCTGTCCAAGCTTTGAAATGCTAGGGGAAAAAAAGAGACAAATCTTAGGGGAAGTATTTCAGAGAAACGAAGAAATAGTGCCTGTGGGAAACTATAAGGGAAAGGAAATTTGAAAAGTATTTACAGTTAGAACAAGTGGCCACACAGAAATCCCTCCTGTTGTTATCAGAAGAGGAAAACAAGAGTAAGACAAAGATGCCTGAAGAACACAAACACAATTAAATAAAGCAAGACCTACTGTAACTTTATTAATTGACATGCCAGTAAATATAAATCCTGTCTTGAGGTCTGATAGGTGAAGAAGCTGAAGAAAAAGCATGGAGAGAAGAAAGCTCCACATAGGATATGCTGCCCATTTAATGCAATCTCCACAAACTTGCTATTCCTTTTCAGGTGCTTTTTGATAAAAATGCCCAGAGACAGGGTACGGGGAGAAGACTGCTACCACAGGGAGATGAAGTGGCTGCAGGGTGGCAGGTACCCATCAGAAGCGAGCCGAGGCCATGAACTCTTCAAAGAGTCTTGAACCAAGGTCAAAGCATGGACATGAACAGGTTTCCACCCCTGTCAGAAGCCAGGAAGAAGTGTAAGAAACAAGTTCACAAAGCTGCTGTGATTTTTAAGCTTTCCCAACACACTGCCCAAGGAGGAAGAACAAGGACTACAGGGATATGAACATAAAAGCACAGCCCCAGAAACGACTTTGTTGTTATGGGCTCACTCCTGCATCTCCTGTCTTGTTTAAACAAACAGCTCCAGTCTATCAGGGAGGAAGCAAAAATCTGACTGCTTGGTGGGAACGTAAGGGGGACAGTCCTCAATACCTAGGATTCACTGCTCCTTCAAGTAGGGTTTATGAGTCTCACTAAGCAGCAGAAGTGGAAAAAGAGCTGTAAATCCAAAAGTGAAATTGGACGTAGGAAACACTGTCAAACAAAATCACTGCTAGTAGAGTTCCTTTACCATGTCCCTTCGTTACAACTGAGAATGCAATGAAGTCCATCAGAACTGTCTGCTGCTGAAAATCTGAGGAAGCTTTTGCAAGAAACTCATTATGGCTCTCACCTACACATGGATCACACTCACAAGAAAGTCCTTGAGGAATCAATAGTGTCTTTTTCAGTAACAGTTGTATCTTGGGGGCTTACGGTTTTTTGAAACAACACACAAGTCAAGAGGTAACTTTATTCTGACAAACACAGCAGCTTTAAACAGCAATTGACCATTTCTAAAGAGATGAAAAAATAATTTCTTGCAGATTCATGTATTTTTATGGCCTTCAAATAATACCATTGTTTCACAGGAAATCCTAACAACTGTTCAGCTTGAATCACCTCCATTGGTACTGCACATCATCTGTTTGGGGATTTTTACCCAACCCTCTTATTCTTTATTAATAGGGTCATTTGTATGAAAACCTGTTTCTTAAGAGTTTGTCTGTTCATTCTGCACCTGAAGTCATCACCCTTTGTTTGCAATCTCCCAATTGGTTGCTGTGGAAATCATTATGATGTCACAAAAAATAAGGATTAGTGAAACTGCAAGTAGGGAATAAACAAGTTCAACGGATGAACTGTTAAAAAAGTTTTACTGCAAGTATTCACAGAAATAAAAAAAAGGAAAACAAAAACTTTCCTCCAGACCTGATCTGTGACATAAGCTCACACAGTGCTGACACAGCCCTGGGACAGAAGAATTTTCCTTCATGACTTTTGGTCCAGGGGCAACATTCAGAAAATCTACTGGCTAGGAATGTATTTGCTATGTTTTGGTAAGATATAGAACACAGGACCTTACTTTCAAACTACTGTGAACCTTATGCTTCTCTTCCTTTCTAAAAAGATACAAAACAACTGTTCTGTGGCTAACATATGAATGGATAATGTTTTTCCTTGGAAGACAATGCATTTGGCCTAGTGGTAAAAATAAGCTCCTTGATGGACTTCAGATCAAACTAAAACCAACTCCTCGTGGTGCCTACCTGCTGCAACATCCATGAGAGTAACTGGTGCCCACACCATGCCGTGACACACTCCAGTGCTCAGCCTGGTGAACCCTCTCCCTTTGGCAAGCCACATGGGTGCAGTGAGTCACAGGATATAGTGAAGTCGGCCAGCTGCAGGGTCAACATGGCAGTACAGGCACAGGCTTTCGGCTGAAACTTTTGCCTGATGGAGCCTGAGCAAGAACATTTCCCATCAGACCACTGACCACTGCAACCTCTCTGTCCCAGTCTGGCAGCAGCCATCTGCAGCAGGGGGGTGGCAGATTTGTCAGTAAGCTGTGGCAGAGGAGAGAAGCTGTGGCTATGCATGACCAGAATGGGTATGCAGCCCACGCATATGGGAGCACTTCCCCTCTGCAGGCCTAAAGTGCTGTGGGCAACAGAGATCCCAGAGCTAGCTGTGCCTTGACTGCCACCCAGACAGCTCCTGGATCCCTGCAGCTTGGTGTGCAGCCATGGCTGTGCGCACTCCCCTGGTGCAACGACAAGCTGCCCCTCCCTTGCACAACATGTTAGTGTAGCCTGTCATTGCATATGCATGGGCTACCTCAATAAGTTGTCTACTACCTTTATGGCTGATCCTGTTACAGGCACAGATCTGTGCTGTTTTCCCATTTTCACAGTCCATCCGTGTGCTGGCCTCAGGTTCTTCCCCTCACAGGCCTCCAGCAGGACTGCTGGTAGCACAGCTTTCTGGCATGTGCCCGGCCTTACCACTCACAAAACAAGCACAGGGTGCTTGGACAGATTTCTGTCCCTTGGTTCTCCACTTCTACGTAACACAGCAGAAACACAGGTGAAATTGCCTTTCACCTTTGTTTAAAACAAAGTGCAGCAGATTCTCAGCACAAGGGGTAAAAATCCACTTAATAATGGGGAGAAATCTCTTTCTCTCAGAAGCAAAGAGCACACACAGTACTGGGGTGACATCTGGCTCTCACCAAAACTTCCCAGAATAAAGTTCTTAGTCCTCCTCCCTTCACTTCAGCACTGAGTGAGATGGGCAGTTAAAGCAAAGCTACTATTCATTCCAGGATTGATCTGCCACAAAAGAAAACCTGTAAGTAGTCAAAGCTCATATACCTGCCGTTTCACTACTGGTGAAGAAGGAAGAACACCTTGGTGGCCTTTTCAGTAATTAAAATATTTGAGATACAACAGGCTCAAATACATTGACAGGTACAACATAAAAGCATCTAAATTTTATTTTGAAAGGTGCCTGGAGCTTATCCAACCTTCCAATCAAAGCTAGGCTGACTTCTAAATCCAAAGTTAGATCAGGTTGGCCTGCGCTTTCTCTAAGGAGGGAGATTCCTCAGCCTCTCTACAGAGTATGTTCCCTGCTTATCCCCTTCTGCGGTGGATTTCTTTTCCTTGCTACAAGGGAATTCCCCTTGCTGAAACTTGTGGCCCTTGCCCCTTGTTCTCTTACACCATGACACAACTGGGGAAATCCCATGGACTCAGGAGACCATGCAAGTGAGGGAGAACCAAGTTCTGCTTCTGTTAGGAATTTGGCTTGTGCACAAATAACACCCTTCATTCACTTGCATCCTCAAAAGCCTCCACCCCCCATGGCCTGACTGTACATTATCTCTGCCTCCTACCAGGCATAGAACAGGGAATTCTGATGTCTTCTGAATAAGGGTGACAAACTTGCATATAGGTACAACATGCAACTTATTCCATTTTTCCACGTGTCGTGCAAATAATTATTTGTCAAGGTTTGCCAAGCACAATGTATTGATGTTCTATTTATCCTGCAGATCACTAATTCTAAGAGGTTACAAGCACTCTGCATATAGAGTTGGTGAGACAATCCTTTGGTAAAAAAAGTAAAAATTGCAGTAATATTTAGCCCTGGAAAAGAGGTGCTAAAATGTTCTTTAAGAGATACTTGCATCTTATTGAAATGCATGTTGCAGCCACACAAGTAACATCCACCAATCTGAAAAAAAGGAGACACCTTGCGTTTGGTAGCTATTCAGTGTTCATGAAAGCTTTGCAACCTCCTTAATGGAAGACAGCTTTTTCTTTCATTAAATATATATCTATTATAACCCCAGTAAAAACAACTCAAAAGACATCAAACACCAGAAAAAATACATTGAAATAACATTAAAGATCTAATATAAATCCACAAAAGCCAGGAAATTCAGAGATAAAGAAAGACTTTCAGACAAGGGAAAACTTTCCAATGCATTAAACTGGAGCACAAATTCACTTCCTCTCTATCCTTGCCATCAAGTCATTCCAGACTCAGGGGGTAAGTTCCTCCCTGGGGTAACTCAAGTGCCTCCAGCGGTCCTACACCAACAATCAGTTTGGCCCTGCAGAACCGTCTTATTACTTTCTCTGTTTCTGATAATTGCCATTGGTTTGAGTTTAAACAGCAACTTCCTGTCTTACAGCTCATTTTCCCATCATTCAGAGACTGTATTTGTGAGATGGCAATACTTTCCATGATTACAGACTATGATGTCAGCTGTGGGGTTATGACTTCACTGACAGACTGGCTAGAAGGAAAACCACTGTGCAAAGGAGAAAATCCACACAAATATATCTGAGATTAGCAAAGACAACAGTGCACCTCAGTGGGCACACACATTTCCATCTGCACAAATAATATTCTCTGCTTTTCACTTGAGCCAAGCGTGAAAATGTCCCTTAAAATTTCTGTTTTACTCATAAGTCATTCATGGTGCTGATGTGTTGCCACCCAAATTCAATCTTGATGTCAGCAGCAGTTTAAATCACAAGCTGTGGGTCCAACTCTTTGCCTCTCTGGAAGTGCAAAATCAGACATACAGCTTAAGACAGGATATGAAGGGAATGAAGTGATTTTGAAGTGCTTTCAAAGTTCCCATGATTCTGCCCTCCTCCTCAAGCTGACATGGCTTTTGTCTCTGGGGTCTGGCTATTCTGTCTCCAATAAAGCAAGATAACCATAATGAACTAGTTACTAGGAGATCCCCAGGTATCTGGCTGAGCAACAGAATCCAAAAAGAGGAATGTAACCTCCTGAACTCTATCTTTCCACATCTAACCCAGGTACTAAGAGAGTTACCCTGAGCCCTTATACAGAGCATAATTGCTGTCAAAAAAAAAGAGTTTTACACATCACTTTTTTTCTGAAAGAAATAAAATTATTTTTCCTTTCAGTTTCCTAGACTTGCAAGAGGCAGAGGGGCTATGATAGGCATGCAAAGTAAGAAATGGATAACTTAGATACTCACTCACCCTGCACTGAAAACTCTAATACCAGCACATGGACACAACTGAGCTGACAGCTGGTGAGATCAAACTCAATCCAAGAACCCAAAAGTGACAATTCCCCAGTACTCTAGGTCCTACAGAGACTTGGGCTCTTTGTTCCTTCTTTTTGCCTGTCTTCTACTCTTCACTGTAAGATTTTCTCAAAGGTTACCTGCAATTTCTCATATTCTCATAGTTAGTCTTGGATTAGATGTTTATTTTGTTAGATAGCTTCCAAATAAACCGTCAGGCTTTTTTTTTAATTAAATGAATGCCTTTTTCAATGTTTCAACAGCCTGATCATTTTTGAATTACTGAAAATGACAACTTTTTCAAAGTTTCTCTCCATGACATTTATGTAGTCCTGGAGGAGGAGAGCAGGCAAGCTAAGTATTCAAAAGTTGATCCAGAGAAGACAAACACAGCATGGATACAGCTATGTTCACCCGTGCTTCTATAGTTGGTGCAAAGTGTCTAGAATGCTCACAGAAGTGCAAAGAAAAAACAGAATTCCGCTACGTTTTTCTTTTGTTTTAAGGTCACTAAAAGCTTTTCTGAAAACTAACAAGGCAAAGAAAAAAAAAAAAAAGAGAAAGCTACATAAATCAGCAGAGTACTGCTTCCCATGTATTATACACTCAAGAAAATGGCTTCAGGGATGCAAAGAAAGGTGTACAGAGCTTTGCAATGCATAAAACTTGCTCTGGGACATTACCTAATTGCCATTTGAAATTTTAATCATGCAAAGAAGACCACAGTAATTTATAATTATGCAAAAAGGTCATGACTCTAACTTTTCCCTTAAATAGCTTTTTTTGTGATTTGGCACAATGGAATTAACAACCTCTTTCTTGGAAAGCAATTGCATCTGGTTTGCCTGCAAAGGTCCTGAGACCTACTTCCTGAAATGAGCAGTGAAAGAGAAAAAGTACCTTTCTGCTTGGAGCAAAATTATTATTAAGAATATAACTTTGAAACATTTCTGTGCTCATGTGTGAACTTCAGCTACAGCATAATTTCTCTTTGTTGTTCTCTATGCAGTGGATATTGTCTTTACCTAAAGGATTTGTTGTAGTTTAAATAAAAAATACGATGTGCAAAACCTTCTCCCTCAAGATACTGCAGATTAAAGGGCAAATTCTTTCCCTTACTTGAAACCATAACAGGTGGCTTTTTGTTAGCATAACTAAGAAAGAGTTTCCAATTTATATATCACCATTTCTCTCAGCCTTTGGAGAGAAAAATCCTGACTTCAACCAAGTAAGTTGGAGACTTGCAATTGGATTCACTTCAGTGAAGGCACTGCTTTACACAGACTCACCTTAAAAGGAATTTGTTTCAGTGACTGATATAACCTCAGTATGTATCTACCTATGATCACAGCTTCATCAAAGTTATACATGTGGAAAAAGCAAGATAATTCAGGCATTTTCAAAACCACATCTTTATATATCTTTAAAAAAATTGCTGAAGGTTACAGCACAGAGCTATGCATACTTCACTTTTCAAATAGTTCACAAAAATTATTAAAGAAGAAAGAAGTTATCCTTTTAAGAAGCATTACTTTTTATGTGGCATATAAGTTTTTTATAATTAAAAAAGCAAAAATAAAAATCTTCTGTGTGTATCTCTGTACAAGTCCAGTCTACCTGTTACTCGTGCAGTGACTGCTCAAAACTTAGCTGACATTAATAATAAATTTATTGTATTCACAGATTTAGTCAAATACTGTTCTTGTTGTGTAAGAGTCACCATAAAGTTTCTGTTGAACATGTATAGATGGCCTTCCTGAAATTACCTGAGTTTTGTGCAAACACGGCTACTCACACAATTTATAGAGCTTGTAACCAAGCAGCAGGCACAGTTATATATCACATTAGTGGCAGAGGGAGAAGGGCTGAAATCCAGGCAAGTGATTTCATTAGGAGTTTGGCCATTGACTTCAACAAGCCTAGTATTTTATCATGCATCTCCCAGCTACATATTCAATCTACTCGACCAGGAGCCTCGTGTCTCACTGGCAGACCATTTGTCAATCTACCTATCTCAAATGAGACTTACGTGTAAAGCTTGATGAAACAATTGAATGGTCATTCCTGACTTGAATGGGGAGTTTGCACAAGTACCTTGAAAACTTCATATATCTCTGACATCCCCGAACAGTTTATGAATGTTAATGAACATTAATGAATGCCATGTCAGAGGGTGCCTCGTCTCCTTTACATATTCAATACTTTGATCCAAGTACTGTATATACTTTATCAGTTGTGTGAGATATTTTTTTCAAAACCCAAACACACAGTTCAACATGGAAGGAGGGTCCCCAAGCAGATTTCTCAAGGCATTTGGCATCATTAACAGGAAACAAAACAGAAAAAGCAGCCAGAGCCTGAGTGGGTTCTCTGTGAATACTAAGGAAACCCCAAGAATATGTTAACACAATGCAATTTTGATAAGATTGTAACAGTGAAACTCACATATGTGTTTCTATTGCATCTTGTAAAAGGCTCCAATTGCTGTCTATCAGGATATTTGATAACGGTCAACATGGATTTGGGTAATATATTAGGAAAAGTCATGAATTCTGCTGCATACAGAAACTACCAGTCTGACTGTTTTTAAGCTTTCAGCAGTTACTCTGAACAGACAAGATGTAAAAACCCTAAATTGTGCCAATTCACTCATAATCTTAGAGTGCTCAGAATGGAGACTGCCACCACTGGCAAATCACTTTTAATCAAAGCAAATCAACCTCTGCGGACCAGGTGCCATTCCCATTGACACCAATACAGATATACAACCAAATTTAATTTATCAGTACTATTATTTAAATCATCATAAGTGGCATCAAAGTCTGACTCTGCAGTTCCACAGTTCAACAGTCGTCAGGATTGACAGAGTAGAATAAAACAAACTGAAAATAGAGTTTATTTTAAAGAAGTGAAATGAAAAAGCAGAATAAAGACATACATTATTCACTACTAGTCTCCTAAAACCGCTATGGAAATAGCACTCATACAGATATATAACTGAACTGCCAAAAAACCCCCTGAAACTCTACAATACTTGCAATAATAACAGGGAATACAATTCAAACTGGCAAGACAAGGAATTAAAATCACATGCAAACAGATTGCAGCAAGCTGTCACCAGCAAAATTCTACCATCCATGCTATAAAACACACAAGTAACATCTTATGTATGTGGAGATTTCACCAGAGTGGGGTTTGATCCATCTATTCTCTGCAGCTATCTCTGGAAGTTCCTCAGCTGCCCAGCACTTTCTTACTAACTTTCAAGCTGTCTCAGTTTAATTAGCTGAGCATGCTCAAAATTGATCACTTAAGGCAGCTAGCCTTACCTCCCCACTAAAACTTCACTCCATGCCAAGTTTCAGCCAAGAGCCATCCAAAATCTAGTTCCATCCCTGGTGAAGCCTTCAGAGCTATGAACTACCAGGACAGAGCATAGCACCATTCACAGTGCTCAGGTTCAGCCTGGACATCAGCATCTCTGAGCAAGACTGTTCACAAGGTGTCTATCAAACACCTATCTAGCAAACATGATGAAGATTTAAATCCACACCTCGTAAGTGTCCCAATCACAAGCACCTGTGTTTTCCTGTATGAGAAGTATTTTCCAGGCCTTCTTTTGAAGCTGAAATGCCATAAAGAGAAGAAGCTACACAATTTCTGAGTACTAATTAAGGCCAGTTTTAAACATTTAGGATGGAAAAGACTTCCGAAATCATCAAGTCAAATCATTAATCCAGCACTGCCAAGTCCACCACTAAACCATATCCCTAAGGACCACATCTGTATGTCTCTTAAATATCTGCAGGTATAATATAAAGACTTTTTAAATATTCTAGGAGCCTGTCCTGGAAGGGAACGGATGATAGAATCTAAAACCGCAGTGAGACAGGTTGTAGCTTGGGTGTAATGGATTCCCTGCAATGTTATGCCATGAAAGAAAAGGGATGAAACTCAGAGACACCTGCATTCCACCTTCCCCTCCCATCAGCACAGGGTGGCTGGTGGCTGCCCTTGTGCAGAAGCAAGATTTCCTTCCTGAAATGAAATCACTGCAACATCAAAACAACCAAGAAGCAGCCTCCTTGTCTCACCGTATTGCAAAGAAGAAAATCATATCCCACCAACAGAAAAATTTTACTGTAACAGAAAAGCTAATTAACATCTTCTGTGCAACCAGAACCATTCTGAACAGAGACCAACACAGGAGTACAAAACAAACAGTGTGGTCAGCATTATTAGCCTCCACTCCACAATTACATGCTTCTCAACATATGGTTTTTTCATTCAGACTGCCATCTTCCCAGGCCTCCATTTTCCCATTTCAGGGTTCCCTCAAGACCGAAAATATCTGGATTCTCTCGGACTTGAAAAGATTTCTTCCACTTCTAGCAGCAGTGTCACTACTGCATCTTTAAATCAATAAACTGCACATCCCAATCTGACTATTTAAGCAATACAGCTGCTGAAGTCATGATTTTCAAATGTCAGGGTCTTGTCCCTCTACTTGTATTTTGGTTTCCCTTTGCAGTCTGATGAATATCTCACATAGAAACAGAAAAGCAGGTGGACCTGTAAATGCTATTGTAAACTCTGCTCCATATATATTTTAAATGGGAACTAGCATGAAAGAAATTCAAAACAGCACAGACAAAAACAAAATCTTTTTCTTCACTAAGTATTGTCTGCTACAGAATTAGAAGATGACTCCTGGCGAGGATATTTAATGGAGAAAGCCCACTTTCTTGTTGCAAATCTAGCCTCACACTAAAATGTAACACCGAACTGTAATTTGAATTGAGGCTTAGACTCAGGATTAAGGAAGAGGAAATAACAATACTTGCACTTAAAGCATAGAATGATTTTCATTCAAACACCTGAAAGTACTCTCCAAATACTAATTATCACAGTATCAGTCTCCCCCAAACTCTTCCAGAAGAGGATCAAACCTGCATTCCTTTGGCATCCACATTGCCTGCTTGGGTCTGTACAGAACGCAGAACAAAGCCAAAAGTATTACCTCTCTTTATTTATTATGGTAACTCTTAATTCACAAGAGTAAACTTACCCACAGAGGGACTGAGTGCCATTTATAAGATAGCCTTTTCTTGCAGAGAAAAAATGTGATATCTTCCTGTAGGGCTATTGCACTATGGGGGCTTGCAGTATAAAGGAGAATGAAATGAAATTAAATTATGTTAAATGAGTGGCACAATTAGTCAGAAATGTTAAGAAAACCTAGGAGTCTTGACCCAGAATCTTCTGGATCACACACTAAAATATGGGTTTTCATTTCTTCTGCAGAGGACAGGGAATGGAAATACCGTTTCTAGATGAGGTGACTTGGAATGGCCCTGTCCCGCAGCTATGGTTCAGATCAGCTAATGCTCAAAAGCAGACTAACCATATTCCAAATATTCGAGGAACCAGGCACCTTGCTTTTGTGACTATGTCTTCCATTTAATCAATAAGTATTGGACTTCTATGTAATCAAGGTACAAAGATGAGAAAATATCATCAATATGCATCAAATATCCTTCAGGTTTGTATGTTGGATTGATTCAAAACCTTTCTGGTCCTAAATCTCTTCATTCTATCCTGTATATGGAATCAAATAATCACAGAATCATTTAGGTTGGAAAAGACTTCTAAGATCATCAAGTTCAACCATTAATCCAGCACTGCCAAGCCCACCACTAAACCACGTGCCTAAGGATCACAGCTATATGTCTTTTAATATCTGCAGGGATGATAGACAGACTTTTAAAATATCTGATTCCTGCTCCCTACTGCCCACCAGCTAGACATATACCAGAGATACTGAAATAGCCACACCTGAATTTACCGAAACAGGTAAAAAAAACCATCTCTTGGTTTAAAATACAGGACTGAAGAGTGTGTTTCCCTCCCTGCCTCATCCAACGTGCTCTCAAGCGAGCTTTACTGGAGGAGGATGGCCTTGAGCTGAAGGCACAGGGCAGGCTGCCAGGAAATCCGAGTTCTATTCCTGGCTCTCCTACAGATTTCCTTGGGCAAGGCAATTAACCTTGTGGAGTACACTTTCAATGGAGGTGAGGCCCAGCTTCTCTTTCTGCATTCATAACATTTTCAATAGTGAAAATGGAATTGCAGGAGCAAGAATGAGTGCCTGTACTTTTTTTTACCTGATACATTTTCTCTGTCAGGTATTTGGATGCACAATTGCTGATAACTGTACTAGCAAAAAGCCCTAAGAATTCAAACATTGCAGGTGTAAAAATGCCTCCTGATGTTGCTGCAAACAGCCTCAGTGCTCAGTTTCCTCATACGTAAAATGGGCAGTGAGGCTTATAAAATAAAAGTACACAGCCAAATGGAAAACTGATTTTTAAAGTTCTTAAACACCTGTTACCTGAGATCATAAAAAGGAAATTGCTAAGAATTTCAGTTTGCCTTTCATGAGAGATACTCTAATTCTTCTCTCTCTCTACCACCCAGTGAAGAAGACTGCATTAATTTGAGCATCTTTTAGACCATGACTTGATATGAGACAAAAATGACTGCCTGAATGAGAAGTAAGAAAAATTAGCTAAATGACTTCACAACACAGAGTATGTTGCTATCAGGCAAAAACTTGACTTAGAAATGTGACTTAGTTGCAGAAAGGCTCAGTGTTCACAAATTCACAGGATATTTTGAGTTGGAAGGGATCCACAAGGATCATCAGGTCCAACTCTTAAGTGAATGTCTGTATGGGCATTGAATCCACAACTTTAGTATTACTAATACCATGACCATGTTACTAATACTCTGACCAACTGAGCTAATACGGGCAAGAAATAGCCTCAGAACATTGATGGGTCCTCTGAGGCAATGGGATTTTCTTGATATGTATTTCTTCAAAATTCAGAACCTCATTTTCAAAATCTTAATGAACATTAGGAGTCCTTGCCCTGACACAGGACCTGCTGGCATAGAAACATCTCACCAATTCCATGTTTAAGGTTTTGCATCTCAGATATGTCAGAATTGCACTGGGAAATAATCTGGAGAAAAAGTTATTATAAAAGAACATTTTTGTAATAATTTTTTAAATGTGGTTTGGCAGTGGTTAAACTGACATTCTGTGTAAAGTGAAACTCTGCCTTCATTAAAAAAGTACTATAATCATCAATCATATAATCATCAAATGGCTTGGGTTGGAAGGGACCTGGAAGATCACCTAGCTCCAACACTCTGCCATGGGCAAAGACACCTTCCACTAGACCAGGTTGCTCAAAGCCCCATCCACCTTGGCTTTGAGCACTCCCAGGGGTGAGACAATTTCTCTGAACAACTGTTCCAGTGTCTCACCACCCTAACAGAAGCAATTTCCTCTTAATATCTAACCTAAACCACTCTCTTGCAGTTTAAAGCCATTTCCCCTTGTCCTATCACTACAGACTTTTGTAAAAAGTCTGTCTCCATTTTTCTTGTAGCTCCCTTTGGATACTGGGAGGCTGCTCTACAGCCTGTCTGAAGCCTTCTCCAGGCTGAACGGCCCCTACGTCTCAGCTTGTCTAGATGACTATTACTAGATCAGATTAAAAATCTGCTTAAGGAAATTAATTTCTTATTATCTCTTATCTCCTATCAAAGTGAAATGTGCTCTCGATACTATCTAGCAGAAAACAAAATTGTTGCAAGTTTTGCTGAACAAGTCACAGTTCTTACTTGGGCTTCAGTGATGAGATGCGCAGCCAGATGCTTCACATGCATCCTGCACATCCCTGGTCAGAAGGTCACTGACTGTCTTCTGCTGTTACAATCATGCAAATTCTAGAATTGCATCTATCCATCTTTTAAAACAGCTATACGGCATGGAATCAGCCATCTCTTCTCCTTACCAAAGTCCTGCTCAAGGCTGTTGTCACAGTTTGAGCTTTTGTAGAAAGCTCTGGACTTCCCTGGAATAACTCTGTCATGCCATGCAGAGAGTCTGTGGGTCAAGTCAAACCATTTGGAAATGCAAAAAAAATTCCACCTAAAAACTCAACAAAAACAATGGAAATAAAAAACAGCATCAACTTTTCAGCACCAACTTCAAAACTGGATTTCAGATTCCTCCATTGAACTGACGCCTGAGAGCACTAGAAGACTGTGAAATTTCCAGGGCTTTTCAAAGCAATTCTTTGGAACAAACAGCAAAACAACTACTTAGTCCTCTACTCTACTCATAGACCTTCAGTGCCTTCCTTTGAGTCAAATTATAGGCATACACAAATTAAATAAATAAGAAACCTTTGATAAGTCTTTACAAAGGGCTATGTGAAGCCATGAGCAAAAGAGTCACGGAGTCCCTGAGCAGCAGCATCAGACCTCAATGGCAAACACGTGGCCCTGATGATGTTAATGACAAACCTTTCACTGACTTCTGTGAATGTGAATTTGACTTTATGCCTGTGCTACACAAAATAATTCTGCTAATAAAAACCAGGTTGTTTCATAGCCTTTTTTTAAGCATCAAAGGCTACATCTACAATATGGACCACAGGATGGTGCTGAGGAACTAAGGTCCAAACCACACACCTTTCCAGAGGTTTCCATTTCACTCTAGCCTAGTCCTGTGGGTTGAATGTCTACCAGACTGCACTTCTGTAGCACATCTTCCAATTTGGCTTCATTTGAAAGGAGTCCAACCAATGAGCTCTGGGACTGCTACACAACACATACAGTAAGTCCGGAAAATTAGAAGATGCATTTCCAAAGCATACTCCTGATTTGACCTAACACACTAATGCAGATGCATCCAAGGAGCTTAGAATATGTTTGTGCAATAACACCTCTAAAATTAAGGAGTACTGAGGCATCCATGAAGAGTGTTAATAGGTAATAGATTCACAGCTCTGTCCCACATGCATGCAGAAACCTACTGTGAAGTTAAGTTTTACAGTAGCAAGCACTGTGTTTCTGATTTCAACTATGTTCATTTCCCACCTGCTTGACCTTGTTATTTTCAGGACTTCCATTCAATTAGCTCTCCACATTCCGAAAGCTTTTCCATGTAGTTGAGTATTTTATTTTCAGAAGATTTTGTTTAATTTTTACTGTCTATTCTATCGACAAGGGTCTTCTTTCCCCTGACAACTTCGCAAAGTACACATTATTGCATTGAAAAGATCATCTGATGTCTCATATGCTTGTGATAAACTGGGCTTCTTGCCGTCTTCAACTGGGATCTCCCTCCCCCTCTCAGTTTTATACTAGTCAAAAAAGATTTACTTCTCTTCTAAAAAATAATATATAAATAAATACACTTTGAGTCACAAACATTAAATACTTAATTTGAACCAGCAGAAAGACCAGCTACTGGAATTCTACAGTGGTCTGTTAGCTCATATGTCTCTACATGTGCATATTGAAGGAAACAGCAGAAATAATACTTTACAATTTGATGAACAACATATGACACAGAACCTCTAGATTCCCAAAAAAAGGGTTACAAACTTATGAAAATATAGAATTCTGCCCTTTCCTTTCCAAGGAAAAAACCCTACAAACGCCTTACTTGCACAGATACTAAACCATCATCATTAAGGCTTGATATACAAATGAATTAGATTAAGGAAGAATATAATCATTAAGGATTAAACTGAAATATGGATGGCAAAAAAGGACATTTTCTGACTACATGTTGGAGGTCTAAACAGAAAGGATGATGCTGTACTATCTGCTTTCTGGAAGACTCCTCCCTTGATTTCAACTACAAACTAGAGGGAACCCATGAACTTAATTTAAACTGGAAAGAGTGAAGAAAAAGAAAGGGGATAAATGCCATATTTGATTCTCATGGTCTGAAGAATTATCTCAATGCAAGCTGCAGATTGGAGCATTATCTCTGAAAATTACAAGAAGCAATCATATCATTGGAATAAGAAAATAAAAAGACTACACTTTCAACAGGCACAAAAGCAAAGTAATACTGAGTTTCAAAATATGCATTTATTTTTTAAAAAAATTAGTGAAACTGTTGAAAGTATTGGTCTCATAATAAAGTAATGTGTACAACCTACTATTTCAGTAATTCCCATTTCTGAAAATCAGATTCTTGACCTGACAAATAGCCCATTCCATACTGAATGCTCCAGGGATACTGCCTATTCTTTCTTCCCCATAAAAATACAAACACAGAAAGGAAACATTCTAGCCTACAGGATGCCAGAAGTGCTATATTAGCACTGAAAACTCACCTTACTTTCTGACTATGAGTACTTGGAAGAGAAAATCTTTATAACATTTCAAGCTGCTGCCTTTTCCCCCAAACTCTTCAACCATCCCTATTCACCTGTCACACATTCCTAACTTAAAGGGGATGGCTTGACTGTAATAAATTAATTACTCTCATAAACCAGGTATTTTTGCTGTTTACCAGGGACTGCACCCAAAGTGAGGATCAAGCAAGCAGCACTCAGCATCCACATATGCAAGGTTCAAGCCAGACAGGAGGAATCATACAGGAACCGACCCATGTTTTACTGCACTTGGCATTTGCCTTCTCCAAGCTGCTTAAGAGATCACCAGCATAGGTGTGTTTCAAAAAGCCACCTTTTTTTTTTTTTTAATGCCACTGAACTTCCTCATGTAGCTGAAAACTGCCTGACTTAAAAATTATAGGTATAAACCGCTCATCTAGCATGCACTGATCTGTCTTCTCCAAAGAAATATCCTGTGGTACATTCACTGGACAATGCAATAGAACTAGTTCTTAAAGTGACTGATAAAAGCAGCTTTCCTGTGTTTAGTGGCTGATACTCTGGAGAACCTCAGCTGTAGTTTTCAGTACCTTCTGTTGCTGTTTGAGCTTTTGCAAGTATATATTTTTACAACTCTTTTAACAGCTATGCAAAAGAACTGAACACAATGGAGGGAAAAATGACAGAACTGACTAGAGGAAAGAGAATACAGACTGAAATAAGGGGTTGAAATTGAGATGGTGGGAGTGGATTTGAAAAAGAAGTGGTGGATTTGAAAAAGGAGTTCAAAGAAAAATGTTGAGCAGGGAAAGGGAAAGGGAACTCGAAAAGGGAAATCAAAAACGTTAACTTGTGATGAAGCACACAAGCACACCTTTATATCTTCTAATACCCAATCCTATTTTCCCAGTGACACCCCATATGAAAGCCCAAGCTCAAGTGAAAAACATGCAGATGAGAGGTGCACCAGGCCCTCAATAGCTGTCAACATCAGTGAGAACACAAAATTTCAAGTACTTAAGACTGAAATACTTCCATAGCCGAAGAATGAAAACACGTCTGACAGACACTTCTGAAGACTAAATGGGGTCAGGAAAAGCAGAAACTTTTAATGAAATACATTACCAGTCACTACAAATATATGAGGCATGAAAATGACTGTGAATGGAAAAACTAAGTTCTATCCTGCTGTTCATCTGTGCTCTTTCTCACTGAATTTAAGGAAAATATGCACGTTTCCAGGCAATGTAGAACAAAAGCATTTTGGTTTTTAAACTTTATCTTGTGCACCCTACATCTGAGTCTTATCACCCTCTGATGTCGGATAGTGCCCCTTTAACCTTTGTTACTCAATTACTGAACAAGTTATCTCATTGTTACTCTCTTTTGAAGGAAGAGTTGAGCCTCTTTTCATGCTGATAAGATACGCATAAATATTCACTGGCAGCAAACATTTAATTGTAAAAGTGTCTTGAGCAAACTACCAGAGTCTAAAGGTAGGAAGCCATGATCAACTTCTTTGCTCTCTTAACCCTTTAGTCAATCCACCAGAACAAAGAGACCCAGAAGATCGATGCTTTTTTTCACAAATGAAATTACTGTTCTCTAAAGGAATGGACTTTATAACATGCTTTATAACACAGCAAATAAATCTGGAAGTGAAATACCTACCCATTTTCTGGGCCGGCCTCTAGGTCGCTTTTCACCAGTGGCTTCTGCTTTCTGTAAAAGAAACACAACATATTTTATACCTCAGCATTACTTAGCAGCCTCAGTACCTCGGAACTCCTTTCCTGTAACATTAGCTACAATTATACCTCTTGGGTGGCACCAGGCTCCCTAGCTAATCTATGTGTTTTCTGGTAGAATGTGATTGCCTTGCTTTTCCTGACGTTTCCCAGCCAGTGTGGCGAGCAGTGCTTCACCTGCACCCGTGGGTGATCCCAAGGGTGTCCCCAGCCCTGACCCACACTGTGTCCAGGGGCACAGAGGAGTGTGCCCACACAGCCCCAGCTGCTCAGGGCCCTCACCAGAGCCTGGGGTGCCCTGGCCCTGGCCAGCCATCTGACATGCAGGCTGAGGGTGGGGACATAGGGCAACTGGGAAACCTGAGAGTCTCCAACAACATCAAATCTAGTCTTTCACAGGCCATCAAAAAGTACTTGAAGATACTAAATTAAAAATACAGCCTGTTTCAAGTTTGATCAAAGCCGTTCACAGCAGCTACAACTCCCTTTTTAGTCTCATTATGTTCATGCATGAAATTAATTAGGACAGAATATCACCACATGAACATGCCTGTGTTCTTATTGGGCAACAATTTCTCTACTTTTCACATGAAGTTTTCCAGGTAAAAACACATCCTTAAGCTGTAAGTAAACCTTTTAAGACCCAAAACACACCTTCCCTTTCCAGGTTTAAGGAAACAATGTGGAAGAAGCCCTAAAAGTGCCAGCTATATTTATGTAAGCCCAGCAGTTGTTCCTAGAGCTCAGCTTAAAGGAACTATAGGTTCTTTTATAGGCTCTTCTGCTAATTCCACTGCATGACATTGTGAGTACTACTACTAATAACAGTACTTATGCACGACACTAAAAAACTGACAGAGTTTAAAATGAAAAAATCAGGTTGTTCTCTCTAGCTGGGCTACGTCCATCCATACACCTCACCAGGTAAATAATCCTGTTCCACTCAGGATTTTGCCAGTTACAAAGTCCCCAAGAATGAAGACTTTTAGCATACATGAATTATGTTGTTTTGGTTTATTCCTCCCAGTTAACTGTATGGGTATTTGATATGCCCTTAGAAATCAACTGTGCCATTAAATAAATCACTTGCTGGTCAATCACTGTAACATATACTGTAACCTAATGCTGTGTAAATCAGATCTCTCTGAAAGAGAACTTGAGCTGAGGAACTAGTGGAGGAATCTCTACAAAAAACCTGCCCTGTGAGTTAAATGCAATTACTTTGAAATAAATACCTTGCAATAAGAAAGCTGTGAAAAATAAAATTCACACTCCTAAAGGGCAAAATTATCACTCAGACTTGTTAAAAGAGTAAACTTGAGCTTTAATTGTTTATACCAGTGTTACATGTAAGGTGAAACCCTCTTAAGAGAATACTTGTTAAAGTGTATTTACTATGTCCTGTAGCTGTCTATTTCAGAGTTTTGTTTCCTTTAACTGTTCAATTTCTTTATACCTTGTAACCTGAAGGATGCAAAAAACCAGATATGGTTTAGTGTTGATAAGCTGTAGCCCCCTGCTTCTATGTTTACTTCAAACAAAGGGCATAAATCTTAAAAAGAAAATATTGCTTAAAAATGTTCTTAACAAATCAACACTTGACATGTTATCAGAGCACTACTGCTATTTATTTTCTTCTGTGTATTACTGCATCTGAAGAAAAGACCATTTTCCAAAACTCTATTAAAAAATTAACTTTTTGAAAACAGAAACTACTTTGGTCTAATAATTAAAGTCTGTACAAGTCTGACACAAATTTTAACTACAAAGTATAATGAACACGAGAGATTTCTTTGAATAACTAATCTTTGCTTCCTGCCATAAACTGTCACAGAGTGTGGCCGCTCGCCGTGAGCAGCGCTGAGCTCTACCCACCACCAAAGGTCCATGTCAGAAGTGGCCGATGTTCCTGCTGCCTAGTCTGGGTAATGGTTTGTCAACTGCTTGGGGACCCTGCAGATTGAAAGGCGCTATATTCCTGCAGTATGTGACTTCCACCTCATGTTAGAAGAAAAACATTTCCATAGTTCTTATCAAAACCAAATCTTTCCCAGAGGTGAGCTGAGCAAACAACCAGGCATGCCAGAGGTGATGTTTTGGTACAGAGAGATTCTGTAAGTAAACAGCAAGGTTTTCACAGATTAAACTGCAGAAAATGAATGACAAGAACCACCAAAGTGGAATTTTTAATCTCCTTTCCAAGAGAAAAGAAAGACAAAACACTTCTAGAACAAACAAAAACAGTAGTAGCAGCACAGTGGTAATGATAAATACATGAAGTTTAGGAATATATTCCACCTCCTTTCCTCTGGACTTTTTTTAGCTTGCATTTTGCTAAAATAGAGCCTGTATTTTCTCCAACAGCATAAGACTTTCTTTTAACGGAAGCCTTGAAGATATGCTTTACGGTGTACCAGACAGATAATACATTTTTTCTCCATGAAAGTGCTAAAACATTGCCTTTCCTCTGAACAGGTTTTTGCATCATCAGAAACACTTCAGTCTGTTGGCTCTTGACTTTAATTGAAGTGTTGTCTGTGAAGCTAGAGGCAAATGGAGACAGAGCTCCAGGCCACCCAGACGTCGTGTTTGGTCAGGGGGTTTTTAACATTTGGTGCTACTATGCTCTACAAGGCGTGACCTTGCTTTTTACAGCTAAGACATGAAATCACCAAACTTAAGGAAGGGTTGGGTATGTTATCAAACACAAACCATATTTCATTAAAAATATGATTATATATATATATATAAAAATAATATACGAATACACCATTATTGCAATGTCTCGTTTGAGGAACAGAACTAAATTTACTCACGTTTAAAAGCATGATCTGTATGGGAAGTGGTTTTTATTTATCACAGGTGAGGAAGATCACCATTTCAGTCACTGCTACCTGGAAGTGAGCTAACAGTCCCCAGGAAGATTTGCAATGCACTTAAGCCCTGTACCAGAGGGCCACCAAACCCTGCTTCCGAACAGCTTCTCTCAGCAATGCTAGGACTTTACTGCCCATGATCTCTGCCTCCTTATTGCAAAAATGCGCTGTACCCAGACAGAAACTGAGGCTGTACTACTGAAAGCAATTAACAAGACAAGACAAATATAAATAATTGAATGGCTATAAAGTGCTCTTTGGGCACCTATGTATAGTCAAGGAAGACCTCCAATGCAACAGAATCCACGTTTGAAGAACTATATCTACTTTGCAAAATAATCTGCTGGAGATCTCAGATAAAAAGTGTCAAAGCTGCTAAGTCAGGTAAAATAAGTGATAGTTCTCAGGAGGAAGATCACTGTTGTCATATAGAGTCAAAAACCTTGCCCAGGAACGTGTCCCTCTCAAAAAACCACACAGTTACTTAGTCAAAAAATACTCTTAAAAAAAACCTTAGGCACTGACTAAGTACAAAAACATCATCCTTTCCATGTCCTGTTTTATCCATTTTAATTCTAAACAAAAGTCAGTCTTCTGCTTTTCCTATCTTGGTCAAAACATTTGATTTTGAGGTCTCTTATTTTTTCAGTGCAATGACCACGCTACAATAATTTGATAAATTTTATCTTGTTTACTCTTTAAGCTTGCAATGACTGGTGTTGGTGAAAATGAATGAAGCATGGAGAAGCCAACTAGATTTTCATAAACCAATTCAGGGCAGAGTCCTGATCACATGCACTTTTCTGGTTTTTTTTGGTTTGTTTTTTTTTTTTTTTTTTTTTACCTTTGGACTGCTTAACACAAGGGACATCCCTTTCTACATACCAAACCTGGCCATGAAACTTACAGACAGTAGCAAGTGTAGTCACACACAGGGTCACAAATTCTAGTTTTCAGAAGGTGCTACGTCAAGTTCTGCAGGCATTTTCAGTGAATCTCACGACACCAATAATTACAACAAAACTCAACATATTTTAGCTGAAGGCAAATTTTATTAAAGAATTTTTACTATTGTATATTACTGGGACATTCCTTGACAATTCCTTTAAAGACAACCATATAGTAGCTACTACTCCTTTTCTAAATGTCACAGATGTGTTTCCTGCTGCCAAACAGGAAAGTGTTTATGCCTATACAGTATTTTTGTCAAGCCAAACTACAGGACCTAAACAAAAAACAAAACAAAACAAAAAACAACAACAACAACAACAAAGCCCTAGAAAGGGAAATGTGATGGGCTGGGAACACAGCTCACCAAACACATAAAACTCAACCACAGAACACCCAGGAAATTAAAAAGGAAGATTCCCCACTATAATCTTCCTGAAAAAAAAAATAGTTGTGATTTAGGGAGAAAAAACACCAAAACCTTCTTCACATTTTGCATTTTTTTTTTCAAATATTTTAAATGAATCGCAGAATAACTTGTTTAAAGATGCAGACTGCATAATAACAACCTAATTGTAGGGACTCAAGTGCAAGGTGATCAGGAGTTTTTTTTCTCTACCTCTTCTTTTCTGGTAACACATTGTGTTCCTCTTGTTTGTGAAAATTAAACAATCGAGAAATGGTTTGGTCTTCTATAAAACACAGTTTATTTCTTGTGTCTAGTTTATAAAAACTTAGGCATGTGTGATATGCAAGGCTTTAAGGAAAATAAAAAAAAAGCATATTACCCAAAATTAGAGTAATTGCCACATTATTAGCTGTTCAGTTAGTTTTGCTACATTCTGTATGCATTGTCAAGTTTCACATTGCTAATTTCCTAACAAGCACAGTTTGTTTTCAGATGCCCCAAGGCCAGTTTACTAAGACCAAACACAAGCTCTTAAAGCTAAAAAAAAAAAAAGAAAAAAAAAATCCTGTGAACCAAGAAATTTTAAATATACAACACAACCACAATACCAGGGAAAACTGTCCATCAACTGATGTAAGGGTATTTCCTTTTTGAAGTATAACAAAACAAAGCCCCAGTTCTGGAGTATTTTTAACTCACTGCCAGTTCGTGCAATACATTTTTAATTGTAATGTGTAATGCTTTGCAAGAGAACACCCAATCAATTAATCATGAGTGCCTTCTCATGGCTGCTCGGTGGGTTCTCCTGGTCGACGTTTATCTAACATGTTGTGAACACTCTGAAGCATTTCAATGAGCTCCCTTTGAAACACACAGGGCACGCACTATTCTTTAGAAATTCCAGCAAATTCCAGCTGGGTGTATAGTACCCAGGTTCACATGTAGAGGGGCTTAAGCTAAAATAGCCAATTCTCTTCCTGAGAGTTGAGACAGGCTGGAGAAAGTCTTAAAAAATGTATGTATGCATATGTATGTGTAAATATGTGTACCACAAAACTGAACATATTGCTCATTCCTTCTAGAGGTGATACCCTCACCACCAAATGAAGCTTTCTTATAGTGCCAAAACCTTCCCATACATATTACAGTTAGAAAAACCATTGGAAATAACATTACATTAAAAGATATTTTGAGATACCTGGTGAGAAGCTGAACCATTTTAGAGAGGGCTAATTGTCAATTTGGAAAAAGGGCTAAAATATTTATTTGAAATGTGATACCAGTCTCTTTCTTCTAGTAAGGCTTTATTAGTGTTTTATGTTTTAGAGGATTTATCAAACATTTATATACTTTATCTGTAAACCCAGAAACCAGTAAGACTTGTAATTACACACCCCTCAAAGGGTTTTTTTATTATAAAAAAAGACATGTGGTCTTTGGTCATTTTTTTACATTAGCAACACCCAAAAGCTTTAAATAAAGCAGTAACTTGATGCATTCTGAAAATCAAAATGTTACAATGAAATTAGTCCGCTTGTAAATTAGATTAAGAAAACAGAACTATGTACCAGAATCATCTGGAAAACCCTAGATTTGATAAACCTACATATATACGAATATTTTAAAATTATTTTCCATTTGTACTGATCTCCAGATCACTCATGTAAATGAAATAATGTCAATATTTCTTTTAGAAGCATCTTTTAAAAACACATTCCTACAAATTACTTAAAATTTAATCTTATTACAAATGTTTCTCCTAGGAAAGCCAACACTCCTAAGAGTAATATTTAAAATATAAAACTCACATTTGGATTTGCTAGACTAATAAAAAGCTGCTCTCTCTCTTTTGAAGAGAGACATATAAACTATTTTAACATGAATCTGAGGAATGCTTTTACTGTATAAAGAAAAAAAAAAATCAACATTTTAAGCACATTACCTTGCAGAATGACTTTGAAAGATTTTTCATACTTAACCTGTAAAGCATTTTTTACTAATTCATGGATTTCTTTACAGAACATGCTGCTTTTTTTTCCAGCCCATAAACAAAAACATACCAAAAAAAAAAACCCCACCCAAACAAAAAAAAAAACCCAAAAACCAAAAAAAAAAAACCCAACCAAACAAAAAAAAAAACCCAAAAACCAAAAAAAAAAAACCCAACCAAACAAAAAAAAAAACCCAAAAACCAAAAAAAAAAAACCCAACCAAACAAAAAAAAAAACCCAAAAACCAAAAAAAAAAAACCAAAACAAAAAAACCCCAAAAAACCCCACCAAACAACCAAAAACCCGACCAATTTTGAATTTAAAGACAGTTGGAAAACTACCTCAAACAAATGCTGAAAACACTTTAAACAAAACAGACATGAAACCATAGTCACCTTTTTAATGATTTAATATTTTTCAGCAGTTGCTATAGTAATTTATAACACTGAAAACTATCAAACTTAATATGGTCAGTACCATAGGCATATTGAAAAATGAACCATAATTAGAGGAGGACACAAATACCTTCCACACGTTTTGTCATGCACTTCCTTAAAAGATACTCATACACTTCAGCACTACAGTTCACTGCCAGATTTTGTAAGCTTTTGTTTCTGATTTAGTACCTGTAAACTAGTGCTAACTGCTGTATAACCGACAACATAAACAAATCTCCCATATTTGTTTTCAAGCCTATACACAACTATTTCCCTTCACTAAAGTATTTCCTACAGAAGGGTATGCATGATGTGCCTTGATAAAGCAGCTTTTTAATGCTGTGCTTTCCCCAATTCAAATAAAATTTAGTCATATTTTCATGTATTTGTGATGTAAAGTCCATGCACTAAATGCAGTGATTTCAGGGAGCTTCTCCTGTAGCTAAAGGCAATCAGAACCACCAGAACAGAAGTTTGGTCCCATCACCAAGCAGAAACAGTGGTTCACAAGACTAATAGCACTTCCAGTAAAAGTCTCTTTGAAACTGATTACTAAACAAGATATAACAGGCTTATACTGCAACTTGAAGTTTACTTTACTATCACATTTTAAAGCTGTAAATTTCAATATATGCACTTATTCCCATCAACACATAATTGGATTTACTTCTAATTAACTTATGTTTGACAAAGCACTTAGCTTTAATATACAGATTTGGTCTGTAGTAGCAACAACTGCAAGTGGCAAGAAATTAATCTTCCTCTTACAAAAATCTTAATGAAGAAAATAATATCCTTAACATTGACTTCCTTGCTAGATACAGGACATCTCATGGTTTCTCATGAAATACATTGTTATTTCACTAATCTGTAGACTACTATAAAGCAAGATGCCCTTATAGGTTCTGTACTTAGGGTCTTCATGTTAATTCTAATTTTAAAAATGTGAAATTCATGCTTTATGTAGCTTCCATTATTAAAAGAGTTCCAATCCCACACTTCACAGCCTAAATGACTGGATTTTTTGCAACCCGCTGACGAAAAAAAGCATTAGTAATTCCTCCTCTTTAATAATCTCACCTTCTGAGCTGCTTTAGAGGGACTCTTGTTTTTGCTTCCTTTGGGTCTTCCTCTTGGTCTTTTAGGAGATGGTTCACCAGTTGGTTCCTAAATACAGGAAAACATGCTATTGTGGCAAGAGGCTACAACTAACACAGATGGTCTAAAGGATAAACTAAACTGAGAAGTTGCTTAAAACATATAAATTAACAGAGTCATTAAATAACATAATATTAATAATGCAACATGAAAAATTTAACAACTCCAGGTAAAGGAAAAAAATACATTTTGCACAATAAAGGAGGTTAACTGCTCTTGCAATTGCATAAAAAACTTGGAAAACTGTGCATATTCTAACATGTAAGTTATAGCAGGAAACGCATTTTTTAAAGATGGCTATGATTTCCCTCATATAAGAGCAGTAATTTAAAAAATAATACAGTTACCAATTTAGTTTAAATTGCGTTTCATTACAGCAAGATACAATTATCACATATAGTTTCCAGCACAAACTTTTTTTGGGGAAAAAAAAAAGTTAACTACCAGAATATTGTAAAGTAAGATGAGACTACTTCTCTCTCAAGGGGGCAATTTTTTTTGTTGTTCTGCAGTCAGCATTATATTCACACCTATTCTGAAGAAAATTGATTCGTACTAACATGCAAATGTAAACGTTTCTTCAAATAGAACTAGTAAGCCAAAAAAACTCGACCAAAAAAAAAAATCTGAAACAAAACCCTAACTCGAAAATGAGTCAACACAGATTATTTCAGCTATTTTCTTAACTAGTTCCTTTGCCTGCCAGTAAATAACCAGTCCTTAAAACTGGGTATGAATTACTAAGAGTTCAGATTCCAAATATTTATTCAGTGAATCATAAACACTGTAAAACTCTTCTACTCTTGAATATTATACATTTCATTCAGATTACAGGATGTGGTAGAACTAATTAAGCGCAGTTTGTTAACTTAAACCAGTTTAAACCCCTTCAGCTTTTATAATTCCCGGGTAAGTTAAGGGGAGGCTGGCGAGGGGACTCCCCAAGTGCTGGAGCTCAGTGGCGAGCCCCGCAGGCACTGCACATCTGGGCTCAGCACGTTGAAGGAGACGCGTTTTTCATTCACTTCCATACATTCAAATGCTACAGGAGAAAAAAAAAATCAGAAAAAAAAATTAAAAAAAGGAAAAGAGGGGGAAAAAAAAGAAAAAGAAAAAAAGGAAGCCCTGGCACAAGCCCGTAGGGTCGGCGGGTGCCGGCTGCCGGGGCTGGGCGAGGGCAACGAGGGGATGAAGCACAAGGGGGACAGAGCCCGCAGTCACCGGACCGATGGAGTGAGTGTCACCACCAAGGGCAGAGCGAGATAACGGGGGGCTCTGCTTTTATAGCTTTCCAAAAAGTACTTTCTGTGCAATTTACAGGATCATATGGGGGCGGGGGAGGGGAAGGAAGCAAAGCAGCCGGGTTTTCCCCGGCTCGGGGCTCTGCTGCTCAGCTCTCTCCATGTTTCGAGCCCCTCAAGGGCTCTCGTGGCAGTGGGGCTGATGCCAAATGAATGGGAAGTAAACACATTTAAAGTCCGCGGAAGCTCGCTTTAAAATGAGCTCCACGGACAGCCCTGCTTCTCAATCGTGACTTCCGAGGGAGGCAGGGAAAAGGCTGCGGGCGGCTCCGCGCTGCCCCCGCCGAGCTGCGGGATTAATTGGTTGCATCCGCAGGCAAAATCCTCCTTCGGCGGCGCCGGCGGAGGGGCTGCAGAGCGCGGGGGCTCCCCCCGGGCCCCTCGCCCGGCGGCAGGGGCTGAGCGCGGCTCGGCAGCTCCAGGCGATGCGACAATGGCACTTCGGGAAAGTAAGGGAAGGAGGGTGGGGGTGGGAATAAGGCGCAGATCTAGCAACCTTAGCGCGAATTCAGGTCTTGCAAGTCAAAAAGAGGAGCCCAGCGCGTCCCTTTCGGGGCCCAGGTGGAAGCTGTGGGTGTGGGTGGAAAGGAGCAGAGGGCTCCGCTCCCCTCGTCCAGACACGGCAGTGCTCCCGTCGCCTCGACCTGCCTGGGAAAGCGCCGGAGCAAAGGCAAAAGGTGTTGCAAATACAGGGCAAGCCCCCTCCGGCTACCTCCCCCACCTCCATCGGCAACGGGGGCACCTCTCTCCATACGATGAGGGGGGCGTAGAGGGGGAGGTGGGGAAGGGGGGAAAGCCGAGGGGGGGGGGGGAAAAAGCGGA
>WEKY01032840.1:153971-186648 GCA_013390045.1 Picathartes gymnocephalus
CGCTGCCATCGCGGCGCGGGCTCGGCGCCTCGCGGGACGGCCGCCGCCGGGGTAAGATGTGGGCGGTGTAGCCCGACAGCGGGTCGGAGCTGTCCTGCCGGGAGGGTGACGGCACAGGGAATGAATGACCTTGCGGAGAGCCCTGCCCCGACATTGTTCTTCCCAGGAGCATGGCGGGGCCGCAGACTGCACCCGGAGTCTCTTCCCAGACTCCGTAGGGAGGGTGTCCAGCACGGCCCTCTCCCTCCGCCGGTATTCCATCCTTTCTCCCGTGCAAGCCATGGTTAGGCGCCCCTCCACTGTGGCAGCAAGGAGATGGCCACAAAGGCCGGGGAGGACCCCGCTGTCTGTGCGTCCCCCAGAGAAAACATTCACATCTGGGTTTCATGTGCGACTTGGGCATTTGCTTCAGTCCCACTCCTCCCGCAAGGTCTTGCACTTTGGCTGAGAGCCACCCCTGTAACTGTCTGGTGACATCCTCTCTCCCGTACTCGGGGGTGGACAAGCGCAGGAGAGCACTCAGAAGGAAAAGTTGCATTATCGTATATAATACTCAAGAGGGCAGAGATAGTGCTGCAACACTCCTTGTGCTAGCTATCGAAATACAGCCAGTTGTCTTGACACCTTATAAATTTTTTTGTCTGTTGATAAATAAGGAAACAAGCAGAAAGTTACTACAATCAAATATATGCAATCATTGACCAGCAAGGACTGTGCTGAGGAGACAGCTGAGTTATTTTCTATGGAATAGAAAAAGTACACCGCAGACAGATGGGCTAAAGAAAGAGTAATCCTAGAACACTTCTTAAGGCTGAAAATACTGCCAAAGTGTTCTTAATCCAATCACAAGAATCCTGAGGCCTGCTTCACTCCCATCCCCAAAAGCAACCAGCAATGGAAGATAGACACAGTCCACCTGTTAAATCTAACAGCTATCTGAAAAGCCTTGTAGTCCCACTGCATTTTGTAAAATACTCAGTTCCCATCACACCATGAAGAAATCCATAGGGCCCTACATCTATTCTGTACATCAAAAGAATAAGCTGCTGTATGCGATCAGGATTCCAAGCGGAGGTTGTGAAGTCTTTAGTTTAAAGTGCAGCAGCACATAACTTTTATAACATCCATTCATCTCTTTAAAGCATATTCATGTATCCATTTCTCTGGAAGAAAGTGTTACATGCAATTGGTAAAAGCCTGTTGCTCCAAAACATCCGTCTCTAAAGAATCATCCTATATAGGCTATTAATTGTTCCACTAGTCTTCCCTTGAGCAGTTCTAGTAAAAATACTGTAATTCAAAGACTTTTTATATACAGCTATAAGCAAATAATTTTTACATGAGATCAGTATTCCTAAGCTCACTGTTTAAAAGCTGTTCTGGACACGAAAAGCCTTGATGCTTGCACTGTGCCCAGCACAACATGAATTTGGGTCTTTCTACAGTCTGACTACAGATTCACCATCATAAGAATCACTATCTATCTAGTGATATCCAAGATCTAAACAACTATGGGTCTTTACTTGAAACTATCCTGATTCCCTACTTAACCAAAAGTCCTTAGACAATAAATCAATGTGATATTCCTTATGGCAACTCTGTGGATACAAAGCTGTCTAGACTAACCAAAAAACTTGTTCTTATGTCATTTATATACACAGTACCTTAACCCAGGTAAGCAACATGATATCCAGAACCTAGAAAGCCTGACTTCCTCAAGTGGCTGATGGAAGCTGAGGAGCCAGAAACAGTCTTGGTTTTGTTCCAGGTTCCTTCCCAAAAGAGATGTCGTAGCTGTTCCTTCCACTGTTCCAATCCATCCTCTGACAGTATAGCTGTATTTGCACAATATTCACTGCAAACACCAGTGAATACAACTGTATTATTAATCGAAGGGACTACTGCAAAGTCACTGGAGTAGACATGACCTACTTTCCACCAGCTTTGGTCTGAGATTTAAGCTTGGCCTATTAACAGAAGTATTAATTATCAGTGCTTTTATTTTTTTGTTTCCTGGAACCATTCATAATAGGCTAGGAAATTTACAGACATCTGGCCTGATTTCTAGTCTCCATGAGTCTTAAACTCAAGACATTTCCAAAGAAACCAGAAGAACTTCCTAGAAGATTAAGAAGAAGACAATGAAAAATAGTGTGCAGATTTTGCTACCAAACCCAGAACACTTATAAAGAGGCCATTTGTTATTCTGTAATCAGTGTGATGGCTTGTAGTGGGTTAATTGGCTTCTCTTTCCAGAGGAGATTTTTTAAACTGTGCATTCTAATAGCAGCAGTAATATTCTGCATCAGAACAAAGAGCCAAGGCTGCAGGAAAGTATCTTTTAGAAAGACAGAAAATTACAGGTAAAATAGGCCTTGGAGATTATAAATAGCAGCAATAAATAGCTTCCCTTGCTCAGTTCTTCATCTATTTCCTTTCTCAAAAGCCCACGGATGCAGAAGAAACCATGCTGTATGGTCACAGGGAGATGTCACCTATAGACAGCAACCTAACATAACCCATACGTAAGTGCAACAAACTCCCACCAGTGGAAGTCTGTGAGCTCAGGTGCTCTCAGCTGGTAGTGCTTTACACGAGGAGAGAACTTTTTTTATTTTTTACAAGTTGCTACTGAAGGTCTGTGATGCCAACTGAGTGACAGGAAGTGTGTCACCAACTTTACAATGCCTGCTCACCGTGTACACAGGAGGGCAGAGTCAGGGCACCCCTCTGTTCTGCTCAGGCAGGTCCTGTTTTCTCCACCCTAGTTCTCATGGAGTGCAAACTACTCAAAAGGGGCAGGGATAGTAGGTTTAGGGCCTTAGCTCAGGGGAAGCAGCAATGTTTTAACTCTGAAAGAGGTCTCTTGCCAGGAATGGGAGACCAGATGGTAAAATTCCAAAGAATTTTTTTGACTCTTTCCTCTGTATTTCAAGAAGCTTATAGCTCTGCACTGCCTCAGAAAACTCCTTACAGGAACAGCCTTGGCCTACCAGGGCTAGAGGCTGCCATGTCTAGAAGGGTTGCATTTTGAGCGAGTATTTCACTTCTGTGGCCAACCAGAGAAGCCAAAGATATTTATGTAGTTAAAGGCTACAATGGGTACTCAGGGACCTGGGAATCCTGATAGTCTGCTTCTAGAGGACCAGTCAGTGCAGGAGAAGTACATCTTGCAAACATTGTCTATATTTGTGGGAAAAGTAAATTTCTGTTTTCCCTGGTTCTTTTAGAATGTGCTGCCTGTGGGGATACAAGAGAGAGGAGAAGAGCAGACACATGAACCTTGAGTGCACCTTTGGGATGGGCCAGGGTGTATCACCGTTCTTCCACTCTTTTCATCCAACTGGTGGGACCAACAGTGGCTGTTGCTTCATAATCAGCAACCTAGAGATGGCTCTGAGAATGCTTTAGGGAGGCATGACTGTGACTGACAAGAAAGACCCAGAAAAGAACATTAAGGCTCACTCTCAGGCTTTGTCTACACTGGGGAATTTCTTCCCTCCTCCAAATTCCCACCACTGCCAATATGAATGCAGCTGCACAATTGTTAAGAGATGTTGGGAGGCATAATATATGAGTTTTCATCTAGTCAGCCATTTGCAGCACTGTGTCAATTAACCCTCCTCAGAGCAGGGTTAACCGATACAGTGCTGAAAACGGCTGCTGGAACTGAAAGCTGTCTATACTAAGGTTCCCATTGTTGCTAACTCTGGTGCAGCTGCAGTGGAATCAGTCCATGTGGGATTATTTGGTAACAATTCTCCAACCTAAAAACTGCTTCAAAATGCAACACAGCCACCTAATGGGCCAAAACATGCTTCCGCTGCATCTTAACAGCTATGCACACAGGCTGTCGCCATTCATAATGGCATTTCTTTCAGTCCAAAAGGTACTTTTTTGCATTTCTGTACGAAATACTCAGTATTTCATCACAGCAAACTGGTGTTCCTGTCACCCCCATAGAAAGGCTTCTGCTCATTAGCTCTTACTAGCTCTGGCCTTGAAGCTGTGTGTTGGAAGAGCCAATTTTCTGTTAGGGTCTTTTTGTATAATTCAAATAATAATTCAAAATTTGTCCTTTCACATGTGGAAACTTTGTAATTTGTTTCTGGTTTTAATTTCTTTATGCAGATCCAGTTCTTTAATTTATGGCTGGAGTTTCTCGTTCACAAGCAATTTTGCTTTTTTCCATGTTAACAAGTAAAGCCTTATTTATGCAGAGCAGCACCATGAAGATTCAAGCTGATTTCTGAGGGAGTAAAGTTCTATTTTGAATGAGCAGAGTTGGCAGAATCAGTCCCACTTGTTCCCATGTGCTTTGGGATGCAGTTATGAAACAGGCTGGTGAAATGGGTGTTTCACCCTCTGCTGAGGAAGACTAATACTTTTTAAAAGCCCCTCTCTATTCCTCTACTACATCCATGTCCAACACTAACTAAAACAAGGAAGTGTTGTTTGGCATTTGTTACACTTTTGAACCACTATTTATCAGACAGATGCTGGCAGTCAGGTTTTTTTATGTGCAGTTTACAAGTGTGAAAATGTTGAAGCCTCGGCTCAGCAAAAATCTCAGTGAAAAACTCTAGCTCACTAAAGCCCCTGATTAATGACAAGCAGGTTTCAGTTCATGCATGGCATTTTATGCAAATACAGAACACAGCTATTTGCAGAATTCTGGGCAACTGCAAATGAATATGAATATCCACAGAGGCTCGACATACCCACCCAGAGGGGCAGACCCAGAGGAGATAAAATCCACAGCCTCCCAGCTGTAGCGGTGAGCACTAGAGCTTAGCTCAGGGTCTTGGGATGTTGAGCAAAACTGATTTGGCAGAAACTTGGATACAGCTGAGTATTTTGAGAAAGGGGAAAGGAAGTGGCTCACTCTTCCTTCATTCCTGATACTGCTGCGGTGGCTGTTTCTCGCTCCCAGAGATCCCTTTGGACAAAGGCAGTGGGTACAGTAACTGAATTGCCTGCAAAGCAGGTGTGACAGCTGTCTGTGGAAGGAAAGAGTAGCTCCATACTGACTACCCTTTAGCTCAGATTGAGCTGTGTGGATGCATGGTAAGGTTGTCAGATCACAGCTGTCATACAACTTGGTAAACATGTTTATATGTTTGCTTAAATAGTTTTCATTATTCTCCTGAAGGGTTCTTACAAAAATGCTAAACAACTCCCATGCCAAATCCCAGTGGAACTGGATTACTCCTCTCCCTTGCTCCTTCTCCTTTTCCCTTAAATATTAGGCTCAGTGTCTTGCATATGGTTTTATATGAAACTCAGTGATTAAAACTACTTAAGACTGGCTCATTTTTCTCTGCAATGAGTTCAGTTATTTCCTTTTTATACCTTCCAGAATTTACTATACCATATCTAAATATTGGCTGCAGTCCACATGTTTTAGATCATTCTCTATAATGGTCCTGTTGTTATAGAATCCTTTGTGTGTGTGTGAGAAAGAGAGAACATGCATATGTGTTGGAAGCAAGACAGGGTGCATAGAATTGTTTGGAAGGCGAAATCAGGGTATACCAATTCCATAAGGGATTTCTGAACTGATAACATAAAAGTAGTAAAAATAGTTGAGCACTGAAATTATAGACCTCCAGTTCATTATCTTCTATGTGTGATAAGTAATATTTCTGATCCCAACATGTTACTCTACTATATATATTCTACCAATATATCACTCATTCAACTTTTGTTGCTATGTAATTTTACAGATCAGATTTACTGTTGTCACATTTACTCATTTTTACTTGTATTCTAAGTGTAAATCCTTTGACCTGAGCCATACGTGTCAGTCAATGGTAAGCTGCACAACAACAAAACTAAGGCAGCATCTGAAAGTCCTTACTCATTACACCAAAAGCTCATTACCTGCTGAAGACCATACAGAGAATGTGCATGTGTAGGATAAATAAGTGATCTAAGGAAAAAGCAGGATTTGATGCTTCATTTGACAAACCATAAGCTTTAACCAAAACACACAAAAAAGTCAGTGTGTCCTAATGTATGACTAGAACTTAGGAGGATGTAACTGGACAAAATGAAATCAGTAGCCCTGTCGCAGTGGTGTCTTTGACTCTGGCCTGTTACTCCACATGTAGAGGATGCATTTAAGTGGCAAACAGGCAGACATGGACTGATTTTGTGCCCAGCAAGTGTGGCCTGCCTCACAGCCCATCAGATAAACCAATTCACGCTAACAGCAGGCTGGGCATCCTCACAGATGCATGTATGGAGTTACAAGGGTGTGGCAAATTTGCCCTAAAATTTCTTTCAACTTCTCATTGTGGACAAGTCTTAAGACAGCCTGTCACTGCTGTAAATTCAGACCTTTTTCCCATGTGCAGAAGTTCTCGACCACACAGAACAGAACAGAAGAGATCCAGAAAACGCTGCACTAGCTACTCCACTCATGTCCCACGCTTGTAGGGCCCTGGGGTGGAGATCAGGCAGGGCTGAGTGGATATAATTTTCTGCTGGAATGAATTTCACTCAAAGACACTATACTTAGTTTCTATATTTCCCCCCCATCCCCCCCATAAGCTAAGATAAATTTCTGCTTTGGTCCATTAACAATACTTGTATTTTTAATCAGAATTATTTTGTACTGTATTTTCTTTGGAAATAACAGTAATAAAGTTTACGTGAAATACAAACAAATGAGGGAACCATTTTTACCTAAATATATGAATAGCATTTTGCAATTTGTCATTGTGATATATTTATCTTTTGAACTTTAAGTGAGCTCAGCTGAAAAAAATGCTTCTCTTCATCACATGACTGGAAAATATATTACACCAGAGAAGAATATTGCTGTTTTCGTTTAGAAATTAGAGGCTAAATATAATTTTCCAGTATACTTACTTTCACAAAGTATGGAGTAAATTATTTACACTACAGTAAATTCTTAGTTCATATTCCAAAAGGTGGTAAATTCAGCATTCTCGCTTAAATTAATGGATATTTTGTGAATGTGCATTAAAGCTAAGACCCTTAAGATCTTGTGTTGCCCGCTGAAGCCTTAAAACCACTCTAATACGGCTAGACCAAAACAAATTTGTCAACAAAATGAAGTCTGGAGGAACAGAAAGGTACAGACTGGCCAGTGGAGTGACAACAGAGAAGCAGCTGAAGATTTGGGTTTGCTATCTGTGTGACACCCATCCCTTTCTAGAGGTGCAGTGTATGCTAGTTACTACGTGTAGTCATTCTAACCAAAACTTTGCACAAAGCCAGAGGTGCCTGTGGCTTCCAGCCAGGCGTGCTGCATCACTGGCTGCGGCAGGAACAGGGCAGCACAGGAGCCCCGTGCCCAGGCTCCCCGGCCGCACTGGCTCCCCTGCACGCCGCCCCAGGTGAGTCAGCCCCTGCTCCTGAGCTGCCCCAGCAAACAGGGCTGCAGGGAGCAAGCTGCAGCCACAGCAGCAGAGTCCTTCAGCCCATGCCTCGCTGCCTTCGTTGCCCTGCACAGCTTGGGAACCAGGAGAGGAGAGCCGGCTGCACCCTGGAGGGGCGCGTCCAGCAATGGCAGCTGCTCCCAGCCACCCTTTGCCTGTCACAGCCCAGACAAGCAACTCTCGTGTGATGGGACAGCAGCCAAGCAGCCATCAGCAAAGGCTGGGGCCGGGTGGGCGCTGTGGCTGCTGCCAGAACAATTCATCTGACACACAGCCCCTTCCTTACATGCTCCAGAGCTGTACCCAGGGAAGAAGGCTATGGGAACAGCCTGTGGGCCGGATACATTGTCCCACCTGCCACAAAAGCTGGCACTCCATAGGATGAGAACCTGTTTCCTACAGTGTACGGTCATCACGTTTCAGACCTGTTGTGCTTCTTAGATAACTGGGTTGCTTTCTGTCCATTTTCCCTATGTGCATACATGGAGTGCAAAGGAAGGTCCAGGGCTTATAGCATCAGTTGGGAGCTCAGGAAATGGAGACAATTCCTGTTCGTTCTTGTCTGACCTAGGGCAAACCACATACACACAACAACTTGGAAGTGTTTGGATACCTACCTCCCACTTAGCCGAGCAAGAATGAAAATCTGTGCCCTATCAGGAAAACACAGATGTGAGTATTGCCTATCTTCCAGAGCCATTATGAAGATGAAGACATTTCTGGTCTACAGAAACAAGGGTAATGGCAGTCATTCAAAAATCATATATACGAGTGAGTGTAGTGCAAACAGAGAGGAAAAGTTGCATGGTTACCTAAGGCAAAGAAACATCTTTAGATGTTTTCAGTTGTGGCTCAGATTTGGTAAAAATATGTTTAACAAATCTTTATATTTAAAAGCTCTGTCTGAAAACATTCCTCATCTTTTATTTGTTTTTTTGAATAATGGTATCAGTAAGAGACCATTATATAATCACAAGAAAATTAAAGCTCTCCAGGGCATGATCTTAGCTGTGTAATTAATGAAGGTGGTTAAAAGTACAAAGTGAACCTGAAGCAAAATTTGTACCAGAACCACACCTCATTATGTTTTGCTGCTTAAGTCTGTCATAAATAGAGATGTTTATTACACATCTGCCATTTAAAGTACTTATTACATGCAGTGTTATATTTTATTTAGATTTAAAAATTTAAAAACACATGATGACAAGCTGTGTTACTATTAACACATGCCTGAGGGGCCAGGCTGCACATGCACATTGTGCCTTAGGTTATATTACAGTTCATTCATTTCAGAGTTACAAATAATTTACAGAAGTATATTGTGTAATTAGTGTGCCTAATTTCAGTCCATGGAGTTTCATTGGTGTGAAAGAACAATCAAGCCCTGTATATCCATTCACATTTATTAGGCCAAACTTTGTAGTCTGTCCTTAGACCATCATTCCTTCCTCTGCTTTCAGCACCAAATGGCATTAAAATCTCCAGAACTTCCCAAAGCAAAAGCAGTTATTTACTTTCCTTATGATTTTTTTTTTCCTTTGATACAGAACTGACTCCAATGTATGGGCAGAAAGGGCAAGAGATGGTGCACCAGTTATATGCTTCATAATTCTCCCTTCTTCAGGTTTGTTTTCCTGAACAGACTGCCCTCCTGGACTAGCTCCAGGGCTGTCTTTGAAGAAATATTTCACAGAAAGTCATCTTGTCCAGGATCTGCATGGAATGAAGTCCCTCTCTAAGCATGTGAGTTATTTCCAGCAGATCCTGAACACTTTATTTGGCCAGTGAGGAAAACCAAATATAATTTCTCCCATGCAAAAACTTTGATGAAGAAAAATGCCACCTACTAGTCAGTGTTTCTTTGTAAGCTGTTTATCCAAAACCATTCTCTATCACAATTTTCTATTTATCATGTATATTAACTGTCCGTTGGGGTAGGACACATTTATATGTATATCTAAGATATATATCTGGATAATGAACACTTGATATTGTGATGCTCTGGATAATGTTACTCAGAACACTGGCAAAGAAAATTAATCTTTAATATCAGCCCTCTCAGACTTTTCTGTAGTGTTTCTTAGTGTGGATCACCTGGCAGTCCTGACTGATTTCTAAAAAGCTGAAGTAGCAAATTTGAATGCTCCAAAATGAGCCAGGACCATCCCTTCAGATCAAATCCAAGGAGCTACAAAGTGCAGTAGCACCTTCAATGCTTACCTGAGAAGTATTTCAATGTTTAGTCTTTGACTGATCAATCTGCAAGACCTACTGAAAGAGTGAAATGGTAGCAATTCATGAAGCCTGTCCATCTCTATACTTCTGATGAAATATAGACACCAGAGTTACCCATATTCCCCAATACCACACTGCAAGCCAGAGCTGTATATAAGGTAACTGCCAAAAACTGAACTCAAGTCATCAGGTATTAGAAAGGGGCGTGCACTTAAAAAATTTCCGTAACAGCAACTTTCTCTACCATGGAGACCTCTGTCCTCAGGTCTTTAACTTAGTTCACAATCTTAGGGTCACTTGAGATATTAAATCACTCTAACAGAAGAAAAAAATTATAAATGCTATCTGAGCTTATCAGCAAAAGATGAAGATGTGTTCACTGGTAGAAAAGCAGTAGTGGGAACTCAGTCCTCTCCCTGTTTTGTCTGTCACCACCCCTTTGAGTGTGCTCCCACTGGTCAGGCAGTAAACACACACGGAGAATGGAATCACAGCATATATAGCCTCTTGTCCATTTGACTGTTAGGGGTATGGGGGGAGCTGGGCCAACCACACACACATCTGAGTCAGAGAATATTGAGGGAGAGAGAAAAAGGATGAGGGAACAGAAGAGAGAAGGGTCTACATTTGTGGTCAGGGGTGCTGAGAAGGGCATTATCAAGCATAATGCAGAAAATTGTGTCATTTATCCTGTTTATGAGACTACTGGGAATTTATTAACAGTGTTTTTCAAGCACCTTTTCTTGCACTTTTGAAGTAGTACTTAGTACCATAGGTCTACCTACCTATGTTACTTACTGATGGAAGGAAAAACCCCACATATTAACACAACAGAATCCTCTTAGTATTATCCAAAATAGCTTTTCCATATAGCAGTTTAATACACAGAAGTCCAGTGGCAGTTCCAGGGTATATTTCTGTGTGACTGAATATGTATAACAACTAATGCCTTAGAGATTTTCAGATCACCTGTAGAATAAAATTCTACATTATCTTATAGGTTAAAATGGATACCAGAAATTTATCATCGCTTGAGGCAGAGTATTCTTTATCCTACCCACTGAAGGTCAATATTCCATATTTATGGAAAAAGAGAAATGTTTTAATGTGGGAAGGTGTTTGCAGGGTATATTCACTTGATTTTGGTGATTTGGTCCACTTTCAGTACAGAATAGCCTAAAGCAAATCACTCCAAACAAGAACCGGCAAAAAAAAATGCAACATACACGGTCTTTAGTGTCTAAATGTATAGTCTGTAAAGACAAATATCTCTATGAAAATATGAAGTCTGAGTTTAAGAAACAGAAAGTTACAGTTTTTCTTCATCCTCAAAGCCAAATGTTTAAACTTCTGTCAGTCTAGTAATGAATGTTTTAAATAGAAGCATAGAAGTCACAATTTCATATAGAATTATTTTATAACAAGTATCTTATATTTACTAAAAGTTGGAATAGGTGCTACATCCTTATTAGAACTGGAGAAGTAGTAACTGTATTTTGATTTCTAACAATGTATAAGGTAGTATTTGTGCAGTAACATCAGTATGGATGCTTCCATTGAATTGAGCAGGGTTCTTGGAGTGAAAATTGTAAAGAAATCCAAAAAATCTAGATGCCAGATGTTTGAATGTTGGTTTATTGCAAGGGTGTATGTCCTTTAAAACAGAATATAATTATCTGGCATTATACTGTTTGACAGATTGAGAACTTTCCTAAATGCATGAACTTTGTGTGAAGTAAAAAAAAAAATTAAAAATTGATGGAACATTCATGCATTAATTGGCATAACTAAATAATGGAATAACAGAGCTGCATGAAATATAAAACTCTCCTATTTCCAAAAGTCTCACTCACTCCAACTAAGACAGCTTATTTTCACTGAGAATTCAATACTTCATAGGCTCAGTACTTTGGCCAGGACCCAGCTGAGTAGGTAATTCTGTTCTTTTCAGTGGAGTTACTCACATGCCTAAAATTAAGAAGGAGATTATATACTTTGATGGACAGAATGCAGAATACTCCAGTTCTTTTCAGAGTCTCATCGGCAGGCTACATATATTGACACTTTGAATTCTGTTTTGCTGTATAGGGCTGTATAGATTTGAAAAGTAGAATCAAGCGGGAAACTAATGAGACAAGGAATAAGGAGTTGAAATTCATCTCAGTTTTGACCCAAAAGTGGTCACCAGAATGTTTTTGCAAGATTCTGCCACTGCTGCAGTCATCAGAGAAATCAACTGAAACCATCTTCATTTTGAAGGTAAGTGCTATTTGTATTGCATTACATTAACATTTAGGGCAAGCTGCAAGGCTCTACTAATTTTGCAGGGACTTGGTAATCTCAATACAGAGACAGTGTGGGGAAGACAGCAGAGTACAGGAGTATTTGGGAAAGACAATTTGCTTCTGATGCCATGATTTGATAAGTGATTTTGTTCTGTGGGAAGAACAACCTTCTCAGAATTGTATGCTTTTAAGAGAAGCCCTTAGTTAGTCCTGGAAAATGGATGGCACTCCACCAGCAATCATGTTAACCCTGTCCTTCTAAGGAAACAATCCACTAATTTCAACCATACTTTAAAGAACGAAGTCTAAAAAATAATTAGGCTCCTACAAGTAGCTAAGAGGGATCTAAATGGCTACTCCGACAGAAGGAAAGTTGGGCAGAATTCAGGTGCAATAGGTTAAATTTGAGAGTAGCCCTTTTTCTAATCAGTACAGGTGATTGGTCATTCAGAACACCTTCCAAACTTGCTGCAAAACTCCTCTTTTTGTCTCGTAGAGAAAGGCAAATGTGGGACTGTTCCCAGCAAAAAGGAGAAGGAAGACCAGAGGATAACCAACAACTCACAGGGAGTGTGCTCAGGCTTCATTAGATGCTCATAGAGCAGTGTGCATGGCTGCTCCCAATTTAGCTATCATTTAAGACTTCAAAGAATATAGATATGGATATAGATGATATAGATCCCACTAGTAAATAGAGCAGGAGAGTGTGGGAAATAGTAGGAATGAAACAAAATGGGATTCAAGTGTTCAGTGTTTATGGGTAGGAATTCCAGTTATAGAAAGTACTTTTTTTTTCACATTGAAAACAATAGAACAATACACACTGAAGAAACACTTACTAGATACAAGAAATATGATGTTGCAAAAAGTAATAAAAAGGAGATATAGGGAGTTATTAAAAGGGAATATTAAGAGAAGCCAAACCATGTTTATGTCCTAGTTTCCTCTAAGAAATTTTAGAGTGTTTGGAAACTAAAACTTGCCTTTTGGAAACAACAGTCAAGTGTTCTCATGGATTTCCACAGAACAATACTCTGAGACATGATGGACAACTACAGTATAGTAAATGGGTAGACAAACACAGCTGCAGAGTTACTGGCAGCTCTGCTCTGAAAGTCCAGCAGATCCTTCATTACAGGTATCACTGTGGGTTTATTATTAATATGCATTCCCCCTTTCCAATGAATTTGCATTTTTACTTATTTCTGGAACATCACTTATGTTCCTGAGATATTCTTTTGAAAGAAGATGCCTCAAATTCAAGCAGGGGAATGGTAGCCCAAAGACATGTTCTTTTGGATATTTTTCTTCTCTCTTTTGCAGAGAGAGGCATCTGCAAGAAGAACTGAGTCTCCTTCCTTCACTTATATTGCCAACGGTTTTAGCAAAACAGTGGAACAAAGTCCTTAGATAAAAAAATACTGCCTCTTCTGACAGTTTAGAAGATGTTAATATCTTGGGGCCAAAATTTAAAGTTTTAACTTGATTCTTATTCTTCCGTCCTTGGGTAGAACTCCATTTATTTTAGCAGCTTTGCCTGAGGCAAAACCTCAGGATTCAACTCTTAGAGAACACTGAGTATCTTAAAAATAACCCTAAATGCAACTAAGATCCTTCAGGCCCAATCCACTCCAGGGTCTACAGGAGAGATCATCATAAGTCTTTAAGCAAAAAACTGAAACATTATTATTTAAGCCTGGGAATACTGTTTTAAAGCAACACTCTTTGATGTTCTAGAAAAATGTAAACACAAGATGTAATTTGTGAGGTTGATAATTGATCAAGTTTTCAGAGTGCAAAATAGCCCTACAGGAATCTGGTAGAAATATCTGAAATTACTGTGGGGAAGAAATTTGATCTTATTTTAAACAAATTAAAGCCTTCTGCATCTCCAAAAAAACCTCCAAAACCCTGGAGATCTCTGATGGTTTACCCTCTGGGGAGAACACACAGATATGAATTTTAGTAGTATCTTTGGTAATGTGGTGGATAAAGACAAATTGATTACAGCAGTCTGGAAAAAAGCAGGTGATGTGTTACCAGGGCCACTGGGTTCACGTTTTCCCAGACATGGTGAAGGCCACCCAGATTGTAAAAGAAAGCTGATATCTTTAAAAGCTTGATTTGGGGCTTGATATGCCATTCTTATTTCTGGATGCACTGGATTATATCAAAAGAAAAATAAGATGTATGGTACAGATTCTCTTCTCATGTACACGAAACCAAATCTAGGCTAAAACTTCTGACACCAATGGATTGGCCTCAGATTTATGCCCAGTGGAAGAGCAGTGCTGTCCTTCTGATTATAATGTCTATCATTATTATCTGACAAGCACTGTGAAACCAAAAGAGAGTAAAAGCCTGAGAAATATGGACTCTGAGGTAAGTGTTTCTACATATTTGTGTGAAATATCAAATAGAACATTCTTATAGAAGTCCCTTATGAAGATGTTTGTGCCTGGTCTCAGAGGACATGGTTATTTAAATTTTGTTTCCAAGAGAAACTAGGTGTGCATTCTGATGGGACATAGAGTAAATGTGTGGTGATAACTGCAGGCTCTTTGCACTCTGTTTCTTTCTAGACCATTTGGATTTATACTAGGACAATTAGACGTATGAACTGAAAAGACAATTCACTGACATGCATGAATATCTCGGCAAAGTCAGATGACAATCCTATTGTTCAATTATCTATCCTTGAACTTTGTCTAATTTTGCTGATGAACACTTGGTACATGTGGATATATACACACCAGTTCAAGTTTGCACATATGGATCAGGTTGACATTTGATCTGTTTCAGATCTAGCCACTTTTCAGAACCAGAGGTATCCTGCAGCCTGCCACAGAGCCATGAACTTGCTGTGCTGAGAAGCCTCACTCATTCCAGTGTTCCATATCAGCCTAGGTTTGAAAAGGACATGGGCCCAATCAAAAAAAAAAAGTAATTGTCTGTACAGTCATGTGGCCCTGGAAATCTCTGCTCAGCTGCATCTAACTGAAAAAAATAAGACACCTCTTTCTGTGCCATGGGAAAGCCAGAAACTTCTGCTTTTTCATATGTTCAGGGTTTCCCTTTAACAAGGCTAGAAATGAAGTAAATCCTTTAAAACAAGCACAAACAGAGAAATCCTGAGTTGTCATCCTGTCTGTCAAGACCATTCATATTTCTAAGTTAATGTTAAGTAGTGCTCACCTAGATCACGGCACCTATACTGAAAACAGCAAGGGGAACTTCCTTAACCACTAGAACAAAGTCGTGCTCGGCCTTAGACTCTTACTTACATTTTGCAATGGCACAACCTTTACAGAAAGAAGAGAGAAAGCCCATCTTCTCCCTCACTCGGGTAGCCTTTAATCTGGCAGCTGGCTCGCCCTGCTGGGAGGCAGTTCTCTTGGGTGTGAAAACTCACCAGCAGAGCTGGGGATTGACCCAGGTCTTTTGTGTTGGCGGTGTGTGCTCAAACCATTATATCAAAGGCAAGATGGCAAGGCTCGTTTCAGAAGAGAAATGAGCTGTGTCCTGACAGAAAGGATGTTGATAACCTCCTCCAAGAAGTGCCAGGCTGCAGATGCAGAGCAAATGGAAACAGTTCCTTACAGGCTTTATGAGAGCCACTGGGGAGTAGGTGTACAGTATTACACCTTATGTCCTTAAAGTTTCTCAACTGGCCAATTCCAAGCTTCTAGAGCAGCTCAACTTGTCAGCTGTTCTGAAAGCCAGCTCTTCCCCTACTGCAGAGGCAGCCTATGCATCTAGCACGGAACACCAAGGAGCAGGTGTCAGAAGACTGGTTTTGCAAGAATTAACTTTTAGGCACCTAAGTCCTCATTGGATCTGTCCTTCTGCATCTGTGAACCATTTTGAACACCAAACCACTAGCCTAAATTCTTCAGGTCTTGCTCAGCAGAATGGTGACTGCATACCTGAAAGGATCTAGGTCATTCAGCTTGCATTTACAAAGGTGTGCTGGCTTAGCTGCCCATGTCTGCAAGTTGTAGGTATCCCAGGAGTCTGGTTGCATTCCTTTGTCTACCCAAGGAACCTGAGATACAAATAGGCAGATATTTAATTTTATTTGGTTTGGGGTTTTCCATGTAACGTCTGAAATTACACAGGTCTGTAACTGGGACTTTTCTTCTGAGTTACAAGCCAATTACATACCTCTATATAAATCCTATTCTTTTATCCAAAGAGGAGCTAAAACAGCTTAGCTGGTATGATGCAAATTAGCATCAATCTTTTGATCCAAAGCTCATTTTATTGTATATTTAAAAATAATATTCTATTATGCAACACTCAATCTGCATCAATCTTTCTCCTCAATAAAATACAATACAGTAACTCACCTCTAGAACAGCAGAATGTTTTTGTCTTGTAATAAGCACCAGTGATGCTTAGACATGATGGTGTTTTCCTACACAACAGAGTGAGTCTTTAACATGAGAAGCCAAACTGGGAGAAGACACTGGTAGGCACACAGAAATTGTGTAAGAACAGATGTCAATGTCTTTTCTGATAGATTTAAAAGACTGGGACTTACTGGCTTCAGAAAGTGACACAAGAAACAATCAAGGTTAATTTAAGTGATACCATGTAATATCTGTTTGTCATATATATCATGGTATGATTTTACAGCTTATTTGCAATCTAGCAGAGTTTATACAATTAAAATAATGATCAGTTAATATAGCATGACAACAAAAACCAACACAATAAAAGTGTCTCCATGAGTTAAAGATGCAAGGATATGTGTTTCCCACAGAGTTGTGACAAAGAGTCTGTGAATTACAGCGGGGTTTTTTTTCCTTCTTTCTTATTTTGCTGTTGAGGTGAAACATTGACTAGTTTCTCCTATCCCAGTCCAGCCCTCGATAGCTGAACTCATTACAGAGATAACCATAATATGCTAGCATCTAGGCTGCCATATTGTTCAGTGATGTTGTCAGAAACACTGACAAGAACTGCCATACCACAGCTTTAAAATTAGCAGAAATTTTATGCATATCGATGTGGAGTACAATCCCACCTCCCAGAAGGTCATTGACTGATGAAGGATCACAAACTCAAACAGAAGGAAGCTTGATGTCAATTTATTGGCATATAATGTTCCCTGTGCTTAATTGTTTAAATAAACCACTGATAACTTCCAACAGATTAAGTTCAGCTTCACAACCTGAGGGCTTGTATTTCTACAGCTCTCATTCTTTGTTCACCGTTTTAAACTGAATATATATGGTTATAACCATCTAGTTGCTTTCTTTGTGCATGCTAAGTTCATGGTCTGTAACTTGGAGCAATCAGTTCCTTTACCTAGCTATTTACCACATTAAGTCATATTGCAAAATCCATTCACATTTGAGTGACCTTCAGATACACTGGGAGAGTAAGCATCATACTTGTCTTCCCTGCATTGTTCACTACTGCATACAGCCTGTAGAAAGACACACAATAAACAGTTCCTATCTTGCCATTTGCCTTAGCTGGATCTCCCATCTGACAGACATTCCAACAAATTACCTATCTATGCCCTGCTTTCTTGCCTTTATAGCTCAGAGTTCAGATTTGATCGACCTATCAGTTGCTTTGACAAGCTACAATAAAGGAAAAAAAAAAAAAGGCACGCAGCTATAATTACACATTGCTCTTTCAAAAAATGTGACCAGCTTTGAAAAGCTATCCAACACTGTGAGAAACTCACTGACGTAACAGTACTGCTGCCAGAAAACTAGCAGGAGCAAAATTAGCCAACTGAGAATATTCATGAACTTCAAGGAGACCTGGCTTCGAAGTGAGAATCAGAAATAATACAATTCTGTAGTATTGTTTTCCTGTGATGAACTAGCTGTTCCAAAAGCCACTATACTTTCATAGTCTGCCAAAGCTGACTGAAGGAAACATCCAGTCAAAACCTGTAACTTAGGACCAAGTTTTCCAGTTGCTTGGGCAGTTTGTGACTTGTACAGGTAGCAGTAAAGAACAGTGGATTCATATTTCACAGAGCTCAGGTTAAATGCGAACATCGACGAAGGTCTCCTGAGAATGCTTTGTGGGGTTTGCATGTACTTTTTTTTCTCTTAGGCAATACGGCAATAATCTGCAAGGAGTTCTTTCTTTGCTCCCAGTGGAAATTTTTGACTGGTTTATGTTTACAGAATCAAAATCAGAATCAGTGAGGAGAGATAGAGAAACTGAGGTAGAGCAAACAGCAAACAGGTAATTGCCAACCTTTGTTGGTACCAAATAAAACCTTACCCATTAGCTTTTGTTTACTCCCTCCGTGTAGTATGTGCTATGTCTCTCATTTTTTACAGTCCTACAGATGAGTTAACTGAAAGGATCTATCTCTATAAAATAGGGACTCCATTTTAGTAGGTTGACTGAGTTAGTTGGCTAGTCCTCCCATTGGAGCAATTTGCTAACAGCAGGAGTGTATCCAGCAAAATGTAGCTCTTCACACAGACCTCCCAAGTTGTCCCATCTCTCCATCAGAGAAACTTTTGTGAGGCCTGGGGAAGGGAGAGTCCTTCTGTAAAAATATAAATAAAAATGCCATGTCTAGGTGGAACCCTGGAAAAATTCCATGGAAGACTATCTCATTATGAACTCTTTCCCTACACAGTGTACGCTAATCTGAAATATTAAAGAGGAAGACGGAATATTAGCGGGGAAAGCAGAGCGGCTTCAAGTGAGTGGGATCTGGATTCATTTGCTTTTGCTTTTTCATATTATCTAGGAGATCTTGGGTGAGAGACACAGCTGCTGTGCCTTATTTTCTCCTCAGAAAATAAAAATTAATTAATTCTAGTGATGTGCCTCCCAGAACCATCTGGAGAGATAATTTACTAGGGTTTATAAAAATCTTGTAAGGAGCAGCAATGTATTTTTTAAATAAATAAATAAGTGTGGCCCACATTCCAAATGGCTAGTGCAGTACACAGAACAAGGATTAGACTGTAAGCATAATCCTTAACATTATTCTGTATGATGTGCAGTGTTCTGCTCGGAGGTGCTATCTTCTTGTCAGCACTTTTATAGTTACACTGTAAAATCTATCTCAAGTCAGCTGACTGAGCAGGAATTGAATGTGTTTCGTTGGCAATTGTTTTGAAGGTTTCTAAACCTTGATAGTTCCCCCAGAGAATTGCATTTGCTCTAGGCACTCCTTAAAGCTAGTAAGAGGAGAGCTACACAAAGGCAGATTTGATGCTGTTAAAATGGTTATATTGGGTTGTGCATTTGACTTGGCTTTCAGAAGAATAAAATGTTTTATATGGGCGTGGGTGAGAGAATGACTTAAAAGCGCAAGTTATGCACCTGGACTATTAAGCTGTTTGTCTCTGTGTTCCTTAACACCTGGTTTCTGTCTCCAAAAATGAACACAGGAGTATTTTCAGGATATATTATAGTCTCTCATCAGTTAAACAAGTGGGACTGAAAAATACCAGGTTCTCACTATTTCTTTTCTCTAATGCCTGTTTCAATAGAGATACGAGTTCTGGGAGCACTGTATGACTTCATGCCTTTTTTTTTTTTTCCCAGAAGTAATGATAAAGAAGTAACATGAAAGACTAGCCCAAACAAAATCTTTGAACTAGAAGATGAACCAGATAAAATATTATCACATTTCCCAATTCACTACTATTTGTACTTGTGAATTTTTGGCAAAGCAAGTGCTCCCCTGAGCTCCCAGATGCCCTGTTCAGTTGGAAATTTTAAAGGCACAACCCAAAGTATGGGCAATGTTTCATAAACAAAGGAAATAGGAAAATAGCATCTATAAATCACCATTTCTGAGTACAAGCACCTTTTAAATTCATTGTTGTTTATATTTAAGGAAAAAATTTGCATACAGACTTGGTGGGATGTATGTTAGTCAAAATGTATTGTGCTCCCCTAGAAGGAGCCAGGGAGGGGGAATATGAACTGCACATTCCCTGGGCTTCTGCAATATTGCATCTGCTCTCAGTTAAAGTGAGAGGTGGTTTCTAAGTACTGTATCTATGGTATTTATCTTACAACCATTTTTTTAAATTATTTTGCAACAATTTTATGAATTGCTATTGCAGCGTAAATAGAGGGTGTTACAGTAGTGATCATATTGTCTGCATATTCCTTCTATTGAGAATCCCAATACATATCATGTTACTGTCAGAGATTTAAGGTACAGCTATCTATGAAGTACCAGGACGGGAACAAGACTTAAATAATTAAATGTACTACATCCACAGAAGACACTCTCTATTGCGGAACAAAAGGAGAGAAAATGTACCTGCTTTCAAAAGCCTAGAGAAGGACACCTGGCAAACCACTGTCACTAGGATCTGCACAGTGAAAAAAAACACAGCCTTGAACTTAAAACTCTAAGTTTTAAGTGCATAAAACGGGGTTTCATCCTGCTGCATAATTTTTTCCATCCCCCTTCCTCTGAAGTCAGTGGGGAACTTCCATCCCAGTTAGTGATCAGCTCAAGCATTAACATGCAAAGGCTAAAAAACGACATTCTGTTTAAGAAGGATAAAATCTACTAATCAATTCTAATTCAATCCCAAATAGTTCCCAGAAGCAGGTCTATTCATACTTGCCACGTGAAATCACTGCTTACGGCATACTGCCAGCTGTCAGATGACCTGTGTTATAGCATGTTTCTGCTTTTCCCTGACTCTGAATGGTTTGTGTGAAAGGGATGGTTACAGCCAAAATTCATTCCCTCTGCCCTTTCTCTTGTCAGCAGTGCCAAATTGCTACCGCTCCAGTCTGGTGTATGGTATAACCAGGTACCTCTGCTAGTTGCTGAGCAAGGTGAAAATACCCACCTTATGATTATGAAGTAGGGCAAAGAGGAGGCCCCAAACCAAGTATTGAGAGTTCCATTATCCACCCACAGCATCATCCCACACTGCCAGATGTTGTCCTCTCAGGTATTATCCTGCAGCTCAAAACATTCATAGAGTCTATCTGGGCTATAGCATGCTCAGCCCCAAGCACAGAAACTGGACTATACAAACAGAAACGAGACAATATGAGTGCTTGAAGATTCCAGAGGGCATAGGTACTTCTGATGAAGTGACCTTTACAGGCAGACATGAGGTCCAGAATGAGCATGGTTGGTGAGTCAGTTTGACAGCCAGCTCATGTTGCTCTTTGGACAGATCACAGATGTGTCCCACGAATCTAATCAGGCTAATCCTCTGCCAGGAATATAATGTCGATTACAGAATATAAAACATAAAAGTCAAGTCTCCAGAGCTCTAATAGTTGCAGTAACAGAGGAAAAAAAAAAACTTTCTGTTCTGATCCGCTTTTAAGGAATAGCCCTGCCAGCAAAACCGCAGAAATGTCAACAAGCCCACCATCACTTAACCAATATGAGCTATGCAAAAACTGTACTAGTTTAATTCACAGAGTTTTAAAGAAAAGGATTAGTCCAGAAATGTTTCCCCAATAGAAGCATTAATTTTCCACAACATTTAGGCAGAAGACCGTGCAGTAGACATGCCCATATAGTCAGGCATTCCCATTTTTGAATGGTTGAAAACACTCTTCACATAGCAGCCACTACAGAGAAAAAGGTAGTCACTGGTGAAAGAGAGTACTCTTTCCATACCCAGCAGTCCAAGGTGACTATTGCTAGCCAGCTTAATATGAAAAAGATCACTTTTCAAAGCTGTGTGCTGCATTATTCTATGTTAATATTGAAATAATAACTTCTAATTACAGCACAGCATATTATAGTTGATCCTATGCTATAACTAAAATGTTTTGGAAGATGAAATAGTTGAGAATTTCTATAATCCAGAGAAAGGGCCAAGCAGCAGAAAAGGCAGGCAGCAGTTTGTGGTTTCAGATGGCCCTGCCCACTTTAACTGTTTAATTGTTAGTACCTGACACTCTTGCAGCCAGCCCTTATTAACAGTGACAGACTACAGTAGTAGACCACTACACTGATGTCACAGAAGAAAGGCATCAGCATTTCTGAAGCAGCTGAAGTAGTGAAAAAAAAGGAGCCAAATTCGTGTCAACAGATGTGTTTTACCACAAGTGATCATGAAGCCATGATAGTTTTAATTACCCAGACTTCCCCTTATAATAATGGCCCCATAAAATGTTGACTAAATAAAAAATAACATCAATATAACATAAAACTGAAAGCAGATGACTGAGAGTTTTGAACCAGAAGCCATTGCTGGAGAAGGACAAATGCTTTTGAGAGTCAATCACAAAGTCAATTTGGCTAGATATATTGTTTTAAAATTAAATCTACACTTCATAGCAAACAGACAATTTCTTTCAAGGCTCTGAATGTGCTCCTACCAATCTGTAAAGAGTGGGCCTATACTGAAATTAGCCATTGACAGAAGGCAAGATAGGAGACAATTCAGCAACTTCTAGAACACCAGTTTAAGTAATCAAATAAGTTTCCTTATAGGGCCCAGCCTTGCAAGAACCTAAGAGTAATCAATCTCTGGTCTCAACAAAATTTGAGGAGAATAAACACCACGAATGTTCGGTCCTTAGGACAAAAAATAAGTCAGAAGCAGTTCCTAAAAAACTTTCATAAGGACCTATGAAGATCTTAAAAACATTTAGCAAAAATGTGGAACAGTTGGGAAGATTTAGAGGAGCACTGCAAATATTTCTTGTCAAGGTAAAGAAGCCATCCATTCACATTTAAAATATTCACTGATTTTGCTGCTTCTTTTCTCCATTGAGGTTTTAGCTGTCTCAAGTGGATGCCACAACTGCTAGACTACTAAAACTAGTGGATTTATCAAAATTACAGCCCCAGAATCTTTTCCCTTTCTTCCTATTTTGTAAAAATTACAGCAGGCAGACAGCAACATATTTCTATGTGTGTTAGATTTATTGAATCTTAATCTCTTTTTATATTCTCTTCATACGCTGGTAATTGACATACCTTTAATGTATTCTGCTTTGCCACAGTGACGAGACTGACTGGAACAAACTTTAAAGACAATAAATGAGAGCATAATAATTTAAGAAGCTCTCTTCCACTTGAGACCTTCATACAGTTAAAGAAAAAAAATCATGCCTCTGAAATCAATATACTTAATGTGTTCCACAAAAGCCACCAACAATAAACTTCTTTATAAACAATCTATATTAGTGGCTTCACTTTAACTAGTTTACATATCCTAGTGGTAGGGTAGAACCTTAAACAGCAAGCACATTTGCAAGATTTTTGTCATGGATTATATCAAAGTGTCTACATATGTACAGATGTGCTGTGGCACTGAACAGCCTGCAGTTCACAGCCAAGGATTACAAACAAAAAAGTTACTTTGTACAGTCCTTCCTTCTTATAGAATGTATTATGTTAATCTTCTCTTTTCAGATTTATGTTTACTTGAAAATTACTAAGCTATATTTACATGGATAATGAGTTATTATCATTACAAATGCACTGCTAATAACCATCTTCATTTCTCTATGACTATGATTTCAAAACCTGCTCTAATGGAGAGCCCTAACCACCCTTTAAAATTGAGGGGAGAAGAAAATCATGAGTTGGTAAAACCTTAACCTGTTAATCTGTTCAGGATTCTCTCTTACTTTTTGGGGTCACAAAAGGAAATGGCAGGGTGACAATTCCACTAAGTGGACTCAGGTTCTGAGATCCCAGGTCATTCAGTGCTCAGCAATAGCTCTTTTAGTTGTTTACTATAGGAAAAGCTGATGTTGATCAGTTCGTGAGTTTTTTGGAAAATAACCACCATAGAGTATGGTCAGGAATTACACCCTTTTCAGTGCCTACACATGTAATCATGGAAAAGGCCACAAGTTTTTCCCAACAGCATTTCTTTACCCTTTCTGCATCTTCCACCTTCCAGCTCTGGCCCTCCAGTTTCTCATGGCCATTCCCTGAAAGCCATCAGAAAACTGGGAGACACTTGAGTATGCTCTTATTTTCTGCTCATTTCTTTTGAAAGCACGCTCTTCGTTTGATTAGCAGTGAGCAAGAATAGGCAACCTTCTAAACTTGGTGAAAGGAGAGCTGCTATAATGAAAAGAGAAAATACACCTACATGAGCATTCAGCTGTACACAGGCTGTGGAGCAATGTTAAACTGCACCATTTGTGGCTTTGTTTGAGTATCATTTCACAAGGGCCTGAGAAAGGGACTGGAATTACTAGTGAAAAGGCATAGCATGAAGAATGGGAATAACAGGTGCATGTTTTAATAACATTAGCTGACAACACCTGTAACTGATAGACCAGAGTATGGGACTTCCAATAAATGGACACTGTCCATCTCTAAAATGATATACTGGATAATTTCATTTCTAAAATCTGTGATAAATTACTACAGAATGGAAGGCATGCTGGCACCTTTCCAGTCATTGAGTTCTTACCCTCAATTCAGACTTTGCCCAAAGGACCTGCATTAGATAAGCAAAAGATTAGGGTGGATGCATCTGGACAGAATCTGAATGAGGGTGGAATACAGACTGCTTGTGTAACTGAAGCAACATCCCTATGGGAAGAACTGTGGTTCCCACAGACTAGCAAAGAATATCAAGGCTGATAAATGCATTGAGAAAATGGGGGACAGTAATTTTCTGAGGATGATGCAATGAAGACAAAGAGAGTACAGGGTTAGAAAATCAGTATTAAATGAGAAATATATGTGGACCAATCACAAGCATAATTTCCCTTGAGACTAAGTGAGTGTGAGGATAAATGTCTGGAAGCAGTCTCTGCACTAGGGTTCAAAAGAACGAGGAACAAGGAAGCAAAGCAAAGCTGTATGAAAATGGAATAGAGCAGTGCTATAGGATATTTCTGAGCAATTCCATTAAAACAGGATTTTCTCCCATCCCACAGAGATTTAACTGCCTGTCAGATGTATATGATTTTACACCAGACTTCCAAGTAAGTACAAATTGATCTTAGAACATTTCAAGAACATTTGTTAGGCCATTATAAAAGCTGGAAGCCAGTTGTAGTTTGGGAGCTGTTTTGTAGCTGAAAACTAGCTGGTTTGTGTTTTATAAAACCAGTCCATAATGGTGATTAGCCTCTTCTAAAACCATTTATGTAATAATAATTGAGAAGTTTAATATTTTCAAATTGACTACTAAATACACATAATACTTTTATATCTAAAAAATGTTGTGGGTGAATTTGGTGCATATAAAGGCAAAGGACAAACCATACCGGCACGAGTCAAGAACTGCATGCAGATACTGCTCAAGCTTTCACGTGCAGCTATCACCGCATTAAAGTTCTTATCTGCAATACTTCAATGTGAGACGTAAGCAAAGTCCTTGCAAATGGTGACACTTCTGTGTGGTTCTGATCACAACTCTTTCTCCTCCCATGAGCACTCCCACTGCCATCATTCAGTCCAGTTGGACTGCTCAAAGTCATGAGTCAAAAGAATAAATTTATTTCTTCCTCTAGGACACAATCCAAAAATCTCATTACTTTTAGACTTACAAATCATGTGACTGTGTCTGGAATTGATAAAAAAGTGTTGCAATAGAGTATTCTGATACTGTCAATAACAGCTTTCAGGGAAAATACTACTCAGTAAAAGCTTTACTATCTCATCCTTGCCCTGGTTGTAAACACACGCCAAAATATCAGAGTTTCCTGCTGAATGAATGTTTCCTTCTCCAATCTATACGACTCATTTCAATTTTAGAATGCAAAGTATTTTATTTCATTTTATGAATTTGAATTTGTAAGATAAAGACTATTCATTAAACGCTATTCCATCTCCCTCTGAGACATGCAATAAACCTGGGTGCTGTACTGGTTGTAAGTTCTACTCTTCTTTATAGTCCTTGTCTGCATAGCTACAGCTGAACTAGACATCCAAAGAAGAATCCAGATCAGAGGTACCATCAGCCTGAATTTAGTGAACTCTAGTTCTGATCACTTCATGTGTTCCCTTCTAAATCAGTTTTTCTCAAGAAAGTTAGACCTCACTTTACACCATTTTTCTGAACCTGTAGTTAAAGTTTTATCTAAGTTCTTTCTGGACTATGCTGAGGACAGCCCACAAGACTTTGCTCTAATTGTACAAACTCGGTTTTTGCCCTTATAAAATCAGAATCGTTTCTCTCTGTCAAATGTATTGTAGACTAAATTGTCTGTAGGGGGATGAGATCTCCAGTAAGACCACATCTTACTGCAGATTTAACATACTGTGCACAGATAGTTTGGCACAGATGTCATAAAACATTATTAATTTTCTAAAGATTTCCCCAAAGTATGGCAAAATTATGTCAGTATTTGAAAGTGCCATCACATGATCATTTAAGCTATCTGCAAAAAAAAAAGAGGCTATTCAAGTCTTTCTTAGTGCTCTTATTGGTCAGTGGCAGCAATAAGTTCAGAAAGCCTTTCTTGACACTGTAACATGCTACCTGTGTGTTTCCAGTGCTCCACAAACTGCCCTGTGAAAGAAGGCAATTTTAGTAGGCATGGTTTTGCTAAACTTTCAGCATGTGCACATTCTAGGTAGCTTGTCAGGTCCGGAAAATCTCACTGAATTAAAACTGAGCACAGACTGACCTGCAAGAAGCCAGTACACTGTCTGGTGCTGTCTGTAGCTTGATAGCTGAAAATTAATCCACCAGGCAAGGAAGCATTTTCTGATTTCTCAAAGTTGACAATGTGAAGCAAAATGCAACAAAGCCTGAGGTCACAAGACCACTCCTGTAAATTGAAACCAAGGAAAAAATTGTCCTGTGGGTGGGATCTACCTCTAACTTCTTCAAAGGACATCTGGTCTGTCTGTCAAAGGACGCCCTTTAGGAGTCTGGCCATAAAATTGCCATTCTGCACTTGTTAACAAACAACTGTGCTGGAAGCTCGAGAACTCAAACTCCTGTATTTGACAAGAAAAAAAGCTTTTATTTCTCAGTTGATTTGAGTCATTTGTTCTGAGCAAAGAAGTAGAGGAGAAGATCCCTTCAGTCAGACAAGTCTTTCTCTCCTTGCTCAGAAGATGTCTGCCACGGTAATCTCACTGCACAGATACTCCTTCACGTGTGCTATTACTCTATCTGTTCCTAGGACTTCCAGGAAACACTCTTTAATTAAAGCAGTAGTGCACAGAAAGGCAGAATGACAGTCTTTCCCTACTAACAGTTCTTACATCCAAGAGGAATTTCCTACCCTGTAAATCTTCACAATGCTTAGACAAGGTAAGAAAACAAAGGGAATTCAAAATTCACATCTCCACCCATAAATCCATTTCTTAAAAAAAACAGTCCTATGACAACATGAAGGAAAACTTCACTAACTTTATGCCTCAACTTTCTGAGTGATCTTTCCATGTGGGGAGGCTGTATGACTTCCTGATGCACCAGGGAGTGAAACATTCACAGGATATGCACCAGAGCCCCAGCTTTGGTACCCAATGCTCAAAACACAGGTGGAAGATCCATGTAACAACAGCACAAGCAACAGACAGATTCCTGATGGCTGTCACTGAGGCAGCTCAGAATATACATTAGTCCTTCCAAAGCCAATTCAAACCTTTTAGCTCAAATTCTAGTTGCTTTGGACAAGAGCACATAATAAAGCTTTCTGTTCAAATTTCCAAATTTAGACCAAACCACAATCCTTTTGAAAACTTACAATCATAAAAATTTAAAATGTGGATATAAAGAACAATGCTTCCAAGAGGAAGGTAAGATATTGTTGGTTGGTAATTAAAATTCAGAGGTTACTTCAGGCCTTCAGTCACTTCAAATACTGAACTCTCCCACACATTTTGAAGATATCCTATTCAGGTCTAACACCGTCTTCCTTTATTTCAACCGACATTCCACTGTGTCCCAGCATTGACTTCTGACTATATTTGTTGTGATCAACATTACAGTTGTTTATAATGTGAGGGCCACTCACTGGCCCCAAAGAAGGATCTGGATCCCCCCATGTCTCCCTCTTTTTGCTTATACACAGCAATACAGAACCATACTTGAGACCTGCCTAGCCCAAGCAGTTGTGTCAACTGGTTCTGTCACTTAGCTGCTACAAATCCTTTCCAGGTAACTGGGGGATAGTCTGCCCTCGTGAAATTGCACTCTAACCCCTGAAAAAGTCTTAAACTATAAGTCATAATGAAGTATCAGGTTTTATTCTCTACTCACATTATTCATCTTGTAAGCCATTGACTATAACAGGTGATGTTTCTGTTGTTGTGTTTATCTTACTTGGAATATTTTGCTCTATTCTTCACATCAAGATTTTGGAGAAGTCTCAAGTGTCAGTGTCTTATCCTCCTTGGATAAGAAAATATTTTCTTGGGCTGATTTTCAGTTTGCCATCTTTCACTGAAAACATGCCTTGCAAAAGAGGGCTCCCAGACTAATATGAGATTATATATATAGTTGTTTGGATTTTTTTTTATTATAACCCCTCTTATTTGTCTCCTGATGGACATGTTCCAATCATTCCAGTCTCACTTGAGTCTTCCCATTATCACATCTCCATAATAGATATTACTTTTTGGAAATTGCATGAGTAGAACACCATACAATATTTTCATAAAAAAAAAAAAAAAAGGTGCTGATTTTTCTAATGGTATAAAACATTTTTGGTATTGTTCTCCAGACCAGGTTCTTTACTCAACCTAAAAAGCCCCCTCCTTAAATACTTTACAGACTAATTCAAAACAAGTCCTTTCCCTGTCAAACACACACGGAAGGTAGGAAGGAAAAATGTGATGTTCAAGCAAAGTCATTAAGATGACAAATTCTAATGCTATGTTATTTCTGTAATTTTCTTTAACAGAATTGCTTTATTTATTCTGGAAATTCTTAGGGAATGATTCTCTATCACCTTTGTACCATAACAGGGCAGCTGGGCATTCCCTGATGTAGGAAATCCCTGCACAAAATAAGGCAGTGTAGGAGGCCTTCATAGGTGGCCAAGGCGGAAAGGAGCAAGTGGCATAGGATAGGCCCTTGGGAACTGTTCTAACTAGTGTAATTTAGAGCATTCCTGCTCTCAGTTATGCCAGGGGCCACTTTGGCATCAATTCAACCTAGAATCCAGGGAGATGAAAAATGGCTTAGAGCCACTTTCCCCCTCCCTGTACCCTGGGCCTGCACCATGTGTGGTTTGGCTGGCTGAGGATCTGGTCCCTACATTTTTAAACAGAGCATTTTAAGTTTAAGTTGAAAAGTGAAAGAAAACGGAATATGAAGAGAAAAAGGACTAGAAAAGTGCTAAAGGGAGAGACTGAAAAAAAAAAAGAAAAGGAGGGAAACAATGGGTGGTGTTGCTAAGTGTGAAGCAGAGCCCATGTTTAGCAAACTGAAGGAGAACTGGGGAAGTCTGGATTCACTTCCCAGCTACACTAGAGACTTTTACATGACAACACTAGTCTATTAAGGTCACTTTCAAGGGGACCACTGAGCTTCTTTGACCAGCTATACTAAATATGTTTAGCTTATTCCCTGAGAACTAAACAGCTTTGCCTGCAACCAGTCACAGAACCTGAGGGAAGAAGTGCCTTATAGCCCTAATTACCTACAACAGGGACATCTCTGAAAAAAAAGACACTCCTGTCTTGAGAAGATCCACAAGACACATGCATGGAATAGCTTTGGTGCAAGGCTGCATGCATGGAACTCAGGAATGATGCTCTGTACTGTAACTTCTCCTCTAACATGTGATATAAGAGATCATGCTGTATCACACCATGGTAATGGACAGCTCAGATCCCATGGTAAATCTGCATTCCATGTGGACAGGAGAGGAAAGTAGGAAGGCATTTTAGAGCTGGGGGACCCTGAGATTTCACTTAAAAATGTGCACATTCATCAAGCTTTACTCAGAGTCTTTCTTCACCTTGGTTTTACATCTCCAAAATGGAAATATCAATTCATCTTTAACAGCAGTGTGGTAAGGATACATTGGGACAGAATATGTCCAAACTCAACAGCAACATGTAAAAGGGGGGGAAAACCTCCACACTGATGGAACTTCAGCCTCAGATTTAAGTGTACCTTGACAAATAGACAAAGGATGGGTCTTTCTAGAATTATGATTCAGCATGTATCCAAACATGCTGATAAAACTTTAAAGTTATTAGCTGGGAAAGGTGGATGACCTTATTGGAATCTTGCAATATCCATTATACTCCAGTTGTGCCAAACTATGCAAAGTGCCAGAGTAGGAATGCTGGGCATATGGACAGAAGTATAAGGGGTGCAAATATTCATTCTGAGCACCTTCAGCATACCTTGTCCTTCAGCCTCTGTCATAGGATTCTCCCAGAAACACATCCTACTCTTCCAGAAAGATTGACTGGTAAGCAAGAGTCTAAAAAAGAAGGAATGGAAGGAGGGAGAAAGTGAGCTACAAGTGGAGCATAATTCCCACTTACTGCCCTCAAAGCTTACTGACCATGTCTAGCAGATTTAGTAGTATCACAGTGCTGGTAAGTGTTGTGACCTGTTTCTGCAGCATATTTGTAGAAGGTCTATGTGATACACCCACCACTACTGCTTTCATGGTAGAAGATGATGTTCAATACCCTGAACATGCTCCTTACCACAAGCCAAAGTCCTTGTTAGAAGTGCCCAGGGAGATAATACTAAATTTTCCTGACTCAGAGATCCTCAAACTGCAAGTTTGAGGGGATTGTCAAACCACACCTCTTGTACCTTTCCCCGAACACTAACCAGACCAGTGGAACACTACTCCAAACCACCTCAGTGCCCGAAGCCCCTTCAAGAACTAGCATTATTCTCCTTTTCCTCCAAACCCAGGACATCCCTTCTCCTAAGTAAGAACCTCCAAACGCCTTTCTGAGGTTTGAAATAGCATCAAGCTGTTCCACTTAGTGCCTCCATGTTTCTGCTATTGCTTTGCTTGCCTCTCACCTCTGCTACCACTCTCATTAGATTCTACACAGGGCCAAGCCCACCCCTTGCCTAGTCTTCCCTGTAGCAAAACAAAGCAGAAAGAAGAAAAAAGAGAGAGAGAGAGAAAACAAAACAAAAAGCCCCAGTTCCCACTCTGGCAGAGATTTTAAAACACAGAGTGCAATTATGAAAAGGTTATCCAGATGGGACCCAGAGGGCGGGTGAGGGGAAGGAGAGCTGTCATCCAAAGGGAAAAAAATCAGATGTATGGTAGCCCTATTCCTATAATATGATTCCTATTCCATGTGCAAATGTACAATGCAACGATAGTTCTCTTAGCCAGCATGGGCTGGGTTAATTGGATGTAAGGAATTTTTTTTTTAAATAACCCGTTCATATGATAAAAATCCAGCCTCAGTGATCACACCAAGAACAACTATTTCCCTAAAAAAAGCTTTTTTCTAATTGAATGAGATTCCTTGCTACTTTTAACTCTCTACCCTCCAACACCGAAAAGCCAACCCTGTTGAGAATATGGTTACAATGTAAAGCAAGTGCTTTCACTGCTTTCAAATTTTCTTTCTACTTAAACAGAGCAGGGTATTTTTTTCCAAAACAACTCCTGAAAAATTCATTCTTGGAAAGAAAGCCGACAGAAAATTATGATGTAAAGGATGAATAACTGAAGGGCAGCAATCAACTGAGTGGAAATGGCCTTTATAATGTCCCAGCACAAGCACAGGGTGTTACCATATAAGCTTCACCCGTACTATGTGGCCGCACATAATATGTTGCTGTTTTACTACTACAATACATGAAACTGGCTATGAGCAGGAAGATATTTGAAGGGTTATTATGACTGTGGAGGATGCTAAAATAGTATTACTTATTAAAAACCCCCAAACTATTACTTACTCAGAAACTCAGAGAATGACTAAACCCCTGTCCTTAGCATGTATGAGCTGACATACCGAGGGTGCCAAACTGAGTTGCAGTTTTCACTTTTCTGTCTGAGGCTAATCAAGCTTCTGTTACAAGTTACAGCAGCCCCAGGATTACCTGAAATTCCTGTTGCTGGCACAACCCAGCATTGAAAATAGCTTGCTTCAGCTGCTACGGGTTTTTTTTCACGGCAAGGGAATCCCAAAATAGGCTCAGAGAGAGGCCTGGTTAGCAGCTTCTTTGTGTATTTTTCTACTGCTACATGGGCACAGACTAGAGCTAGAGGAAGAATCTAAACTCTACTAAAAAGTTACCCATCAAATTCTGTAATTTCCAATTTTGCACAGTTAGCTAACAACCGAAGTGTATTTAAATGCTTAATGAAAGCAGATCAGAGAGCACTATAAAGTAACAAAATCATTGATCTCAAAAGGTTAAATTCAACTTTCTTACAGTACTCAAAAGTTAGAGGTATTGTGATAGGCAGGTGTGGGGGGTGGATCTTGACTTGATTGTGTTAATTTTTCTGACATCTTATTCCAAATAATTTTTTTTTAGGAAATTTCGCAAACCACTCTAGGCAAGTTAGACACTTTTTCTGCCCTAGTCTATCAAAATGGTGTTCTGATGTAAAGCGCTTCAGTGCACGGGCGTATTTCCGTGACTTCGGATATCCCTTCCTAGATGTCCTTCACACGTGTTGGCAGATCTGACCGGAGCCGCAGCCGCAGCCGGCTCTGAACGGCAGATGTCCGCAGCGCCGTTGTGTTTTGTCTTGGCACAAGCCGCGCTCCCCCCTCCCTCCGCTGCTAAAACTGCGTGCCGTAGTAGATAGCGTTGTCCTACAACCCTTAGCTGGTGCAAAGCAGCTAATTTGGTTCTTCAATAGTAACTTAACCCAGCAAACTGTACAGTCCTAAAATTGACATAGAGAGGGACCAAAAAAAAAAAA
>WEKY01032840.1:188252-208261 GCA_013390045.1 Picathartes gymnocephalus
AAAAAAAAGGAAAGCGGCGGCAGGGCGCAGGGACCCCCAAAGAAGGCGGCTGCGGCGGGGGATTTCCTCCCCCTCCCGCCCGGCCGGGCTCCTCCTCCCCAGACTGCGCGGCGTCGGGGCGGCGGGCGCACGGGACGCGGACAATCAATAGCCACGGTCACAAATTACCGCAGGAAGTGTTAGCTGCGCACCGGCTCCTAAACAAGATCGATGGCCTCCCGCTGCTGCACAGCCACGAAGGGCTCACCCACCCTCCCTCCACCCCTCTCTTCACCCCGGCCCGCGAATTCCGCCCGCTCGGGGGACGGGACAGGGATGGCGGGACCGGGCGGTCGCAGTGTCACACACAAACCCACCCCAGGGGAGGACCGGGCCTAAGCCCAGGTGACATGGGGAGGTCCCTCCGTTACCCGCGGCCCCCGGGTGGGGCGCGGAGCTAGCTCGGGAGCCACCCGGACGATGACTGAGGCCCCTTGTCCCACGTAGGCGGCCGCCGCGCCCCCTCCCCCGGCCGCGCCCGGCTGACACCGGGAGCGCTGACTCAGCGCCCCCCGCCCCGCAGGCTGCCCGGGGAAGCGGTGGGGGCTGCCCGAGCTTTGTGCAGGTCGCTACCGCCCCAGTCCCCGCCAGACCACCCGGCGCTCAGCGTCTGACCGAAGAGGGGGCCGGCACCAGAAGCGCGGCAGCGCCTGAGGTGTTCCGTGAGCGGAAGCGGGATAGGGGTGTTGGGGAAGTAAACAAATCCCTAAGAAGCCGTGGCAGTGCGGGAGGCTGGTGGGCAGCGGTTTCTGGGAACGCTCCCGTCCTGCAAACGCTTCGGTCGCTGCTTCCAGCTGCTTTCCTGGGCAACCTAGAGCTGCGCCGCCGGACATCGGTCTGTCAGGAAGCAGGGTCCCTCCGCTCTCCCCTGCGCTGCCACCCAAGCCCTTGGAGCTGTTGGCTTGAGGCAAAAGCTGCCATTTAAAAGGAAACTACTTCTGTTCCTTTTGATTGCAAAAGCCCTGACCTTACGTGGTGGACAATTACCTGTTCCCTTTTGGGTTTGTTTTTTGGTTGACTGTTTCAACATATGGAATGTTAAGCAGGTTTAATTCGACAATGTTTTTAAGTATTGCAAAAACAGTACTCTCGTGCTGTTAGTTACATTAGTAAGGTAATTAACAGTCCCACTTTAAATGTGTACATTTATATAAGCATAATTATACCTCCCTGGTGTGTGTTTACACCGATAGATCTGTGTGTATGTCACGACAGGTAACCAAGTCACATACAAAATCTGTTATGTTGGTTTGTGTGAAGACGCATTATGGTTGTTTTAACTTTCAGTAGAAAATAATATACAATGTATTTTATATATGATAATATACTATGAAATGTATAGTAAATACATGCATTACTGAAGATAGAAATACCACAAGTTAATTGAGTTGTAAAATACAAGCATACAGCTTGGAAAATACCTAAGAGTACCAGCTTAATCAAAATTCATCTTCCATCTTGGTGGTGGTCTTTTAATTAAACATTAACATACTTTTTTTTTCCTCCTGCAGTTTCTTTCAACACATAAGATGTTTTTTTGTTAAACTCCTCAATAGTTTTGTTATTCTTCTCAAATCTGGGGCTTGCCGTATTGATAACTACATGCTATTCAAACCTCACATTGAAATGGAATATGGTCAGGAGATTTTTCTCTTTATTATTTTATCATAATATCTTATTGTTAGGCACATATTAATAAAATTAGGCAGCATCCTTGTGGAATAAGATTTTTGGTCAATACTGAGCCATCCCAAGACCCAGAGTGCAGCTACTTCACCTCAGTGCTCAAATTTTAGATCCTTTGCTCTCAATGGGGTTCCTCATTCTCTTGAAAAGAAGATTCAAAATTTGCCCTTTGTGCCTTTGGCTGTAGAGATTCGATGTCTCTGTCACAGTAGTTTGGGGACTGGTATTAAATCCCCAGCTCAGGTGTTGCTAGTAGTAATAGCACAGCAGGACCTTGCTCAGCACAAATCAACCACCCAAGGTAGAGCTTAACAAGGCTGATGCAAGTTTTAGACCCCATGCTGAGCAGCTTGCTGCTGTGTGCCCCCTGACAGGAGTCACACTACCTCGCTTAAGGTAAAACGTGTTTTGTCTTCATTCTCAAGTCCTTTCTCATATTATTCCTCTTCTCTGAGGCCAATGCAGCTATTTCAGTTGAGCAATTTGCTTCCTCTTCACCTATTCTGCAGCTATGTTTTCCAAAATCACACAAAGATAACAGAACCATATCTTCTCATTTAATGGTAATGGGGTCGTTTTAAATCTGTGAAGAAAGCGTGGATCAAAAAAACATAAACACATCTATTACCTGTTTTGCATCATTAGATTGGTATCCTTGATCTGTCATTAGTTTCCACACACAGGTATAAATATACGCATGGAAATAAATTCAGTAGTCAGGAAAAAAAAGCTGATAAAACCTACTTTAATAAGCGATACTAAAGACATTCAGTGTACAGAACATTACCAAAAGGCTTGAACATGCTGTCACCACAACACCATTAGTCTACCTCCCTAATGTATGTCCCTTAACATACATCTGTACTCAATGTACCTTGTAATTACCTCATTATGGTTAACTACTGCTGACCCCTGTGTGGAACATGTTAACATACAGAGCAACTGTGAAATAGCTAGGGAAAAGCAAGCGGAACAGAACTTTTCAGAACAAAAGTACAGTTCCATTGACATGGTCTGGCCACAGAGTTAGCATCACAGGCTTTGCTTCTGTATTTAATTCATTTCCATTCCACAAATCTTTCTCTAATCAGCAAAACAAAGAAACAGGTGTTACATGATAGATGAAGCAAGTCAGAAAAACTAACTACATAATACAAGGACCAGGTTAGTGATCAGATCTGGTATCTACAAGTCAAAATGAAGTCCTTGAAATAATAGCAGAATTGTGTTTACTTACTTAAACAAAATTCTTCAAAGCACTGTTATGAGAAATAATTAGCAAACTGGGCTTTACCACCGAGAAACCCCTTGTTCCTTTTCTTCCATCTCCACTTGCCCCAAATTGCAGGGCAGTGCTGTGGTACATAGTCCCACAACCTTGGGGAAATAATAATACATTTCTACCTCAGTTTCTGTATCCTACAGCTACAGTTCCAGTTCCTGACCTTACCCATGGCAGTGACAGAGCAAGCTGAAAACTTAGACACTATTATGATGAATTCCAGTTATTTCAACTACATCTCCAGGAATGCTTCCATCCACTACACCAAAACAAAATTATAGACTCCCTTGTATAAATACAGGTTCATTTTCATGAGCAAAATTCCTCCATCTCTGCAGCATCCAAAATTAATTATCCACCTCTCCTTCCTCCAAACATAATTTATCCTAGCTGCATTCATTAACTGAGCAGCTGTCTTAGCTGCTGCTGTTTTGTTAACTCTTGTTAACTTATGCCTCTTAATGTTTCACCCCCTTCTTGTGAAGTAGTGAGTGGTGGTCAGGAGCATAGGACAGCTGGAAAGCAAAGCCTTGTATACCTGGTCCATTAAAGAGAAGAAGCTGGAGCACCTCTGGATGGCAGGTGGGAGAAGGAGAATCATCAGTCATGGAACTGGTTCTAAAAACCCGTATTTTCCCTTTGAAACCCTTAAAAGAGTCTGAAATCCTCCAGCCTATTCGGAAAACCATTATTACTGGCAACTCTGCTAATGGTTCTCAATTGCTTGTCTTTCACTCTTGCCTCTTGTAATGTCATTGTTTCCCCTTGCCAGGAAGATTTTCAAGCCAGACAACACCTGAATTTCTAATGCTAAAAGAAAAATATAATCTTGGGGTTTCTTTAAGCATCCTAAAGGAGCACTGAAGACCACACACCACTCAGAAAAGCTGCAGCATTAGCAGCTGGTGAGCCAAAGCAATTTGAGCTCTAATTAGCTGAATGTCCTACCCCATGGCACCACTGCCACCGCTGAGGGAAGGAGAGAAACCAGGAAACCAGCAGGGCAAGGAAGGTGACTTTCCTGCTCTGGCCCTTTCTTGTGAGACCCACCTGGACTACTGCATCCAGCTCTAGGGCCTCCAACTTAGTGAGGACGTAGACTTTGGAGCAAGGAGGGCCACGAAGATGCTCAGAGGCTGGAGTACCTATCCTATGAAGACACAGACAGTTGATGTTGTTTAGCCTGGAGAACACTCCAAGGAAACCTTACAGCAGCCTTCTAGTATGTAAAGGGGACTAAAAGAGAGCTGTAGAGGGGCTTTTCACATGGCCCTGTAGTGACAGGACAAGGGGGAATGGCTTTAAACTGAAAGTGGGTAGGTTTAGATTAGATAATAGGAGGAAATTCTTTACTGTGAGGGTTGTGAGGCACAGGAACAGGTTGCTCAGAGAAGCTGTGTATGCCCCATCCTTTCAAGTGTTCAAGGCCAGGCTGGATGGTGCTTTGAGCAACATGGTGTAGTGGCAGGTGGCTTGGAATTACATGATCTCTAAGGTCCCTTCCAACCCAAACCACTGTATCATTCTAAACAGCCCAACCCCTTGTCCTACAGAGACAGATCTTCCTTCTGCAAAAACCAGTTCTCAGTCTGACTTACTTTCTCTTCACTTCCACAAAATGATACCATCCCAGTTTTGATCTGGTAATGCCTTAGAAAATTGGAAACACATGGTGTCTACAGGTATAACACGTGGTTGGCTGTTTGAAAAGATGCAGGAAGTAAACTCATCTCAAATTTAGGAGCTGGAAGTGGGGTAGCCACCCTTCTGACCCCTATGCTCCCTCCTCAGCATTTTCTGGGAGCAGGGGACTGGACACTGCTTCCATGTGAAGGGAATCACTGCAGATTCAGCTGGAGAAAGAGGAAGATGTGGACTGGGCCAGGCTGGAATCAATCACCAGGAACGTATACATTAAGGAAAAGCTGTGTGTTCTCAACAGTGTCAGCACATGATTACTCTGTTGTGTTTCTTTTTTACAGGAGCTGTTCCAGAGGAGGTCACCATTACTTTGCTCACTATTAATGAGCAGGATAGGGCTGTCATTATCATGTGTGCATCCTGTAGAAGGGCAGGAGGTGTTAAAACAGAAAGGTGGGCCCAAAGAAAAGGCGCTAAATGACCATACTTAAAATTTTCCATCTCACAAGTTTCTTGGAGTCTGACTCTTGATGTTTTCATTTGTTGGGGAGACAGGGGGTTTGAAATAAATCAGTTTCTCCAAATTCAAATTCAGTATCTGCAGCAGCAGGTCAGAAACTTCATGACTGGAAGTGAGGTCACAAAAGTTTAAAGTGAGGTTACAAGCTTGACAGAAATGAAATTATTTAAGCAGCATCTGGGGGTGCAAGCCCATCAGAAGTGAAACTAATGTTTAGTATTTCCCATTACTTGAGCATTTTTATTGAAGCTCCAGCTCCTGGAGATCAATGGTCTTCTACTTATTTGTAGAGATAAGGGAGAAAAGAAAAAAAGTATGAAATAGAGAGAGAAATGTGTCCTAATGGCTTTAAAGAAATCACCTGGGGGGGAAAGGTTGTGTTGAGTTTGATTTTTTCTTAATTTTTAATGAATTTATTTTTCTTAAGTCATTCAGTACTGACAAACAGTGCTAAGTGGAAAGGTGTTTCCACTTTGAACTGTGGGAAAGCTCAGATACCACCTTAATACTTTGCAACCTATGCAACTTTGTCATCTCTTATACATTATTCTGTCCACCTTCAAGTCTAAAGCTCAAATGTTCTAGGGTGGCAATACACCTATTTCTGTTATGGCAAATCATTCACTGCAAAGACAAAAGCCTTGAGTACAGCTGTCTCAAAGGCAATACAGTACATATTTATTGCAGTACCTTTCTAAATCACAGTAAAAAATCAAATTAATTTGTCTTTTTTTTTTTTCTTTTTTTTTACTGCTGCAATGACAAAGAAACTCATAGCTGTACCTGAAGAAAGAGGTGGTGTTTCAAAGAAAGAAGTTAGAGAATTACCGATTCTGAGACTTGTGTCATTTTATGCCATTAGTTTCTTCACAAAGTTGAATCTCTTTGGCCTTTGGTTTCCTCATGTGACAAATGGAATAATTTATACTTTACCTAACAGCAGTTGTGAAATAATTAACATTTGTAAATGTTTTCAAAATCTCATTGGGAAGTGGAATACCAAAAGAGTGCAATGTATTTATGGTCTCTGAAAGTACAGATCACAGAATCAAGATTGGAAGAGACCTTCAAGATCATGTAGTCCAACCATCAACCTAGCACTACCACAATCACCTGTAAACCATACCCCCCACACCTGAGTGCCACATCCAGATGCCTCTTGAACACTTCCAGAGACAGTAACTCCACCACCTCCCTGGATAACTTATTCCAATGCCTGACCACTCTTACAGTAAAATTTTGTTTTCTATTATCTAATCTGAACCTACCCAGTTGCAATTTAAGGCCACTTCCTCTCATTCTTTCACTTGAGACATGGCAGAAGAGACCAGTTCCCACCTTGCTACAACCTCTTGTAGTTATAGAGAGCAAGATCTTCCCTGAGCCTCCTTTTCTCCAGGCTTTCCCCAGCTCCCCCAGCTGCTCCTCATATGACTCACTCTCTAGACCATTCACCAGCTCTGTTGCCTTTCTCTGGACACGCTTCTGCACATCAATGTTCTTGTTGTGAGGTGCCCAGAACTGAACACAGCACTCAAGGTGCAGATTCACCAGTGCTGAGTACGGGGGGACAATAACTTCTCTAGTCCTGCTGACCACACTATTCTTGATGCAGGCTAAGATGCTGTTTACCACCTGGGCACACTGCTGGCTCATATCCAGCCAGCTGTTAACCAGCACCCCAACATCCTTTCTGCTGAACTGCTCTCCAGCCACACTTCTCTAAGCTTCTCTCAAGCCACTAATCCCTGTAGCATGGGATTGTTGTGACCCAAATGCAGGACCCAATGCAGAAAACAATTGTTATTTTACCACCAGCCACTTTTTGTTAGAATTTTTCTAATAAAATACTGCCTTTGCATCAAATTACTTGGTTTGAGTACTAGGCTTTTTCAGCTCTTCCCATTTTTTAAGGTATGCTCTATGTCTGGTTTTATCCCGAAGTAAATGTGTATGGGTGAATGATGAAATCCTTGAAACTTTTAAATGGAAATTATGAGACAGTATGAGCTATCATAGCATCTCCATATATGTAATGTTTTGTGATGTGTGTGTGTGTGAGTATTTCCTTAGTGTTCAGAATGACTAGCTGTTATGCCCAAAATAGCCTTTGTACTTTACTCATGTGGGTTTTTTTTCTTGACAGTCACACTGAGTCTTTGCAGTCAAAATTTCCTAGCCAGTCGTGCAATCAAGTACAGATCAGCCATGTTCACACTGCCAAAGACAGCTTGTAGATCAAAGGTTCATCAGCTTAGCTACTCCTCACAACTTCCTTAGAACAGCTTCATAAAGGAGGCTTTACCTAGATGCTATTACCAAGACCACACTTTCCAGTAATCTGACCTGCCTTTCCCTGAAAAACCAGCCAGGGAGGAGTTACCCAATTTCCTTTGGAGGTGAAGGAGGAGATGTCCACAAGCTCAGATTTCTTATCACCCACCATTACTTTCCCAGGGAGGGTGCACAAACCTCTCTCTCTCTCTCTCTCTCTCTCTCTCTCTCTCTCTCTCTCTCTCTATCCAAAACAAGCAACCTACCTAACACCAAAGTGACAATTTCTGCTTCTCCATGATGTTCTGGCCAATAGTGATGCTTTGCCCTTGGCTTTTTTCAGCTCCTGTGGCTTGCTTCCCTCATGTGCAAGTCTGGGAAGGTTGAGAATGAGGCCTTAGCAGAGACACAGGTCATGACTCCAGCCTCTGGAAAGCTGTAGATTTTCTTTGGGGAGCCAGGAAGAAAAGTGGTGTGAGACCTGTGAGCATCTGGTGGGTAGGTGGGAGCCAGGCAAGCAGCACTCTGCCTACCTGCATCACTGAAGGTGCCTCTGGGCAGAGCAAAGGGGGGCCAGAGCCATTGATAAAAACAACTTCTGTTTCTCTGTGCCTTACATTTGGTGGTAGGAGATGTAGGAATTAGCTGAACAGACAGCAGAACGCCAGTGCTGCCTGACTTCAGTGGGGCATGTTTGCACCCCAGTCAATACAGCTCCCTAAACAAGAAAAAAGGTGGTTTGGTAATAATGAGACTTTCCACAAATATGATTTGTTTGTCTTGAAAAAAAACACGTTCCATTTAAAATCCAAAATGGCTTAGATTTTTTTGTAAATAAACTTACAATAATAAACTCCCAAATGGGTATTATTCGTGTTTGTAAGCAAGTGGTTCTAGAAATCACCTTTCAAACAAAGGAAACACTGACTTGTTATATGGAATTAACCGGAAAAAGTTACTGATTGTCCAGGCAGCCATTCAGGGGTGTGGGTGATGGGGATGTTTAAATATAGAAATAGTCATAACTACCATGACTTCTAAAATTAAAAAGAAAAAAGAGCACAAACAAAAATTTACAGTGTCAGTGAAATTATTCACTGGAAAGTGAGGATAATCCATGCTCATAAAAAGCAGAAAATAACTTCATGCGGTTGACAGTTTTATTATAGGAACATAGGAAAATGGTGACAGAAAATGATATTTTGATGCTGATTGTTTTATTTGTGCCTCTTTCTCTGTGTTTTCTTTTCACACATCTGAGCATTTAATACACCCTGACTGTCAAGTAATAAGCAAATGGAATGGTGTGAATTAATTATCTCTTTCATTTAAATGTACATCTTAATTAAGTTTATTCATAGGAGAATTGACATCTTGAAAAATTCTTTACATTTAAGAGATGTTAAAATAACAAAATCACTGAGGTTTAAAGAATATCAAGTAGGAATGGCATTTGTTTTCCTTAAGTGACTGGGAGACATAAAAAAGTGTATCCCATTGACTTTTAAAAGACCTCAAAAATAAAACTGAAATAATTAAAGAACTCTACTAATTTAAACTATTATTTTTTTTTAGTACTGAATCTGTAATTGAAAACAAAAGCCAAAGTGGTAGCTATTATTAAAAGTGTATTCCACAGGGACAATTACAGATTTCTATTACTAAAAAAAAGAAAACTTTTAAAGAAGAGTTAATGGAAGGCATGGCTTACTATTTTTGAGGGTAGAAGGAGACTTCGTCACCGATTTTTATTTTATTTTTATTTTTATTTTTATTTAGTTTTAAATAGAACCCTCTAAATATTTTTCACGCAGATAAACTGGTAACAGGGAGGTATTTGCTGGCTTTATGAAAGATCAAAAAGATTGACTTTTCCTCTGGCATAGCTTCATCGTTAGTAAAAACAAAACAAAACACACACTAAAAAAGCTGTTATTTCACCAGCTTGGGTTTGGTAAGTGCCTGTTGAGTAGCACAGCAGAGAAAGGGAAAAGGTCAAAGTTTATATTGAGCTGGATGCTTTGTGGGGTCTCTGAATTATGCACCAGGGCTTGAGCTGTCCTTTCCTTGCACATCCCTTGCCCCTGCTTCCTTGCTTCCTGCTCCTGCTTGCCTTAGCCCTGTGAGGAGAGGAGAGGAGGGGAGGGGAGAGGAGCAAAGGGAAGAGGGGAAGGGAGCTGGTTTTGACCCAGGATAAGCATCACTCCTTGCCACAGTGGGTATTTGTCACAGGAGAGAATGTGGTGCTGGGCTATGGGGTGGAGGAAGGCAGTTTAGAAGGGAAGCAAAACTGGAGGGAAAAGAGTTCTTGTAAATTAAAAGTCAAGTGTCTAAAGATGCAATAAATAAAATACACCTTCTCCAGATACAGAGAAAAGGCATACCAGTGAAGTGGATAGCAGAGAAGCTATGGAACTATGGATTAAACCTTTAAAAGGAGAAAGAAAATGAGGAATTAAAAAAAGCTCCAAAGATTCTTTCTTTTCCAAAGGCGAGCAAAAGGCAGTGTCAGACACAGTAAAGTATCTTCCCTCCATGTGCCTTTTTTTCCATTCCCAGATTCTGTGTTTCCTGAGTTTCTCATTTTGAGTCATGGGGGCTAAAGAGGGGGTAGGGGAAGGGGAGGCAGCTGGGTCACTGCTCCAGGCTGCTCAACCTGAGCCTGGTCCCATCTATGGGGCTGTCCCTCCACGCTGACCTCTGTGGAGACATACAGGGTCCCAGCCACACAGTGAAAAGGCAAATTTAACCAGCTGCTTCCCAGGAGGGCCCTGCCTGGCTGGCACACGTACACCACATGCCTACTGACCTGGTCTCCAAAACCAAAACAGCAGAGGAAGGGGTAGGTATAACAGGTATAAAAGTCTCATGGGCTTGAGGCAGAAGAGCACCATATTCTGATCCCCTTCTCTAGAAGTGTTTACTCATTTTCAATTGACTGGTGAGTGGATAACATATAGACATGGCTGGTCCCATTTAGTAAGGAGGGCTCTGTCCACCCCACAGTGAGGAACCCAAAGTCTTTCCCTGGTGGCTCCTGATCCTGACTAGTCTGGAGGCTGGATGGCAGGAGATGGTCATAAATCCTGTCACAGTAAGGAAGTGATTAAACCTAAGTGTCCCAGCCTTGGGTAAATCATCTAACCTCTACTTGTGTTAACCGTAACATATTGGTGCCCCGGCTTAGTAACCAATCTCCAGGTGAAGAGAAGACCTCCTTTTGTTTCTGGAGTCAGTGTGAGGGCAGAGCAGCCTCTCCAGGGTTACAGGATGCTGTGCTGGCCTCTGGCAGCTCCCCACTGGGCTGAAAGGCTGTGTGGGGTCCCCAGGGAAGCAATTGGTTCCTCGGAACAGAAGCAGCAGCAAACATCATTGGGGTGATTTGGATTGCACTCTCAAGTCAGGGGCTTAAAAAGAAAACACGACAGCATGCAACTCTTGGGTGCCTTTTTTTTTCCCCTCTGGACCCAGGTATGCAGTTTTGAAAATGCTTTTGAAGTTGGCTCACTCCTGTTTTAACAAGCATATTTTTAAACAAACCTTTGTACTTTGTATCCATGGTGAAAATGATTAAAATCCCCACTAGTTAGTTGTGGCTACGCATGGGACTGACCATGATTATTGAAACTGAACAAGACCTAAGGCTTCTAGAAGTTGCTGCTCTAACTAAAACTTTAACTACTTATTTAACCAGTTGTTGTTTATTTTGCTGATAATGATGTCTTGGTATCAGCAGAAAGAGCACAACTATTGTTTCTATTTTTGTAAGACAAATACCTGCTTCAGCTGAGCTACAGGACAGCCAAATAGCTGGACTGTAACCTCCTTGATGGCACAGACAATGCCTTCTGTGCCCAGCATTCTTTAAGCACAAAACTAAACTGGATAACTTAGTAAATAGGGTGTATTGGAGGCTTTTAGTAATTTATATCTGTGGTAAGGTACAGTTGGAGACTCAGTACCTTAGATGTAGGATGGAGTCAAGCGGAGACAAAGGTACTGGTTCTTCCCTCCTTCTCCTCCTCCTCCTCCTCCTCCTCTCAGGATGAAAACAAAACAAACAAGCAGGGAAATGCCGGGAGCAGATAAGTGAAGTCCCGTCCCTTGCNTCCTCCTCCTCCTCCTCCTCCGCCTCCCCCTCCACCTCCTGAGCTTTGCATGTCTTGAATTGCTGCCTAACTAGGCTTGAGACCTCAGGCCTGTTTTCTTGTCCCAGAAATCAATTCCACCACTGTAAGTATCTTTAGATCACATTGCAAAGGCTATTGTATGAATATACATTAATTAAATTAAGTTATTTGTCATGTAGCTATTGTGTACAGAGAAGCAGTGGGCTTGTACTTTTAACATTGTCATGTGTTATGATCTGGATTTTTAGTGCCTCAAATGTCTCCTCTTTTAGTAAAAGCATTGGTGGCTGTAATGTTTTTAACTTGAGTGGAAGCCCAAATAAAATTTTGTTGCAGATCAGCTAGTGCGCATAAAACACACACGAAGCAATGGAGGTCACTCACATCACCTCAGTCTGGAACATGAGTGTAGCTCATGAAATACCATCTAGTCCCCAGCTTCTGGCACGCATGGCTGCACTGAAGCATATTTGCCACTCAGATTTGCCAGGGCAACATTCCCAATCTCCTGTCTTTAGGAGCATCTTTTCATTTTTAACTCTTTTGTAGTCTTCTTGCATGACATATGGTAAGTCATTGTACCTTTTCCTGCTCCATTTTCCCAAACTATCCAGTGAGGATAGCACTCAACCTCTGAGAACTGTAGGAGACTAAATTCATTAGCAATGTTAAGGTGCTCTGAGATCGGTGGGCAGTAAGTCCAAAGCATATGTAAAATTGAAGAAATGTCTGATTCCCTCTCCAGCTGTTTTCTGTAGCTTCTCTGACCTCTAAAAAAATGTTGCCATAGAGACTTTAAAAGCTGCTGCCTATGGCCCTTGCTTTTATCATCACTGTACTTTTTACATGTCATGTTCACAGTTATACCTTTTCCTTAAGCAGATTTCCTCTTGCAAAACACAGCTTTTTCTTCAACTTGTCTACTCGTGAAGAAAGAGTGCCTTTCATTTGCTTGCATATAAACTTTCTGCATTTTTTTTTAGTTTTAATATGACAGTTTTAAGTTGAATAGCTGGGTTTTATTAAGCCACTTTTGTATTTTACCACATATTACATTTTTGTATTTTACCACAATTCTGAAGTGATTACAAAAGATATTCCAAGTACAACAAAAACCCAGAAGGATTCAAGTTTCATTCACCTTCCTAAAAAATTATGACGTATGTCATTAATTTTTTCCACAGTATTTGCTAGTTAAAAAAAAAAAAATTCCTCTTAAGAAGATAAAGGAAAAAAAATCACATTTACAGCGTGTGAGCTTTCCTTTTATTTTTGCAAATGCACTTTCCAACAGAGCTCAATCTATTTGTAATTACTCAACACCACAGCATCTGTCCTTGGGCAGAAGATTAGATAATAAAGTGTCTATGACAAGCACCAATCTTTAAAAGGGCCAGAGAAACAGCACCTAAGATACCAGTAAGAGCAAAAATTCTACTTGAAAGAATACACTGGTGTTTCTATTTACTAACTTATCAGCTTTGCTTAAATTAACTATGACTGAAGTATGCTCTACCCTTTTCCTCAATTAACTTTTCATTCATTCACAAATTCGTTGGGCCTCACCCTGGAATGAGACCCTTCATTCTTCAAAGAGCCAGGGTGACCTGCTACAGTTTCCAACTAATCAGAGAAACAAAAAAAGGCTGAGATTAAACCCCAAGGAAGCAAGGCTATCTTGGAATTCACTTGCAAGAATAAACATTGTCACTTACAACAAGCAGATCTGCAGATATTTAACAAACCCCAGGGTGCTCTATACAATGAAGATTTCCACATTTGATTGCCATCCTCTCTGCCAGAAGAGTTTTTTTAGGTCTTTATCTAATCAAAAAGTTAGCTGGTGTGTTAGACAAAAGAAACTTTCAGCACTTATAAGGATTTAGAGAACCCTCTATGTCCCTGTCCATCGCAGTCAGCTCTCGTATTGTGAATCACAAAAATCACATTAAAATCATAATTCAAACAAAATTGGAAAAATAATCTATGTGTGCAGTAGGTCAATTTATGTGTGACCTTTATTTTTTTTGTAAGAAAAAAAGAAACCCACTTAGAATTTATTGTGGTTAATGCTGCCATTTCTGAACAAGCTTTGTCATAACTTAGCATTAATTTATCCTTTTACAGAAAATGTTATTTCAGATGTCTTTTCACTAGCAAGAGTGGGAATTGTGCACTGACTGATACTGAGAGTTACAGATATCCTGTGTTACAGATATCCAGTGTTACAGATACCCTGAGAAAATAAAAATATGGCTCTGGAGTCAGAAAGTTGGTAAGACTTAAGAAAAAAATTTATCTGACCTGCTGTGCTGATGGAATCTCCCTCCACTGTTGATTGTGGTTTTCATTTTATGCAGCAGAATGTTCAATTTAGTCAGAGCTACCTGGAAGATGCCCATCAAATCATGTCTGTCAAAGAAAGATTTAAAAGGAGTAAAATTATCGGCAAACATGGGTATGGGTGGTGAATGTTTCTTCATAACTACTATGCTCATACAAGGAAGGAGATAAAACAAGGGAGCAAGAAATGTGAAATAGAATGTGCTAACCATGCATTACATATGTCAAGAAGAATGAAAACAGGACAAAAGGGTGGCCAGGTCAATGGGTTTCATGCCAGAATCATAACAACACACATAAACACATCTCCACTGATTATTTTGACTCCCTGTAGGACATTTCTTCCTATTGCTTTTGCTGTATTCTGGAGAAACAATGGAAAATGAATCATTCAGTAAATTGAAAGACAGAGATGGAGAAAATGGACAAGCTTCCTTGGATAGAAAAGTCTGCGTGCCTCAGCCCCTTCTGTGATGTTTAGATGCAAATCAAGAGAAAAGTCTACAGTGTGAGGAAATGGGATTGCTTGTGTAAGTGGGCAGTAGCTTTTGTTTTATATGTGTATCTTTAAAGAACAACAAAAACTAGTATGTATGTATGTATGTATGTATGTATGCATCTATCTATCTATCTGTCTGTCTGTCTATCTATCTACTTTTCTGCTTACCTGCCCACTTACCTACCTACCTGTGTATAACATTGCTGTAGCAGTGAATAAGAAGATAAGCAATGCTCTGTAGGATGAAGTGGGGTGATTGTTTTTGTTTTTTGTAAGACCAACCAAGGTAACTAGGCAAAAGAGAACAGCAGTGGGATTCCAAGAGTCTCCTTCAAGTCAGATGGCTGCTGGAAGTGGATTGGGCCCTCACAGCAGCTGTTGTCTGCAGTGTGTTGCTTAAACTCTCCTGCAAGTCTTTCCACTGGTAGAACTCGGGAGTGCAAAACAGATGGGGGGAAGTGTGAAGCAGGCAGGGACGGTGGATTCTTTGGTCAGCACAAATACATCTGAAAGCGGATGTCTGCCAACCACCTTCATTGCACTGAGAAAATGAAAACTGCAGCAACTGTGTGACTGAGGCAGATGACTTACCTTCCATTTTAGCACAGCCTGGGTAGTCACAATAAAATTTTAAAGGCAGTTTGACACTGAGTTTTGTTTCTTAAAACACAGCACAAATGGTATATGAACCTGTGGTTCCTCCAGAACGACAGCATACGTCCTGATCTCCTGCTAATTTAGTAATCCATAGACTGTAGTGGTAGCAGTAAAAAGCGCCAAGGGAATAAATAAGGACTACCTGTCCTCTTGTGCTGAACAAGAGTTTGCACAGGCTGTGCACTTTTTGCAATATATGTTGACATTTGGGATGAAAATTAACAAGATAGCTGTCTCCATGCAAGCAGCAAACATCTCGGACATTTTCACAACTGACTTGCAAACTGTTTTCAAGAGTGCAGTAGCAGAGACATATTAAAACCACTATTGTTTGAGCCCTTTATCCTTTCTTGTGTAAAATTTTATGAAAGACTTAAAATTGCCTTCCTTTGATTTCAGTTAACCTAGTAACTCCGTTATTTCTCCATAGGTTGTGGAAAGCAGGACTTTATGAGTAATTCAAACTGTGCATGAAGAGTCTGTTAACAAATACATAGTGCCAAATTATTAGGTACACAGGACCACTGCAGTAAAAACTAAGGGTATGTATGGCTGGGAAGAGGAATAGATTTTGCAAGGAATGTGTATTCCCAAAGGAAGTGGTAACTTCCATAAACTCTTGAAAACCCATTTTCCATACCCGCCACTCTCACCACCTTCTTCATATAAACTGGGCTGTTCAGTAAGATGTGTAGTTTTCTGGCCCACTGTGCCGTGCTATTATGGCTGAACAAGTTGGGTGAAAAACAGCCATGTGAAACTTTCACAGTGCAGCATACACCAATACAAAGCCTTGCCTTGGTTTCAAATTTCTTTACCAATCCAAAACCCAGACAAGCTTTATTGAAAGTCTTGTTAAGGTTCACAAACCACAGGATGAGTTTGTGGGTGCGCCAAAGAAAAGAAAGGTCTGAAAAAGAAAGCAGAAACTGGGAGCAGATCTACTTTGGGCTTTGCCATGGGCTGTCTGTGGGTCTCGGTCAGCTTATCCTCCTTCTCCTCTGTGTCTCAAATTGCACTGCAGGAGTAATGCTGCTGAACTCCCTGTGTCTCCAGAGCATCAGGAGGATGAATGGCTGGGAAGCCCTTTAGATTAGTGGAGTGTTAAACTAGGACTAGAGCTGGCTACAGAGACTTCCCAGTAGAGCCATAACAGCAAAGCTCCAACAGAGACCCAGCTGGAGAACCCTTTTTCTGGTTTGCAGAAGTCATCATAAGAAAAATACATAATATTTTCCTGAAGATAATTTCTTTGACTTCTAGTGCACACCTTTTCATAGATTTTGCCTGGATACCTGTGGCTGCTAGTACACTTCCTCTAAGGCAAAGGAAATAATTGTATAATTGTAAAATGCATTTTACCGATTTGATTCTCGTCCCCATTCCAGAGTGGAGGGGGGAAGACAGGGAGGTTGAGCGAGCAGCTATGCAGTGTTTCATCTCCAGTTGGGCTTAAAACCACAACAACTGAGCAGGACGTTGGAAGAACAGAGATTTGGGTTCCCCAGTAAGAAGCAGGCAGAGCAGGCAGCTTTGGTCCCATGTTCACAGGCAGACTGATATGTGTATGTACATGGGAGAAAGTTCCTATCTGTTGTGCTACAGCTCCTTACAAATTACCATGAAGTCACTAACTGGAATTAGTCTGTTAGGAGAGTTGTGAGCCTGGGTTCAGTTTTATTAGGGTCATTTAGCATTTTAGCAACTGCTTTACCAAGGAAGGATGTAAGAAAAGGTGCCCACAAAGAAAGAAAGAAAAACGAAAGGGCAAACACGAAAAACACAGTTAATACTTTAAAAAAAGACCATATACTGATGTTTTCATTCAAGTAAAACTATGTTGCTCTGAATCACATATTTATAATTTCATGAAAAACAGGATGGCATGAAAAGCAAATCCACTGACTTCAGAGAACACTTTGTTGAAAAGCTGAGTAAACACACTAATCTGTTTGCTAATCTATGCTGCTGTTTGGAGAAATGCAACTATTTAAAAAACATGAGATTGTGCTAAAAGTATTCAGGTGTGCTCCAAGTAATTATATAAAATAAGGTGTCTCCCTATGACTCCACATTTAATCAAGCACCTTGCTTGCACAAGCATTATGCTGTTTAAATTCCATGACTGCCTTTTAGTGGAGCTATGTGGTTTTTGACCATGTTATTAGAAGTTTTTAACATATCTTGTTGTTTTGTCTATAAGCTTCATTTTTATATTGCAAGTCTGCAAAGCCCTACCCACAAATTCCTGGTATCGGCCAGAGGGAAGAGAGCATTTTCATGTCTGTAAAAGAATTTTATTGGGTATTAAGAAAACTTGCTGCAACCACATTCATTGTGGGGTGATGAAATCAGAGGCTTTGTGACAATCCCAGTGAAGTGTCAAGATATTGATTACACTGAACAATTTTGGCCAAATTTCATTTTGCAGAAGCCACACCAAATGGTGTCCAATACATTCAAAGTGGGATTTTCTGCTGGGTACGTCTAGACATACAGTCTAGAGAGGGTAGAGAAATAATGGATACAATATCTGCAGCCAAGCAGTAGGAAACAGGGAGGTCTCTGTTATCTTTACTTCATATTGGATGAAGTGAGTCTGCTGCAGGTTAAGGTTTTTGAATTACAGTAGATACTGTTCTGATAGAGCTACGTATCATAAAAAAAAATTAAAAGGTGCCAAAATCAAGGCTATCAGCTACACATTGGGCCCGCAAAATGATCAGAGGGATGGAACACCTCTGCTATGAACACAAGCTGAGAGAGCTGGGATTGCTCAGACTGAGGAAGAGAAGGCTCCAGGGAGACCTTAAAGCAGCTTTTTATCTAAAAATCTTTTTATCTAAAGGGGGCTTATAAGACAGATGGGGAAAATTTTTTTAAGTAGGGCCTGTTGTGATAGGACAAGGGGTGGTTGTTCTAAACTAAAAGAGAGTAGATTCAGACTGGATATAAGAAGGACATTTTCTACAGTGCGGCTGGTGAAAAACTGGCACAGTTTGCCCAGAGATATAGTGGATGCCCCATCTCTGGAAATATTCAAGGTCAGACTGGATGGGACTCTGAACAACCTGATCTAGTTGAATGTCCCTGCTCATTCCAGAGGGTTGGGCTAGATGTCTTTGAAGGTCCTTTCCAACCCAAACTATTGTACCGTTCAGTATTTTTCCAAATGAGGAGTACTCCAACTGTTTGATACATTCATATGATTCTCAGCATTTCTGAGGGGAAGAATTAATTCCAAAATGTGTGAGCAGAAGCCAGAAGGTGTACATGAAAGAACTCTTTTTCGTGGGAACTAGACATGGCCCAGGCCAATGAATTTCTTCTGCCTAAGATAAGAAAGATCAGAGGCCAAGTGACAATCATAGCAAAATGATAAGCCCATTTGTTGCATTTGTCCTCATTAGAAGCTTCAGGCACCATTTCATTTCACTGGCTCACATACACGTGCACATGTGTGCACCCATGCATCCACTTTCAAATACATTTATCCTGCAGAAAAAGACCCCAAATCCATAAGACACTGTTACCTGTAATTTCCAAGTCTGAATACCTCAACACAAATAATCATTAGGGTTATGCAGGATAGCTTCCAAAATGGAAAGTTTGCTATGAACAGATCCAGCGGCCACTTCCCAAAACTACTTTTTGTTTTTATCACCACTAAATACCTTATAAAGCAAATGAATCTAATAGTATTATTACTTTCAATATCTGTATAATATTATTTAGGAAAAAGTTGCTGTTTATGCCTGCTGGTTTCACATTTCAGGATGGCTGATACAACTAATGAAGACATATGCAAAACTTGTCAGTTTTAATTAGGTGACATACATGAAGTATATTGTTTTATAGAAGATTTTTAAAAATACATTATATCATAGTTCTTTACAACTTTCTGAAAATACAAGTGTATTTTCCAAATTAATACATTTTGTCTCCATACAAATCTGTTTGGAAGACAAGTCTTGCAGATTTATCCCCCTGTGTATCAATAAGGAAACTGAGACACAGGCCTAGGTCTTTGCTGTTGTAATTCTTCACTTGCAATCTAACAAAGTCCTAAAGTTCCCATGAAAAAGACACATATGGAAGAATTTTATTGAGTAAGTTACATATTAATATTATGCCCTTTACTTATAGCTTCATACTGTTTAATCAACTGAGTGTGATTTCTTAAGAGCTGTAGAAATTTTCTATGACTGTGACAGCTGTGACACTTTGAAGCCATAAAACCCAATCCTCTGCCTTGTGTCGTGGGTTCTCCGGGTGCGATAACCACATGTTGAACACACACTTAACCTCCCAGCAGTACATGTCACAAGGCCACTAACATGTACCTATCCCCCAACGGAGCTCCTAGGAAGAGAAGAGCAGGGAGGCCGGATTACAGTGCTGCCACTGCTAATGATTGCTTTCCAAATAGGTCTGTGGTCATTGACTGGGTGAGGCTGGAAAACTTCTCGTGTCGTTGTTTAGACTACTTGAAGGGCTGATGTATAGGGACTTCTTTGTACAGCGCTGCCAGTGTCTTCATACTGATGTGGAATAGGACTCAATGAAAATACTTTTCTTGGGGAGTGGGTAGCTGGTGCTTTATTTTAGCTGGGAGAAACATTAAAGCCTTCCAATCTGAGCGACTGGTAACCGGAACTCGCCGTCAGGGGTGGGGATGGGGTGCCGAGGAGCTCGCCTGGACCCCGGCCCGCGGCCGGGAGGTCGGCGCGCGTCTCTTGGGGCTCTCGGTTGTGTCTCGGGAGCCTGCCCAGGACGCCACGCCGCACCCCCGGGGCTGGATGCCGAGCTCCCGGAGTGGCAGCCGGGGTCACTTGGGGAACAAGGTGCGGGTGCGGGCACGGCGCTGGCGGCCCGCCGGGGGCTGCGGGCGGCACCGCGGCGCTGAGGGCGCTGCCTGGCACGGCGCCTGCCCCGGCA
>WEKY01032840.1:208397-357589 GCA_013390045.1 Picathartes gymnocephalus
CCCGGCAGGGCCGCTCCCCGCGCCGCCGCCCGGCCCGAGGCCCCCTGGCGGCCGGTGCTGCCCGGCACACACGGGCCGGAGACGCCGCCCCGGCCGGTCCGGCCTGTGAGAACCGCCTTTGAAATTCACCCGCCACCACAGGATGGAACCTACGCGTCCTGCCCACCGTTCCTGGTTTTGTTTAAGGCAGATTGCAGGGAATGGCTTGGTAGGAAACGTCTGCTCCGGAGGGTGGGAGTATACGGATGTACGTGCCCACACTGCATTCCGCGTGTTTGTGTGGGCACAGACAGGACATGGTTGTGACACAGCATCTCGGAGTCACAGATGCTTTGGGTTGGTATGGGCCTTACAGATCATCTAGTTTCAATGCCACTGCCATGGGCAGGGGCACCTTCTACTGCACCAGGTTGCTCAGAGCTCCATCCAGCCTGGCTTTGAACACTTCCAGAGACAGGACATCAACAGCTGCTCTGGGCAACATAAGGATTGTCTCTGTATAAAAAGAAACAGAATAAATGCACACAAACACACAAAAAAGGATATATGAACAGAACCAGCTCTGCTGAGCTCCTTGTCTTGTAACTACATTACCAGTATTAAAAAGCAGCCCAAACCATCTCTTTGCTCTAATAAACACAACAGGTTTAAACAAATAGACAAACTCAGGAGCCTATAAAATACAAAATAAAATTTTGGCAAAAAAGCATTTGTGACAGTTGTCAACAGCATCACAAGTTCCCCATGCACACTGGAGGTTTTGCTAAGTCTTGAATGTAATAAGGTTTCTCCATTTCCTAATTTGCTGCTTGTTATCCTTATCAGAAAAATTCTGTCTTAATGCTGTTCTCCAAAGACATAAATCATGATAACTCTTTTTATTTTTTAATTTTTGTTTTTTACTTAAAGACACCAAAAATGATTTCTGCAGAAGCCCACTGTGATTTGCAAGCAAGCAAATATAGTACCAGCAAAGTTTTATACATATTTATATAATAGAAAAAAAAATATATATATATGTATGTATGTATGTGTGTTCCAGTACAAAGAATGCTTCCCTTTCCATCAAATCTTTGCCAGAGGGGATGAGTTCACTGTATCAAGAGATTTGTAGAATTTGTAAAATTCTGGATTAATCTTATCTGCAGAATACACACAGTCACCCCCTTCTTTCTTTGTACTCACAACTGTTTTCTCAGCTTCTTTGCCTCACAGCTGCAGTGCTAATAATTTATCGTCCCAGTTGCCTCCCTCATACTACTTGATCTGAGTCTTCTTCAAAGCCAAAGGAGTGAGCTGTTGGACAGGGTATGATACAGGCAGCATGCGAACAAGGGGGGTGAGAGTGAGCTTCAGCTTTTTGTTGGTCATGAGTTCATGAGCCTAGTAAAGCTGATGGGCAGGGTAAGCAGAGAAAGTGGAGAATATAAAAAATAGCCTTTGAGATGAGGCCAGATCACCTTTGATGTGAGGTGAATTTGTATGGTTCTGTTTCTCTAAGCTTGCACTAAAACAGATCTAGCTGGCAGCGGGAGACTGAGTGGAGGAGTTGCCTGAGTGTTGTTGGGAGGCAGAGTGGTGTTTTTTGTGCCATCTGAATGCAAATGTCGTAAGGGTGAGTCTGAAAGCAGTTTGGGATCTCCATGATTCAGGTGCAATAGCAGCCCTTTGGAAATACCAAGTGTCGGCACAAATGGCAGCAGCCTCTAAGCTGCTCTAGTGTGTGCCAGAAGACTGTTCAGCAGTGCATAGGGCAGCAGCTGGGGCGACAGAAAGGTGTGCTTGGGTTGTACTCTGGGTTTCAACGTGAGAGCAAAGAGCAGGGCCAAATTGTGTTATTAGACAAATATACAAACTGGATTCACTCACATGTGGAAGTAGCAGGCAGCCAAATACATTCCATATCAAACATTTGGAATGGGATTGTTTCCTCTGAGTCTTCATGACCCAGGCTACTAGTGATAAAAGGAAATTCACTCTTTGTGAGCTAAAAGTTATTTCAGTGCCAGATTCTACCTCCTGCACCTCATTATCTCTCCCCTTCTGCACTCCTGGCTGCCTTCATGTGAAGGGCATTTAGTGCTGAGCCAAACTTCCTTGTTTCCATTTTTTTTTTCGCTGTTCACCTTAATGTTTTCCTTTCCTTTCTTTTTGCATCTCTTCCAAGGCTGAACAATGCCATGTATGCACAAGCACTCAATCTTCCAGCCACTGGTGAGAAGGACTCAACACCTTTTTACCTTGCTCCCAAGCCAGGCAAGAGTCCAGGATAGGGGACCACGTGGCTGTGGGCATAAACATAGTGTCCAGTGCCCTCTTAGACCCACCACGGTACCCATACATCAATCAGCACAGGGCTGGCAGCTATGACAGAAGACTTAAAAGAGACCTGTCTCTTTCCAGAATCACAGCTTGAGACTAGAGGAGACATCTTCCCTACCTAAACCTGCACCAGATGCCGTAGGTAGGCAAGCTCGCGGCTTGTCTGTTTATCCCTTTGTTGGTATAAACTGGAGTAACTCATTGCCTTCACAGAAGACTTGTGCCTCAATAAGTTTTGTTCTTTTTCAATAATTATATCCTGAAGTTAAGCAAACTCAGTGCCAAACTGAGTCCTTTATACATTTTCAATTGAAGCTGACCAACTATGTAAAGGTTTCATTACAATCACAGTTTCCAATTAAAAATGGCCATTCTTGAGAGCATTTTCACATTTTTCAACAGTAATTTAGAAATACCCCCAATATGAAAAAATGAGACTACCTCAAACCATGTACTTCTCTTTGAATGGAAATTTTAAGCCACAATGTTTTAATTTGTTTTGAAGAGATCCCTTTTCTTTTTCGCTATTTCCAAATGAAAACATTGATTGAAATTCACCCTGTGTGTAAAAATGTCCCTTATTATTACGTTTTGTTTGCTTCCTAATAGGGAAAAAAAATTATGTAGAAGTGTGCCAAGTCAAACCCAGTGGCTTACCAGGGGCCTCCTCACATCATGGTTGCCTGGTGATGCACAAGCTGCTTTGAAGTGAGGTCTGCAGAAACCTTCCAGCAGTGTAGGTTGATACAATTTTTCTAATATGCATTCTGACATTGGTGCATTCACACTCTGATTGTTGTGCATCCAGAAACAGATCAGCAATATCTTATTGCCTTAGTGGCTGCTGTAAAACCGCATCAGTGCCAGCACCTGAATCTCCTCGTAGGACATAAAAGCAGGGCAGGGCAGTAAGAGAAGAGAGTGCAAAGTGGGAGGTGATGGAAAGATGCAGACTAAAATGTCTGACTGGGTGAACAGCAAGAGTACCCCTAGGTGTTCCCATGGGTTATAGGGAGGAGAATGGAGGATGTGAGGGCCTGGATAAGTTTTTGGTCATGTTTGATAAGGTGGGGAAGAACAGTTTTGCATCCTAGACTGAATCTAGTGACAGAGTAGAGAAGAAGTCATGCCCCCTTGAGCCTGCATGGACCAGCTGCCAGAGGACCAAGAGCTGCTACTCTGCTATTATGAAGGCCCTGTAGCTGCTGGTTTGTAGGCAAAATACATTTGAAAATGTAGGTTTGATAATCTGTAAATCTTTTAAACTTGTTGTCTTAATAGAAGAGAAACAAACTACACTGTTCTTCTCAAGAACCAAAGGAAGCTATCTGCTTTTACCTACCAAATATGATATATTGGTAAAGACTACATATTTATGCCATGATTATGATTTCCTTAATAAACAATTTCTTACAGAGGACCCAAATGTCTTTATAAACCTTTTCCCTGTATTAATGTGGGTAAACTGAGATGCCAAACAGCTGAGACATGAGGTTTTCTAAATGACAAAGGAGTCAGGCACCCAGCTCTGCTTGGCTTTCCCTGGGAGCAGTGCATCTCAGCCCCCTTGTAAATTCCAGCCTAAGCGATTTGCCCCAGGGTCATGAAGTGAGTCAGTATGTGAAGTGGGAACAGAGCCAGGCTATCCTGACTCTCTATTTCCTATCCTAACCACTGGACTACTCACAGGATGTTTGGTCATGCAAATCTCATTTCACAATATCTTGTCAGCAAAGTTTTGCCATGAAAAAATTGTCACCCTTAACAGCACATGGAAACAGATAGAAATAGTAAACCCAAGCCATTCTATATATTCAATACTACAGATGACACATCCCACAGTCAGATCTTATTACAATCAAATATTTATGGTGGAAGGACTGAGATGACATGATGCAATGAAATGATAAAATGGCCATTAAAGACCAGATGTATGCACCTGGAAAATGAGACACGCTGCATTAAGTATCAGGCCACAAGTACTCCATTTCCTATTTGGGGTCAGTTTTAAAGTCAAATGAGATCACTTCTCATGCTGAGAAGACCCTTTTTAGTCTTAAAAATTCATGTAAAAAATGAAATAATGCAAGTCAGGTATTCATACATGTTCACTCAACCCAAAGAAAAATATGATACATTATATATATATATTTATATATATAAAGTCGGGTAGCCAGTGACATAAATATCAATTGATTAGTACAGCTGGAAGGAGAATTTGTCACTATAGATGAAACTGTCCTTAGCATGCTGAAATTAGTGACTTATAGTCAGTTATCTGTTTAAGGGGGGGTGTGTGGGGGGGTGTGTGTGTGTGTATGTATATATATATATAAAATATTCTTTTAGCACTTGCCCACTCAAGTATTGCATTGATGTGAGGAACTGCTATGAGTATCCTCAAACTGCAGCTAGTCATCTTTATAAATTATTTTAAATTTAAAGTAAATTTAAAAACTTTAAAATGAGTAATTTTCATTCTGTAGGAAAGAAAATGAGAATCCAGAGAATCAGTTAGTAATACAATACAAATATTTTCTTGATACAGCAGTAAATAAATACAAATGTTAGAAAACATTTCCCTTGGTATTCTATACAGAGATTGAACTTGCTGTGAGCTTTGGAGTGGATGTCCAGTAACTGAGTATATAATCTATCACCTTTCCATTACACTGTCTTTAGCTGGAGCACAAGACCAAGAAAAACACCGTTTTGCCTTAAAAATAGCCACAGTCTCCCTGAGAAGCAGATTACACTGAGCTACAGCAGACTCTGTGGATGGGGAAAATGCTTCTCATTTCTGTGTGCCCATAGCCTGTTAGCATTATTTACACTGTGCGATTTCCCAGATACCCAGAGGAGTGGAGCTCATTCTGTTGAACGTCGTGGAAAGATGTGATAAGAAAACAGTACCTGCCTACAGATATAAGCTTTGTGCTTACACTGTGCTCCTCTGCACTGCTTAGACAATGCAAATCTCTTTCAGTTGCCATTTTCCAATACATTAAAATGCCATAGTTTGCCATAGTTTTCCTAGGTGAAAAACTAAAATATGCCTTTTAATCATCATGTGCCACCAAAGATGGGAAAGTGGAGCAGTCAGCCAGGCTTGGTTTTGCATCCAAGTGGTTAGAAAACACTACTAGATCATACCTTTTGCTTACCTTCATGTTTCCATCCAGCAAATTCTGTTCACTATGAAAAGTAATGCCCCACAGCGTAGCTAAAGTGCCATGACAGAGAAGGTCTAGGAACCATTAAACATGCTGGAAACATAAGCAGAGAGCTCCAAGGAAGGAGTTTTAAGGCAAGCACTGATATCTCAGTGTTGATTCCTTTGTTACTGAGATTAAAACTCAAGAAATGGAAACTGAAGTGAATGAAAACTGGACTTCCTTCTCATTCCCGTTGTGTTTGGGTTTGAATTCTCAAAACCATTTTAAAACCTCTCTAGCAAGTCAAAAACGTAGCTCCTGCTAAGGAAGGCTGCCAGAGATGGAGGCCAAACTAGCAATGCTATTGCATCTTAGACATCTGTGGTCACTGGTCAGCACAGACTAGAGAGTCTGCTGAGTGTTCTGCAATGGCAAGACCTGATCATCAACCATCTCCAGAGCTGAGGCTGTGAAGGATGTCATCACTTGTCCTACCACAAGCACCTTGAAGACCGTTACCTGCACTATGTTTGCACTTCCCTGTCTCCTGGCTTTGATAAATATGAAGGTCAGGAATTCTGCACAGAATCTGCCAACTGCTATCCAGAGTAAATGCTGTCCCAGACCCATGATGGGGGAGCCTCATTTGTGAGACATCAGTTCCCCTTAAATGGGAGCTGACAAAAACCCATGAACAAGACCAAAACTTGGTGAGCAGAGTGAGACTGAGCTCTTGGATGTTTGTGTCCATCCTGTCCAGGCTGGGTTATTGCAGTTACTGTCTGTGTTTGGATCCAGAAGCGGACTAACCTGCTCTCCTCAGTGGAGCAGATTAGCATGAACCCTCTTTTGTCTGCTGTCTACCTCTTCACTGTTTTGTTATGCACTTTGTCCTCTGCTTTCAGCTTTTGCTTCTGATTTTAAGAAGAATCTAAGGTTGACTTAGGACCCCTTTGAGTCAACTCATTACCACATTGCCACACTGACTCACTCAGTTTGTGTTCCATGAAGATAATACAACTTACAAAATGTCAGATGAATCAAGTAAACAGAAAACACTTTATGAAAATCAAATGAGATTTTAAAGATAGATTTAATGGTGTATGACTAGTGCTTGGGCATGTGACATCTTCCTCTTTACAAAGTGCTTTTTTCTTAGAAATAGGATGATTACAATACAGGTGATTAAAATGTTTCTGACTGCCCAGACTGGACAGAAAATCTCTCCCTAGTAGTTCCCATGACATATATAGATCTCATCTACCTCAGTAGCGTTTCAGCATCCCCTAAAGAAATTCTATAAAACCCCTAAGAAATCCTTTGCCTACAGTAGGAAATTGAGCAATTTGATTTAAACTCTGCTGGCTCTGGGTTTGCTGAAGGTGTGGACAAACCCAAACACATTAAACATGATACACATGGCTAAAACACAGTTGAAGGAAGTAGGTCAAGAAGAAGTTGGCTTGCTTTCTTCTGAGAGGTTGGGGCAAGTCTCACCAGTGTATGCTCATTTGGCTTGTAATCCAGCCTTTAGTTTGGATCCTTCATTGAGAATGACCTATTTTGTCTTAATTTTATCCCCTCCCTCCAACAGTGGGGGTTTTGTGTAACAGCTACACAGAACAGCTGCTTAGACTAGGCATAGGCCAGTTTACATTAGCCTGGTTTTTCTTGAGAAAGTCATGGTTTAAACAAATGGTTATGTCTATTTTAATCATTTTTGTCTTCTTTTGAAGTGTTTTTTTTCAAACATTAGCTTTTTTTTACTTCAAAATCAAGTTTAGCTTTACAAATTAGTCTGCTCTGTCATGTCCCCTTTAAACACAGCTGTTACTACAATGTAAACAGGGTTTTAAAAATTTAGATAAACAGTTACAAGAAAGAGGTCTTCAAGTGTTTTTAACACATGGTCACTTCTTGCTTACTTGATTTTCCTTGGTTTAAAAATAGAATTCAAAATACATGCTGTAGTTCACAGATGTCAGCCCCCAATAATAACACTTACATAGTGTGTTACATTTGCAGTGATGAACAGAGAGACACCAACTAATCCTCCAAATGCCTCTGTGAAAGGGTGAGCATTATTTTATAGGAGCCAAAATGGAGTTTTGTTCGTTAGACTAGGAAACATTTACAACAACTTCCTACCCTTGCAAACAGCTCCAGTCCTGTCAGTGATAAGAACTGTTGGAGTTCCGCTAGTGCTGTATGAAATATATGTACATTACTATATGTAATATTTTTATGCAGCAGCAGCCTGTTGGAGCTCAAGGCGGGGACCAGGGCTTACTCAGTGGAACTAAACACTTGGTGTCTGTGGAAAAAAAAACCATGGAAAATCAAAATTAGTGGTGAAAATACCATTAATGTCATTATATTTGTAGACCCCATGTTATCAAAAGAGACTGGTCAAAATAACCAGCAACATTTTAGAGATTAAATGACAGGGCCAAGGTCATCACCGAGGGACACAGTGGCTGGAGTTCAGAATGGGATTTGAAAGATTCTCTGCTGAGACTCTGGGCACTCATCCTTTCTTGGCAGCATCATCTTTCTTTAACAGAGCTATCCTCATGCCCTTTCTGAAAATTTTGCCATTATGTTCAGCAGCTGGCCTCGCCAGGACATTACCACCCTGTTAAAAGAATGTCAGTCATCTAACGATGGGGTGCACATAATTTTAATGTGAATACTTCTGTGAATGAGAGAAAGGGCATGGGGATCATAAATCTGAAAGTGAATGTTTTCATTTTAATGAATTGAGAATGACTTCAAACTTAGGAAGTACTAAAATAAAGTGAAATTATGAATGATCTTTCCCTTCATGGTTATCTCTAACAGCTAAATATGAAGTGTATGGTATTTGTGTTGCATTTATATCAGGCAACTGGGAATGCATACAGAGCCATTAAAAGTCTAGCATAAAATATCATACAGTTTTTTTTCTATGAGACTCCATGCTGGTTCCCCCAGATGAAGTTACACATGTGCTTTCATCCTCAAAGTTCATTTTCAGATACTTAAAACTATGTTAAAACATCACCTTTTTGGAATGCATGTTTGCAGCATTGGACTGAACTACTTCAAGCAAAATTGGATAGGCCTTTTGAGAAAATTTAGAGTGAAAAAGTATGTTTCAGACACTATAAAAACTACTTGGTTTGATTTTTTTAAAATTGAGAACAGTTGCCTCTTAAGAAACAGAACTTCTAATTTGCCCTGAGTGGTAGGACTCAGATGTCATCCTCTGTGGGAGTCAGGTACCCAGATCCCTTTTGAGGCTATGGTTCTCGGGTTGTAGTTTAAGTCCTCTGAGAAGATCAATTTTGAGCTGGTATAGTTCAGTCCAGTGACTTTGAGGGTGCACAGTATATGTTGTCACATAATGGACTATTGATGTAGGAAGAAGGGGTTTTTTATGGTTTAGGGATTGAAACTGAGAAAGACTCCGTAGATTAAGACTCATTTCACTTTAGCCATCAAAAAACTAGGTACCCACATTCAGACCATCTATGATCAAAGGCAAGAGACAGGGCACCGCTAAAGGAATGGCCATCAGAAAGCAGTGTTACTAAGGTAGAGATGAAGTGCTCCTTAGAGGTACCCTTGATGAAACAGAGAGCTGAAGAGACTAGCTTTTAGTCAGCTAAAACTCGGGAGATAAAAGCTGCTTTAAGACCAAAAGCTTATTAGTAAAATAAAAATAAACCTAATTTCTTCACACACCCTTCAGTCCCTGCAACATATCCTTTGTTATGAGCATCTGCAGTATGTAATATGGAAGGAGGGAAAACAAGGTCACTCTTTTATACAATACAGTGTATAAATAATATCAGTTTTCTGATATTCCATGTCAGCATGTGAACTGAAGGGAAATTTCAGTCCAGTAGTTGCTCTGCTCTCAGTTTATTTATAGTCAAATACCAGAGTAAGCAGAAGAAAATGGACTTTCATTTTTAGTTAGTGGATGCTTTTAAAACAACCCTGTGCTTTCCCTCCTCACTTCCTTCTGTATGATATGCAAAGAAAATGGCTTGGTGAAAGGTAGTATCAAAGGAGAGAGTGCCGAAAGGACACCTGCCTGGTACTTGTTTCCAGACATTTTTTAGAGGAGCTTTGCCATACTGAGCATGAAAATTGTGCAGGCTGGAGCACTGAAAACTGCTATCTATAAAATAAAGGAATCCCTTGCTTGGTTAATCTTCTAATGTACACCTAAGAAAATTCATATCACCCACTCTCAGAAAACAAACAAACAAACAAACAAAAATGAAACAAACAAAAAAACAGGAGGGAAAAGAAGGAAGGGAAGGGAAAAGGATACAGAAAAGAAAACGAACAGCTGGATATTGAGCCACCTGCCTATAAAGAAATAACAAAATCAAGCTGCCCATCCATCCATATCTTTACCCTACCACAACAAAGGTTTTTATTGCAAGACCATATGTTTTCCAACCCTCACCCTCAAAACACATTTTCTTTCCATATGATTTTTGTCATTCATGGTTGGGGATGAACAAGACTGAGATTTATATGGTGTTTTCCCTTTTTTTTTAGGGAACTGAGTAGAAGATGGACAGGGAGAAGAATTTTGTGAAGAAAAGACGAGGAGTAAAAAGCCAGTTAGTTCCTTAATATCCTGGTTTCAAGGCTAAATTTTGTTAGCTCTTTCAGAGAAGGGTCCTATTTAAAGAAAAGGTACTAGGGATGCTTGTCATCTTTGCTGGTGTGGCCACAGAGCCAACCCTGAAGTGACCTTTTCTGCTTTGGACTAATGGACACACATCATACAGATGTTTTCCTAGTTCCCAACCCTACTGTGGCCATGATCTGACAAGAGGTCATTTTTTCTATTTGTAGTAGAAACATCTTCAGCACTGTCATGAAAGCAGCCTCTCCATGCACAGGGCTACACAGGCTCTTTGGTAAAGAGTAAGGCAAGAAATTTCATGTGTTAAGTTATACACCAGAGGGAGTTCCATGAATGCAGTACAAACATCCTGATATTACCAAAGAAAAATCCATTTTAAAATGACAGGACTTGAGAACTGTGATCTGTAGTTCACACTGTAGCTCCTCCTGTTTGCAAAACTTATATCCATCCAGGTTCATCTGCCCTGCACTTTCCAAAGGCAGCCAAACTTAGAGGCTCTTGAAAGCAAAATTACTCTTGAATACTTTTTTCCCAGGATGGATCCTAGTCTATTTCTTGTTAAGAAAACCACATTAAACTGATTTCCTGCAGGTAATATTAGAAAGTGGGATCCATTTATGATCGCATGAAACAAATACAGGTCTCACTTTTGAAACTGCTTTAAGACAATATCAAAGAATTTACAGCCATTTGGCCCAATATGATGTGTATAATGATGGACAGCCCTCCTCCTCTCCCTGTCCACTTTCTACATGAACATGCAGTTTTAATGTCAGTCTGCTTGCTGAAAGGATTCTATAATTAATAACTCATCTTCTGTTTTCATTCATTATAATTCTTTTTCCCCTGCCCCTCTTGAAATGTTACAAATTCCTTTACAGAAGAGCAGCCAGACTTTTCACCTGTACTTGAGTTAGCAATGTTGAGCTTCTCTCTACAAAAATGACATCCAGAAACCTGCCATATACTTTCCTAATGACTTCAGGAGTTTACTTAATTCTAGGATTTGAATTATGAAGGCGACACTATGTACCAAAGACAGTTCCTGATGTTCTGGCAGGTCTTCTTTCCTATGTTCTTACTGTTTTGTGTTGTGATGTCTTCTGCATTTCATCAGATTACTTTTAGACTGGGTCCCACCTTGCAGTTGAATTTTTTTCCTTTGAAAAATGTAATGCAAGAATAGGTAGTACCCTCATTAAAGGCAACTCTGTAAGTTAGAGAAAAAGCTTGTATTGTGTGAACATTTGATAACTCTGACTGTGGGCTGACTTGCTACTGCTCTTTGTCTGAGAAAACTCAGAATCCATTAGGCTGATAGCCACTGTTCTTCTGAGGAAACTACAGCCCTTGTGGCCCTTCCTGTTTCCTTTCAACATTCTTAATGTGATAGTGGAAGAGGATATCCTAAGGTCAGACATTAAAATGTGAAGTTGTGAGGTGATGATTAAATGGGAACACAGTGAAAACTTCACTCTTCATTATTTTAATATAGTCCAGCCTGTGCTGATATAATCATTTCCAGCAGATATTTAAGGTAGTTATAGAAATGATTAAAAGAAAGGCCTTTCATTTATTATCTTAATTATATTTTCTGTGTTGCCTTTTTTTCTTTCTTTCGTTTCCCAGAGACCAACATTAAGTGTTCGTGTTTAAGACTTACAAACCCATTTTACAACACAGTAATATATTTTCAGCTCTGTTTTGCTCTTTGATCTTTCAAAGTATAATGCCTTACAAAGTGTTATAGCAGTGGCCACTTCAGTTGAAATCCATAAACATTTTCCATCATAGCTCCATTGTTTCACATTCTTACAAACTTCTGAAAAACCCATTTTGGGCTGAAACTGTCCATTCTCAGTCACTGCAATTAGTCTTAAAATATTTTTTTTTTTACTTATGGGAACAGTAGAGAAAAAGAAGCACCACTTTCCCACAGTAAGTGATTTTCTGAACATTGCTACAGCAAAACCAGCTGAAATATTAATTTTTAACTTCTTTCTGTGAGCTGACTGCAATTAGTTTCTTTATAAAAAATTCTTCTATATCAAACCATACAATTAGAAAAAGTGACAGCATCCAGGTGCATGGTACTGGTAGGTGTGATCTCTTACTTGCAGGAAAGTTATGATTCAGCAACAGGGGAGTCCTGCAGGACTGTTCATGGGCATGAAGAGAGACACACTCTTCTAAAAATGGGGCATAATTAAACGGCAAACCCACAGTTATCAAGGCAAGGTCCTACAGTAACCAAGGCAAGGTTCCATGTGAAAACAACACAAAAAAATAAAGTGCCATGCTCTACATGGTGAACAGGCACTGGGACTCTGGCAGGCTTTGCTTCCCAGCTGCAAGGGAGAGGAAGTGCAGACAGCATTGGCAGAACTCATGCACCCACAGTTGCTTTGCACTGTCAAGGACAATATTAGGTCAGCCACACAGGGACAGATTTCCACTCCCATTTTCATTATTTAAATGCCGAAAGTATTATTAATTTACATTTGGGTTCAATCCAGCCTCCAAAATACAGAGGATGTGCAGCTAAATTACAGTTTGCTGTTAGAACCTTACTTTTGCATTTCCCAACATTTTGTGATTTTAACCATTTATCTGTAGCAAGGTTTCAGCCCAGGCTTTTCCCCTCCATTTAATTTTAGACTGAGTATGGAGTGAGTACAATAACCTCGGTAAATTAAAGTGTCATGTGATTTCCTTTCCGTGAGCCGAGCGGATGTGTCTGCAGAGCTGTAATGAAGGAGCGTAAGCACAGGAACAGAGAGCTCGTGCTCCAAGCACATCAAAGCCCTTCAGTGCTTGTAGAGTTCATGTGCAAAAAACGCATATGCTGTGTGAAATTCCAATTTGAATGATGTATTTGGATGAGTTGTGGTCCTCTTCTGTCTGCTATCAGGTCTTCATCTGGAAAGAAAGTATGACAGAAGAGAATGGAAAAAGCTTCAACAGTAAAGATGTGCTAAGGTTAGGCACATCAATAAAAGCCCTGTGACTGGTCTCTATATTGTTACACCTGGCTGAGATTACAGTCTTTTGCCAATTCATGACCAGCACTTACTTGGAGCATGAGTTAACTGCGGGCTTGTGCAAGTGATCATGAATTCATTCAGTTTTAATTTTAGGTCTGGTATTTTCACTTTTCCTTTAGAATCATTAGGGCTTTCATTACATCACTTCAAGGAAAGGGAACAGACTCGTAATGTTTTGAAGAGATGTAAGGGACAGTTGTTGGCCAAGGCTAACCTCTTTCAGGTCCCATTAGATAGAATCAAAACCTTGCAGTACTTCCAGGAAACATTCAGAATGAATGAATTCAGGAATGGGTTCTCAGAATCTAGGTTACGTAATGAATTCTAAGTGAGTGGAATCACATTATGAATTGAAAACAGCTATTAACAGATACTTCAAGCTGGCTGCCTGTAATTTCTGCAGTACAGTTGACTTCCTTCCATCCCAGCCCTGTTGCAGAATTGTGTGGGGATGACAGAAGGATTTGAATAATCAAATGTGCAATTATAGTCCAAATACTGGCTTCAAAATGGCATTATGTATTAATGATTCCCAGAACAAATTTGCTCAGTACACAAGTGGAAAGCTGAGGGGTTTTATGTTTGCCAGCTCAGCAAATTCCCCTTGGGCTGTGAAGGTCAAGTTTGTGCTATTTCTTTCTCACACATCATCATCATCATTGTCATCATCAGTAATAAAGATTGAGGGCCAAGCTGCGCCTCAGTTACACCTATGAAAGCTCCAGTGTGTTTCATGGGGTTACACAAATGTAAGGAATTGTCCCCGTGGCTGCAGAGCCGTGCTGCAAAGCCAGCACTGTACAGGGACCTGCACCTTGGATGAGGTCCAGACTCCTCTCCTGTGCCCCACAGCATGGGGCGCAGTGCCTGCCTGTGACAGGATTGACCCTGCAGTGTTACCTCCTAGTCATCGCGCTGCTACACCAGGTGAACCCTGCAGGGATTTATGGATGGATTTAGGCACCATGCAGGCACCCTTTCTCATACTGTTGGTCTGCTTGTAAATGCAATGGCTGCAGCTAGGCACTGGTGCATGTGCTCAGGAAAAATTCTTCACTGTGAGGGTGGTGAGGCACAGGAACAGGAACTGGTTGCCGAGAGAAGTTGTGGATGCTCTATCCCTGGAAGTGTTCAAGGCCAGGAGGGATGGGCCTTTGAACAACCTGGTCTAGTGGGTGGCATTGCTGCCCGTGGCAGGATGGCTGGAACTCGATGTTCTTCAAGGTTCCTTTCAACCCAAACTGTTCTGTGATTTTCCAACTATCAGCTATGGAAAGACCTTAGACCTTATGTTTGCTCTCCTGTTGTCTGGGGTCTTCTTCTGGATTACAGGGCTCAGACCTTGGGCTTTCTTTGTACCTGGACACATGCCTGTGTTGCAGAGCAGCTCTTATACCTTCAGTCAGCTGAATATGTAAAGGACCCAAATGATTTCCAACAACTTTCTGAGAAGAAAGGCAATATTGCAATGAGATTTAGCCCAATTCATAAACTAGTGCCTAACAGGGAGCAGACTTCCTGGGGAAAGAAATGTTATTTTTCCTGACAAGTGTTATTTTTGTCACTTCTCAGACAAGGGCTGTACTACAAACCTATCTCAGTGTGACAGGGTTGACTGAAACTAAAAGCTGTCCTGAGGCACATTGTCCCCCAGAGCACATGCCATCATTTTGTAAGATGCTCCCAGATGACCGTTCTTTGCATGCAGCACTGGACAGGGCTAAGCAGCTAAGCTTCCTGTATAGAATTTCAGGATCAAACTCTACATGAGTTGAAAGTCTTCCCATAACGTGTGCAACAATGCAAGTGAGAAAGCAGGTGGCTTTTTGTGCCTGTAGAGTAAGTTCAAGGGTGTTTTCAACTATGTAATGGCTTTGTCTTTTATGTTGTTTTGTATTTGATGTCTACCTGATGCAGGCTGTGCTTGGAAATAACTCCAAGAGCCTCACTGCAGCCACATAGGAAGCATTAAAAGAAGAGAGCGAGACCATAATTTTGTTAAACCTTAGACTTTTGGGGGATTATTGTAAATTTATTGCTTCCTCAAATTAGTTTTTTAATATTGTGGGTGCTTGGATAGTAAGACCCATCGTCTAAGCAGCACAATGCACAGCTGACAAAAGCTTTTTTGACCTACTTTCCCTGTACCCTTTCACTTCTGGACTGTTCTGGGCATGGTAGAGTTAATCTGACATAATTTCCATGGCACCAGGTGTGTTCCCAACAAGCAGTAGCAGCTTTGTCAATAGATTCAAGGTGTTGAGAGGCTGCTGAAATCCTTGCAGCTGTAGTTGCCTTGTCTTTACAGTCCTCCATCACCTTCTCTGTCTCTAATGAGTCCTTGATACTGATGTTTCCACAGGGGTGTTGCTATGTTTCATGATCCAGATGACTCTTTGCCAAACCAGTCAGCTCCCCTTTGCTTTAAGTGCAACCTTTTGTACAAAGGGATTGGAATGGAACTGAATACTTCATTTTTGCACTAAGAAGTAATCTCATCCTTAACTTCTTTTTATATGTCAAAGTTCTACCTCTGTGGACTATACAAATGCTTGTGAACAGACGCCCTGCTGAGCTACACTGGGTGGAATTACTCTCTATCATGAAATGCCAATAAGATCACTCAGAATTGTAAATATAGTGGGAGCACAGAGCCTCTGCTGGCAAAAACTTGTGTTCTACCAACAAATCAAAGGCTATGGGAGAAAATAGGCACAAAAAAGTGAAGGTACTTGCTGTGCAGCTTACTGAAGTCCTTATCCCCAAATAATATTCCCACTTTGGGTTAAAAAAAGAAGTGTTGAAAAATCTGTGGTCATATTCTTCATATTTTCATCTTGTTCTGACTAATGGCTTCACAGAGCAAGTTCTTGTTAGCAAGATAATATATTGTACTTAGCATTTTTATTAGAATCTTCCTGTTTTCTCCCTTCTTCTGAAAGGTCTGAAAACGAAGTATGTCACCACCATTCCTTGTGGTCTTTTGAAGCATATCAACAGCTCTGTGATGACATGGGGAAACATGGTGCCATTCAGATTTGTCTCAAGTCTTTTTCCAATTAGTGAATCCAAACTGTGAAAGCTTCCTCTGTGTGTTTCATCAAAAGCAGTTTGCAAAACGGTAGCAACAAAGTATATTACCCCGATTAGCATCAGAAAAATAGGTCCGCTGAAAATCACAAAACTGGGATAAGCATAAAGGCAGGCTTGTTTTTCTGAAGTCATGCACAGGGAGAGCCCTAAGTCGCAGTTGATGAGGTGTTTAATAGTGTCAGGCAATTAGCATTTGGTTCTTGTTGCAGACGACACCGGAGACACGTCAATCCTACAACCAGCTAAATTTGATCCACTTGTTATTGAATGTCTGGTCTCCTTCTTTTTAATCAGACATGGTTCAAGTGATTCCATTTCTGCACTTTTAAAATCTATACTTCAGGGTTTTTTCCTTTCAATCAGTCAGTGATCACTTGGTAAGAATGGCACAGGATTGAAGAATTAGACCCACACAATACTAAAACATGTAGCTGGCCCCTGGCTTTTGTGCAGCCACTTGTTCTGTCTAAAAGGGTCTGCAATGCAGCAGATGGGAGAAAGGAAACAGCCTTCACCTGATCTCTTCATTGCCCAGAAAACAATTGCTTTTACACTTTGCTTATATAACCCCTGTTTTCCTCCCTCAGCCAAGGATCCTGACAAGGTCAACAAGACAAATAAGATGTCAGGTGGCGGCCCCTTGACCCCCAGGGCTAATTGTGGTTCTCTGGCGTCTCCCCTCCTTTTGCTCAAAGAGCTCATGGAAAACCCACATGACAGGGAGAGGAGCAGAACTACAGACTAACTCAAGAAACCATCCCAAAGTACATGCACCTGGGACCTGCACCTATCCCAGGTGCTCAGCAGAGTCTGGTTGCTCCTCTGCCACATGCAGGAATTTATTCACAAGACATGGAGCAGGCTGAGCTCCCTGAAACAGCAGCTCCCTTTAGCCAGTGATGCTGAGACCATACTAGGGAGGAGCCAGGGCTCTCTGGTCTGCCCAATGTCAGCTGCACAATGTGCCTGGAAGGGAACAGAGATCTGTAGACATGGAGCTGGCAAGATCAGGTTGGAGCTGTGCTTGTCCCTCTCTGCCCATCCTCCCTATAGGAGCTCAAAGGATGTCTCCACAGGCACCATTCGCACAAACACAGAAAGAAGGGACGAGAAGTCCTTGAGCAGCAGGCAAGAAAGGTGGCTGGTATCTTGAAAGTCAATTGTTGAGGAGCAGCCAGCCAGGCTGTTGGAGAAGCAGCAGGAGCTTAGCATCACACCAGCATACAGAGCTTGCTTTCACAGTAAGGGTGTTCCTGCTTGTGGAGGCATTTTTTCCCTAGGGAATAAAGGAGTCAGTACTCATCATATGAAGAGACACTGAATGCAACTTTGTCTGACAAAAACTAGGTAGCAACCAGACAGGCAGAACCATTGGAAGGGTATGCCAATGTATCCACTGAGGAGAGCTAACTGTGAACTACCAGAAAACTGTTTCTGTTGTAATACTCAGTATAAAAATACACACCTTGTTATATATAGCTATATATATGTACATATACATATAGAAAAAACCGGGGCTGTGTATGTGCTGGTCGATTCCAATCTGTTACTGAAAATCAACAAACAAAAAGAAAGCAGAGTATTAAAGGGTATTTCCAGGAAGTTTCTAGGAAAGTGGCCTGTTGCTGTGGTAAATAAAAACCTAACTTACCTAATGAAGAGCAGTTATATTTATATTTGCAGTACATAGGTGGCACAATGCTTGTTAAGGTTTTGCTGGAAGACAGCCTGTAGACTAGCAGAGATAGTTATATCTGCAGTCAGAGTCATCTGCCGAACTGAATATTGACCACTATTATGGATCATGCTATGCCCTTTTTGTTTGGCAACCTGAAAACATTAAAAAGAACCACAACCCATTAATTTGTGTGGTCATGGGCAAGCTGCTACCTTGCTGACCATAAGGCATGCCATGCAATGTAATGAAACTAGAGCTCAATGAGGATTGATATGGCAACACATACAGGAAAGTCCAAAGAAACTGATACTGATAGAATTTAGAAAGTCTTAATTATTGAGTAGAGAATGCATGGATCATATGTTACGGTCACAGAAGTTCTATTACCTGGAAAATTTTATTTCAGTCCATGCATCAGATGAGACACAAGTTATTCTAGGAACAAATCCTTGAGAAACTTGGGAGTGAAATAATTGAATTTTAAAAGTGAATGAAGTTTCCAGGAAGATATCAAAGGTGAAAGAGGACACCAAACATGCACATTGAGAAAAGAAAATTTACAGCCTAATCAACTCAGAAATAACAAATTATAATCAATATCCAACCAAGATATGATCGTAAAGTTTATGTCATTATGTGAAATGCTGTAGTTATCAAAATAAACCATAAAAGAAATAAGTGTCCAATGAGGCATGCCCCTTATTTCAATAAAATGAATAGATATTTTTGCTTCCCCTCTTGCAAAATGGCTAGAAATTTTCCAGAAGACAAATAGGGATGTTACAGATACAGTTCAAAGCTTGTGGTCTTGAGATACTAAATTCTAGGTAGAAGAAGCTGGATGAAATAAAGATAAGAAGATAAAGCTTAATTCATAGATTACATAAGATCCCTGCTTTGACATCATTATTTAGAAGAGACTGTACCTCTGATTGTTGTAATTAATATATATATATACATTTATACACATACATGTGTTCTACATTTAGCCGTAATGCATACTATCTGCTTTCTGAATTGGTGTAGTTGATAAAAATTATTTTAGTGGGATCCATGTTGAAAAATAAAATTCTTGTGCTCAACATGAAAGGAAAAGATGGTTTCAGTTTTGAGTAGGATAGTCATGACTCAACTACTGCAAAAGTTTTAAGTCTACCTCGACAAAACTGGTGATCTACAGCTTACAGCTGCTGTAGAAGAATTATTTTCAAGAAATTATGAAATCAATCATGTACAAGATTTTTTTTTTTGCATTTATAATTCATGGGAATTTTAATACTGAAAAGAGTAGTGTTTCAAATGATTGTTTTTTAGTATGAGTAAATGTCCAGTTTTGACAAGGTTAGGTAATGTGGTTCTGTCCCATGCTCCACTGTTCCTTTATAAGTAAAATCCCTAAATATTGAGGATGACACTAAATCTATTTTCTCAATCTCAGTATCCTGCGTCCTATGATTGTGTATGGAAATGCAACACGAAACTAAAGAAAAGGAAAAATTTCCTCCTCTTTATCAGAACTTCTCAGTCAAGATTTTTGGGAGATGTTGTGGAATGTGCATTTCGTGAGAAACAATGTTCTAAATTTTTGAAATCAACTGTTTCTTGGTGATAAAAATGAATTTAAGAAAATAATTTGGAAGCAAATGGGTATGGTCTTCTCAGCTCCAAGGACTAGTACTTCTCACAAGGCTATTTGTAAAAAGTCAGACTGATTTTGATTTCCACTATCCTGAATATAAGAAGAAATGTGAGGGAAAAAAGAATTAGAAAGACAATCACATTAGATAATGACATGTACACTGGCTTTGTAGAGCACTTTCTTTTTACCAGGATGTTATCTGTCACATGAGCAAAGAGTTCTGAGTACAAACTTTATTTTTATGTGCAATATGTCAATTGATTTGTACCATTTCTTCAGATTGCACAATGGTTCTACCTCAGAGAAAATATGTCCCTCTCCAGTCAGGCAGTAACTGCAGCCAGCACCTCTCTCATTCCAATCGCATACCTTTTTTTAGGCAATATATTACATACAAAGAAACCATTGTACTTTCACTCCTGCCAAATGTGATACAGCTTACGGGAGACAAAAGAGCAGAATGGTTCCTTTTAATAGATTCTGAACTTGAAGTAAATATAGAGAGGTTGCTCAAGTGCTAACCTCTGAAAACTGAACCCTGCAGCTTTGATTGTAGTAGCTCAAACAAACCAAACTCCGCAGAGCTTGCCTAGTGGTAATTGCAATAAACAACATACAAGAGCTCCCAAATATTGCTCAACCGAGCACGGTGCTGGCGACCTGCCAGGGGCTGATGGCCACTTCTGATCTGCGTACAACAGCACGGCGCGCAGCCACCCGCAGGGAGGGTGGCAGCAGCCCAAGGGACCAGGTTGGCTTTTCCTCTGCCAGCTCCGCGGGTCGGCAGTGGAGCACAGGGGAGGCACTGGGGAAATCCTGGACATCTGTGGATCGTGTTTGGCCTCTGCACCTCCCCTGGTGCTTACACATAATGAGTCAAGGAATAATAATCCATACACAAGTCGTGAAGAGCTGTTGTACAACGTAGCACAACCATTGTGGCCAAAATAAACAAGACTAACAGCACTTTCCATTCAGAGTGGTGCTACCAGTAGCAACTGGGAGCATTTTGATATGTTTAAAGCAAAATAACGTATAGGGAATATGTCACTTGGAGAAGAAAATCGGTTATGTAGAGAAAGACCTGCTCCCGTTCACGTTGAAGTCACCCACAAAATTCTGACTGCTCCTTCCCAGTAGGCTGTTTTGGCCTGATATCAGCAGTGATTTTTGCAGGTTGTAAGTCTGTGCATTATCATGGCAGAGCCCTAGTGAAACACTGGGTGGTAAAGGGGGTAGTTTTCAGCAGAGGAATCAATATTCAACTTCCTAAGTACCTGGGAGCAATTCCCCCGCTGCCACCACTCCATGCTGTGCTCCACTGCCTTCCCCATTAAATGTGTTTGAACACATAAAGTTGACCTCTGCATGCAGAGAAGGGTTCCAAGGAAAAATGAAAGCCTAGTTTTCTTTCAGGGTTGCCAATATGGGCAATCTCACTTATTTGTAGTTATTACTCTGGTTGACAGGAGGCTAGGGGGAAATAATACCTGCAGAAACACTGTAACCAATGAGGGAACCCCAGCTAGAGAGCAGTAACAAAGAGACCAGGCAGTGATGGTATATAAATTAATCATGAGTGCATGACAGGATGCTTTGTGCAAAAAAGCAAATTGTTATGCTTGGATATGTTCCAAACAAACCCGAGTAAATCAGTGACATAAAGCATTCCCCTTTTCACAACTCAGAACTCAGGCATGAGATCCTGGCTCATGTTGGTGAGCACTTAGTCACACCAGCAGTCCCACTGACTCCAAGAGCACAACTCATGGAGTCTGTTTTGTTCTGGGCCCCTTGATTCAGAAGAGCTAGTAGTAAACCAGGGACACCTAATATCCAGAAACACAATTGATATAAAGGTCAGGGGTCATGATCTATCGGGGGAAAGCAGGTAGACTTTGGCCAGGCTGGTGAAAAGGCAACAATGGCAATATGCCTTTTTTCAGGAGATAATGCAGGTGTCAGTGAATGACTTGAAACAAACAAACAAACAAACAAACAAACAAACAAAAACACTCTAGGAAAAAAGTTTCTTGAAAGAGAGAAAAGAAGGTGCAATTAATACCATTATAGTAAAACTCACAAGTGCAACTCTATGAAAAGGTCTTTAAAGATGTGTTCAGTCAAGCAAGGACAAGTATACCCTGAGAAATCACCAAAGTATATAGAGCTCCCCACCTCCCCCCCATAGGTGCAAGACAAAGCCAGACTTAATACTTAGGAGTGAATGTTAAACAAATACAGCATTAAAGTAACAGCATTAAAAAGAGTTGCAAACTTAGCCTCTCCAAAACCCAGAAGGGCACTCAGTAATGGTTCCCATACCAATTTTGTTGCAATTAAGGGACACTCCAATCCCCTCTTGCTAAAGCAGAAGTATAAATAAAACCAAGAAAAAGAAATGATTGAACAGCAATAGTGGTTGTAACAATTTCATCACTGGAAAAGAAAAGATCTCTCATATTTTAAGCCTTTCTTGAGGTGAACAGGAGGAAAAACAAGCTAGATTTCAGAAGGAGGAAATCACACAGTCTTGGGCTCTTGGAATATTACAGATCTACCAAAGGGCTTGTGACTGAAGAACCTACTAAATGGTGGACAAATTGATTCATATGCCTGATTATAACCAGGCTACTTTTAGGCTGTAAACTCCCACAGTATTAAGGCTCACCTGAGTTTCACTGTGTCTTAAAAGGTACTCAATATATATTTTAAAAAGACACAGTTAGATTGAATATTGTTACAGGACAGAAGGCCATGCATACTGTTAATAGATTATAAGCCCGGGGTCATTATTCTCCAGAGTATCATGAGATAAATGGGGGACTTATGCAAATCGCATAGTGGAAATCGTGTTTTAGCTCTATTGCCAACGTAAGGCTTTCCAAGTGCATGGAGATATTTAAAATTATGCTAGTTTTATTAAGCTGATTCACAGTCTCCTGAAAAATCTCTTCTAGCCAAGAAGACAGTATATCCAGCATCAGTATTTCTGTCTTTCCAAAGCTGAGGACAAAACATCTCTAATGCATCCAAAAAGCAGTAACATTCAGACATTACTCCATAGCTTAGACTGAATCTGCAGGATCCCCATGAAATACAAATATAGTCTACCTTATATTTTATAATGTTCTCCCCATCTGGCTATTCTTTAAATAACACAGACAGCAAAGATGACCCATATTTCAGAGTCCTCAGTGAGGAGACCAAGTAGCCATCACCAGGAGTGTATTCCAATACTCTGAAAGGGCAGGAACCACCAGAGAGCTTCTTCAATTAAAAGAGCAATATCCCTGGTTGATGAAGTAACTATCCATGATCAGATATATCACTAGCAGCCAGGATGTCAAACACAAGCAAGGTAGCTTGAAGATTTTAATCTTACATTATCAGGAAACAATTTACAGCCTCTCATGAAGATAGTGACTCCAAAGAAAGACTAAATAATATAATAGCATCTGAATTACTATCCCTTGAGGTGGAAGAATCACTGCATTTCCTAAACTGGAGACTTATTAGATGGGCTGCAGCTGTCAAACACTCCCCCTCAAAAAAAGCAAGCAATGCTACAGCCACTTTTATGTCCCAGCTTCAGTCATGTCCCCTGCTTCACACCCCAGATACCTGTGAAGGCCAACAAATGATCAAATTCCAAGATGCTTTTCAGCCATTTCCTTTGCAGAATGTAATGCAAATGTTCCATATCTCCCCTAAACATCAGTGGCTTCCCAGAAACTGAGAGGCTATGGGGTATGGTATAGCATTCATAAATCAAATGTTTCTCTTATTAATGGATCATTTTATGATAAGCCCTTTCCTGGATAGATGAGCAAGTTACATCCATTTGTCAGTAAAGTCCAGCACTGAAAGAGACTGCCCAGAGAAGCTGCAAAATCTCTGTAGATAGAGGTTTTCAAGACCTAACAGGACAAAACCCTGAACATCCACGACTGAACTCCCTGTTGACCCAGGTTTGAGCAGGAGGCTGGAATAGGTGACAATGGTCCAAAGCCTGATGGGCAGTCCTACAAATGCAATCTAATAAGATGGGTACAAAGATTGCAAGAAACATAGTTTAAATGGTTAAATTGTCACTTTGGGTCTATTCTCCGTAAAAAAAAAAAAAAAAAAAAAGCCAAAAACTGCTTTCCTTGAAGGCTGAAACCTCTAATGCTATGAGTCCACTTGCCTCTCCCATTTTCTGTGAAACTGGTAAAAAACACTAATGGGGGCAATGGGGAACTGCTTTGATGTTGAGAGGTAGGAGACGAGTCATATGCAAATCCAAAAATATGCAGGTAGCTGCAGTGTTATTTATGTGGTACCATTAAGACTGGTTTATATTTCAGCAAGCCTACAGACTTTATGCGACAATTTGAAAAGTCAATTGAAACAACAAGAAAATAATATTTCATTTATTTCAACATTCCTTGCCAAAAGTTTAAGAAAGAACCCTGAATGTTGCTCAATTTCTTAAACAGATTTTTCTTTAATTTTTTTGGCTTATAGACAAAATTCTAATTTCAAAATATTTTACCATAAGCATGAAAAGCAGAAACATTTTTAAACAAATGCACTTTCTATTAAAAATAATATGAAATGAGTGAAAACCCTGAGAAAAAAAATATTTTGACAAACTACATTTTTTCATACCAACATCTCAACACTTCCTTAGTGAGAATTCTTTGTGTCTGGAAGTTATTTCTGATATACATGGTGTAGGAGAGGGAAAAATGAAGCTCTGGTGTGTATAGCACTGTCAGACGTACTGGAATAACCTCAAAGGCCTATGAATGAAAATCCCAGTCAGACTGTCTCTACAGGAAATAGTCCATTCAAGGTCTGGATCCCTTTCAGAGAATTTGCTAGAAATATATATTAGCATTTATCAGTAAGCATTAAACAAGTCTTACAGGTATGTTACCAGCTGTTTGTTAATGACCAGTATGAGATTTTTCCAGGGTCATTGGCTCCTTATTTGCCTTTCATGAATGCAGAGCCAGTCAATCTCCAGGGCATGATAATGCTTCATCTCATGCAAAAAATACAGATTTATCACTCAGCTCTCCAAGGGAGTTGCAGCACGCTTGGGTTGCGACGGCTGCCTTCTGACATCTAGAATTTAATGTGTGATTAAGTTACTGTTTGCATGTATGATTGGAGGAGATTTTTTTGGTTTTCTTACATAAATTAATCTTTGATTTATCACCCAAAGGTTGGTTTATTTTCCAGGTCCATTTGGAAATATGTGAAGTCCAAAAATATTAAAGAATTCCTCAGTCTGGGTTCATTCCCCTAGGAACATGCACTTCTAAAAGAATGCAAGCAAACAGGAGACTGGAAAGCCATCCTGTCCTGCATGCAGGATTAGACATCAGTACAAATGAGTGTAGACCCTCACAGACATGCAGAAGAGTGAGTGGGTAGAGATCCACTGGCTGTTTTTCTTGGTCTTTAGGGTGAGCAGGTAGTATCTGGTAGTATCGTTACACTGATCTATTTTCACATTCTCTTCAGTCTCCCTAAATGCACAAAGTTCAGATTTTGTTTGGTATAATGCTAATGACAGAAATTTTCTCCAGTACATACTTCTCTCAGTGTCCTTAGCCGCAGCCAAGACCTATAGTTAATCAGAGATAACACTGCAGCAATGTCCAAAAGCTCACACTGTCTACTGGATATTGTTTGGGTATCTATGTGGAAGAAAATGTAGCCTTTTCCATTATTTGAAATTAATTCTTTATTGAATTATGAATATTTTAGTGTCTGATTGGTATCAGTTTTGACACTGCTGCAATAAACTAAAGTCAGAATTTTAAGCCATGACAATTCCTTCACACCTGCCCTGAATTTGATGCTTAAGACTAAGAGAACTGCTGATTACCTCATCTGGAAAAGGCCAGCAAAGGATCCTTCATGGCATCATAAGAAAGGAAATCTCTGCAATTCCAAGCAGTGTTTGAGGTTCTATGAAACCTTTGGGTCAAACCTGGCCTCTGGGGTGCTCGCTACTATATCTCATTCATCTTTTGTCTTTGGGAATTCTGTTAAGCCTTGAAGCACCACAGAAAGTACAAAAGGCTTGCATTACAGATTGGTGAGTGTATTCCCTTAAGAAGGTTCTTGGCATCCTGTGGAGGTAAGCGAATCACTGACTGCTCTGGCCGCTGCATAATTACTTATTGTTTTATTGAACAAGGGAGTAAAAAGTCACATAAAACCTTGCATATTATAAATGACCACGGTATAATTCAGACCTACCTATGTGTGCATTAATTTACTCATTGGTCTTTTTGGAAAAAATGTCAACTGAATAAATATAGTTTAGGCTGAGCACTTGAACCACGCATGATTTTCATTATTTTTGGTTAAATTCCACTCATCTTTTTTTTCCCCCTTTCCTGGCGTGTGAGTTTTTCAAGTGCAGAATGAAACCTTTTGCTAACAAGGGGAAAAAGAACTAGGACTACAGAAAAGGCACATACCTTTTCCAAAGTCATTAAGAGCAGCTTTTGGCACTTTCCATATATGGGACATAAAGCTTTATGAATCCAATCCTCAATCTCTATGTTTTCTGACTGATTTATATGTCTACTTGTGGTATTGTGTATTTTCTTCTTCTGAAGAGCACAGTCAAGTCTCTTAAAATCTGTACACAGGAAACCTTTTTTATATCAACAGAATAGTGTGAATTTCAAGAAAGTATACAAGCTCCTTAGTACTTCAACATTCCTCGAGCCTTGGCTGGATATGTGTTTTTTGGAAAAGCCCAATTTTAGTTTCTCTAACAGAAGCACATGTGTCCTATAGTTTGTCCTGGACTTTTCTGGAGCCTCTCTGAGAGCCTGATCCCCAACAAACCAGCTGTGAGGTGCTAAGTGCCCACAGTGCCCTTGGATATCCATGAGTCACCTCTGACAAGGGTTGAGTACCTGCAACTCCCCTTGAAGTTAATGGACATAGCAGCTTCTCAGCATTTCTTCAAAGGGTGGTCAAGAGGGAGACGGGGAGTACCCTAACTCCGAAAAAAACTTGCAAGCAGAGGGAGGCCCTAAAGGAAAGAAAATTTGCTGAGGCCCCCTACATACCATTCTTCACAAATCCTGCTCCTGTGGAAGGAACAGGGAGCCCTTGTGCTCTGGGAGGCTGCACACCTGAAACGCCTCTTGTACTAACTATCCTCAGGACTGCCATTTAAAGGAAGAGGGGTTAAAAAGTCAGAGAGGTGCCTGCCAGGAATCACCTCAGCAGGCAGGAGCATCACCTGCACTTCATCCCTGCACACAGTGTGTCTCCAACCAGTCAACAGCCTTCTGGAGGGCTCACAGCGCTCTGGGGTATTGGCCAGTCCTCCCAGCTCTGTGTTCTCAGTGAACTTGCTGCTGAGGAGGCCTCTGCTCCTTCATCCGAGTCATTAATGAATAAGTTAAACAGTACTGGGCCCAGTATTGAACCTTGGGGGACAGCACTTGTGACAGGCCTCCAACCAGACCCTGTGCCACTGACTGTGACCATCTGGGATCTGCTGTTCAGCCAGTTCTCAAGCCACCTCGCTGCCCACTAATCCAGTCCACACTTCCTGAGTTTGCCTATAAGGATATTTTGAGAGACACTGTCAGAAGCCTTGCTGAAGCTGTGGTAGACAATACTGACTGCTCTCCTCTCATCCATTCAGGTAGTAGCTTCATTGTAGAAGGCCATCAGGCTGGTCAACCTTGAGTGAATCTGTGCTGACTACTCCTGATCAACTTAAGGGTTACCTTTCCTAAAGCATGAGCAATGTGTAGTGGGCTTATAGAAAGGCTTCCTATGAAGATGCAGTAAGCAGGCAATAATTGTGGGCCAGGATTTTGTTGGGTGGTATGGTGATGGCATACTCTATACTTGTATTTATTATATAGGCAATATATAATGGCATGAACAGCCTATATAGCTTACCAGCTGCTCATATCCTGTGAAAAGTAAAAAAGCAATTCCACCTGTTCATTACACTTTCCCTCATGTATGCCATAGATAGTTCTGCAATAGTGTTAAATTTGAGATGGAAATATATGGAGAATGGATGCAAGTACTTGACGTAAAACTAGCCAATCATCCCAAAATTTATATAAATGGACTCTCACTGAAAGTAGCACTAGCTAGCATTGCTAGTATTTCAGTACATGAGTGCTTAATTGGGAAACTCTTCTATTTGTTTTCAGGTGCTCTGAGCTCACCAGATAAGTAAACCTCATGTATGTGCAATAGTGCAAGTTGTCTGTGAATATCTGAGTTTTAGGTAATCCACTACATGCGCAAGATATATTATTCTACTATTCATCTTTGTAAAGGCACACATTGCTAGTGTTTTGCATTCCTGGGATCAGTGTGCTCAGTCTGATTGCATGTTAATCTGTATGAAGCAAAGGGGAGAAGGTAATGCAAAGTTCTTGAGAAACTCCTGTTTTCTTCTTGACTCCAAACTAAAATATTGCAGGCACATTTGCCTTTCAGAGGATATTATCAGGTTCTGCTTTTCAGAAGAACTACAGGAGATGGAGTTCTGGTTGGTTCTGGAGATGAGATTTATATAGAGAGTCTGGTCTCCTGGTTTGCAGCTACATCAGTGTTTCAAGCTGGATCTGGATATTACTCCTGAAGTGAATATCTTAATTGCCATAGTTTTTCACACTTTGCATTGCCCTCTCAGAGTGCACACACTGAATTCCTTTCGGATGAAACTAAGCCAGGAAAAGATCTCCAGAGGACCATTAAGTGTGCTCCAACTGCTGATGGGCATTCAGTCCAGAGGAGCAGACTAGAGTTATTCCAAAATGAAAGATGGGGATGTCAGGCTCTTTGCACACATGGCTTTGCATTACATAGCTACTCCTACTCCTCCATGTGATGTCTGACGTAGACATATAATCATAGAATAACCGAGTTGGAAGGGACCCATCAGGATCATTGAGTCCAACTCCTGTGCAGGAAACCCCGAGAATCACACCGTGTCCCTGAGAGCATTGTCTAAACACTTCTTGAACTCTGTCTGGCGTGGTGCTGTGACCACTTCCCTGGGGAGCCTGTTCCCTGGGTGCCCAACCTCCCTCTGGGTGGAGAACCTTTTCATGATATCCAACCTAAACCTCCCCTAACTCATCTTCATACTGTTTCCTTGAATTCTGTCCCTGGTCACAAGAGTGAAGAGATCAGTACTTGCCCCTCTGCTTTCCCTCGTGAGGAAGTTGAAGACCACAATGAGGTCCCCCTCAGTCTCCTCTTCTCCAGGATGAACAGACCGAGTGACCTCAGTGGCTCCTCATACAGCTTCTCCTTCAGACCCTTCATCATCCTCATGGGCCTCCTCTGGACACTCTCCAATATCTTAATGTCTTTTTTATTTTGTGGCTTCCAAAACTGCCTCCCAAAACAGGACTCAAGGTGAGGCTGCCCCAGTGCAGAGCAGAGCAGAGCAGGACAATCCCCTCCCTTGCCCGGCTGGTGATGCTGTGCCTGATGCCCCCCAGGACAGGGCTGGCCCTCCTGGCTGCCAGTGCACTGCTGACTCATGTTCAACTTGTCACCAACCAGGATCCCCAGGTCCATTTCCATGGTGCTGTTCTCCAGCATCTCCCTACCGCTTGATAGTTATCAGGGAAGATGAATAAAGTGCATCTCAGGTGCTATGGTCACTCAGCACTGAAGCTGCCAGCTTAGTTTGGTTCTAGATGGCCATGAGTACAAAGGGAAAAGAAAGGAAAGATTATGTTCATTCTGTGCAACAGTTGGTTAAAGCAGGATTGTGCAGAGGATGCAACTGGGAGAGCTGCTGGAGGGGTTCCCCATTTTTGTTAAGGAGTGGAAATATGCACAAGTTAAGCCCAGAGAAATGCATCTGAAGATGGAACATGATTGGAAGGAGTGACGGTAGTTTTTATTGATAATATACATATTTTAGTTTCCCTTCCCTTTGAATAGAAAGAATGCCTCATCTGCAGCAATAATCCACTCCTTTTGCTGAGATAAATGACTCAGACTTCTTCCTCATGGTTCATTCCACTGTAAATACAATTAATGACTCAAACTCAGAATGTTTCATTTCCTGTAAATACAATTATTGCCTTGTAAAACAGAGTATCTCCTCCCATTATCCCTTTAGTGACAGAATAACAATCACTACAAGTACAGAAAACTCATCTTAGTCCAGCTGAGTTCAGTTGGAGAACAACTGGTTTAGATCTGCTCCTACTATTAAGGGAGGAATGTCTTTATTTGTATTACACATGATGATTACTTCCGATTATCTCTGCAGAGCTTTAAATAAACAGGGACTTTAGTGTCTGATTAAAGAAATAATGAGTTCTGAATTATTTCCTCCATGTCAGTGGAATTTAGGGAGATTCCTGATATGAACCAAGCCCCAAGAAGCAAGGTTCTCCCCCTTTAGAAGGCATGTATGTGGTTTCTCCATCATCTACCTTGTCTTTCTCAGATGGTGTAAACCAACACTGCTCTTGTTGGCATCAGTGGAGCAGGGACAGTTTTCACCAAATTAGCCTCTGGCTCTGTTTTTTTCTGCCTTCCTATAAGAATTCTGTTCGCAAATGGGATGCTGCCTTGAATGTGCTTCCCAAAGAGGACATAGCAATGCGCCTACATGCATTTTGCTTCTACCCTGTGAAGTATTTTACCATCCTGAAGAAAAATCTCTATGCTGAAGCTTCAGTTCTGTGATACTGAAGAGCTGTTTTCACACCATTTGTACCTTTTACTGTCAGATGGTTTTCCCTGCAGTAAACATCAGACATGTATACACAGGCATTCAAGGCCAAGCTTCAACCCCATAAAGAATCAACACCAGTATATTATGGACTTCCAAACTCTTTGTATGAGCAGCAGCAGTTAGAGATTTCCTCTACTGCTGGCAGTCTACAGCAGAAAGGAGGTATTTGGGGAAGTTTTGAAAGATGCTAGCACAGCAAAGGAGTAGCCGCACTATGCTTGCAATCTGGATGGACTTAACAGTAAGACTCAGGCGGTGGTGTTGACTGCCAGAGAGACGAAACAACAGCACAAGGAACTGAAAAAGTATCAAAGGTATTTCCCCAAAGATTAGCTACCCATGTTGCCATTGTAAGGGAGGGAAGGAAACTTCAGGCTCTCTGACAAAACTTGAAGTAAGTCACTAGAAGCAAGAAAACCTCAGAAACCTTGACCTGCCTGAGGCTCCAGGAATTTCCATGTGCAAGAGAATAATGCGTTAAGGGAATTCACCAATATTACTTCAAATTTCCTCAGAAATTCCTCAGGAAAAGGGAGCCTCAGTACATAACGAAAAAGAGATAGTAAATCTCACATGAAATATCCACTAGGGAGAAATGTGGAAGGAAGCTAGCACATTAGCACATGGCCAAGAACTAGGGGAGGGAGACAAAATCCAGCCCCTCAGTTTGTCTGTGCTGAGGCGGTCCGGGTCAACATACCATTCTCTAGTTGAAAGAGGATCTTTGTCCTCTTCTGGAGGTTCCCCAGAATTGTAAAGGAGCTGAGAAAGGAGAAACTCTCCAGAGTCTTCTTTCCTGAGCTATATCTTACAGCTGCTCTACAGGAGATTGCAATTTGCCCAGCAGAGCCAGTAGATTAAGTTCACCAGAGCTGCTTTGGTTACTGTGGAGAGGGTCTGGCTCCATGTGCCATCACAGAGGCATGAGGTAGATGAGGTTTGTATAAGGACAGCTGAACTTCAAGTTTTACTCTCAAAGATGTTCAATTGTCTCACTGGAAATCAGAGGAACTCAGCTTCCAAGTCACTTTGAAAAACCAGTGTTCACCTTTTTCCTCAAGTAGAAACCTTCCAAATGTTTATTCACATCTCAATCTTTAAAGTGCATACAAATATCACATTTGCTAGGCTTTTTGTGTAGCAGAGAAATTATAGTAACCGTTGGGGAATTTAACATCTATTTTTTTTTTATTTTGGTGGGATGTGTGTTTCTGAGAAGATGTAGCTGTTAAAATTCTTCTATTCCAGCAGGGTGAGTGAGAAAGCTCTTCTTGCAGGACCTGAAGTAAAAAACTGTCACATCAGCAGTGATGGAAAATCACCCTATACTGTGCAGGAGATTGTCCCCATATGCTCCTGACTTTAGTGTAGAAAAAGCACCATGACTTCCTCCTGCATTCAATTTGCAAAATTAAAATTCACAGACCTGGTAGCCCTTTAGGGGAGAAGCAAATTTTTCCACCCTTCATGCAGTGGTCCCTTTTCCCAGATCATGCTCGGTATGAGTTATTTGCAGTCAAAGATTACAGACTTCAACACAATCTTTACCTTCTGTTGATGAAAGCCAACAGCAATCCGTTAGTTCTACCTGTTATGTGATGGAATGACTGAATGCACTTTGTACAGCAGCGTAAATATGCCTCTTCTGAGATATACTGTGGCTATACACTGAAAACTTACACACTGCTCACATGAGCTGAAACCTAGAAATCTAAGCTCATCTAGGAGGTCTGGGCAGGGGCACAGGTCCTTTCTTCTCATTGTTTCCATGGAGCACAATGGTTTGGCATTCATGATATGCTCTTTGAAAGATGAATAAAAAGTCACAGTGGAGCATTAGCTTTCTCTTACCTTCCCAGGAGTACATATTTGCTGCAGAGTTGACACCACTGTTCTGAGTAGTGACAGGAGAGAACAGCATCAGATGACCCTTCCCTTCACGCCCTAACTTGTAGGGTTAGGCAAAGCTTGGCAATCCTACTGCCCACAGGTTTGGAGAAAACCTGTGGTACGTGGGTGGAAGGACCCACACAATTTTTGTGCACTGGCTGACAGAGGAACATCTCAGAGCAGGAGCGAGGACATCTTCTTCCCCATACCTCCCTAATTCACTGAGAAGGAAGCATGAGGCTGGATAGGGCTCAGAGGCTGAAGTGAGGACAGGAAGATGGGGAGGGGGAAAGAAGGGGGGAAAGGGGCTGGCAGAAGGAGAGGGGTGAAGAGCAGACAGAAACCAGGAAAAGAAAGGATTTTCTTGTCTCCCTTTGACATACCAGCACAATTCAAGAGAAAGGCAAACTTTTGATAAAAATATTTTATTCTCTTTGTTAGCTTAAATATTTGCAGAACCCTGAGATCAGAGAAACGCTTTGGGTGCCATTACACATGCAGACAGCCATCACATTAAAGGCAGGAATAAGCACAGCAATATTACTCCGGTATTATATTAGTCATGAACGAATAGGAAGGCTGCACTGAGGGCTGGAGGGTTACAGATGGGATCAAGAGGTGGCTCATAAAACAATCTTGACCTTAGGAGCAGTTTCACACCCTGCAAGAGCTTGTGTGCATCTGTGGGAAAGCAGCCCCCGCAGACCTCGCCTCTGTACCTCCACCAGATGTGAGGGCCCATGGGCAGCATCTGGTGCTGCACAACACCAAAAGTGAGCGCACCAATCTTATATGAAAATCCACATCACACACTGCACACAATAAGTGAAAGCAGAGTGCTGCAGGGTAGATGCAACATCAAAAACTAGGCTGACAAAAAGTGTAATCTTCCTCTAGGAAATTTATTGCTTGGAGGACTCTGTGCTATTCCCACATGGCTGCTGGTGGAGCCACGGGCCTGCCCCAGCTGCTCCTGCATGCAGCGTGCAGGGTTGGGGTGCCAGGGCACCCCACAAGTGGGCAGAGGCAAAGCTGTGCTTCTTTCTAGGGATCACAACTGATTGCACACTCGCACACGCAGACACCCCACTGACACTGTGCCACTACTCCCACCACCCTGGTAGTCATTTTCTTGCTTTGGCTTATTTTTAAGAACTCAGTGGGTAACTTTCCATGCTGGGCCACCCCTGTGAAGTGATACATGAGCTTGTGCTTTGTGCCTATGGAGAGAAGAGGGGTGCAAATGGGGGACTGATGGGACAAGCCCTCTGTCCCTGATCCAGTGCCACGAAACAAAGGGTGCTTGTCCAAGGAAAAGGAAAATCAGCCACCCCCACCCAGCTAGGAACCACCTCCAGGTGGCTCAGAAGTACAAACAGTTTATGCCCTTACTTCTGTCTTTCTCATTTCTGTTTTTACTGATCTCACATACACACACACATATGCTATTTTTAACCTCCAAAAATAAGTTAGTAGGAATTTTTTTCCTATTGGCTACAAGCTATGGTGAAATGACTTCATATATTGACGAGATTTTGTCTCTAGACATGTTGAAATATTTGTGTGAGGGTTGTGTATTGGGATCTGTCAGAGTGCTGTACAGGTTGATGCAAGTGCTACTCTGGTTGCCACGATACTGAGAATGTTGGGATCTGTCGACTGGCCCAAGCACAACTCAATGCACAAAGCACTTCTTATACCCAGCCCCAAGCAGACCAGCCTCACACTAACAAAGGCTGGGAGTTCATTTAGCTCATTGCAATCTGCAGATGCATTCACAAATGCTTTCCCGCAGATGTGCAAGCCCCTTTAAAAATGGCACATGAGTAGATGGCTGTGCATTGCGTATGAACATGCTTTGCTTCATCACTTTTAACATACTCCTTAGAAACCCTTGGCTCCCAGGCTTAAAAACCACAAATTTTGGTTTCATGCAGAATTTCAGCTTATAAACGACTCCTCTTTGCCTCAATAGCCATGCTCGTCCTGGGGAAATGTGACTTAGACAGAAGAGACTTTCTTTGTTTCTCTTTCAATTTCAGTTGACAGGGGATATGCCCACTGTGCCACAGGACCTGCCATGGGGGTTTTAAGCCTTTATTACACCCAGATGGTTGGTGCTGGCAGAGACAGCTTTGGGTGTGAGAGATGGCTGGCAGGCACTGTGGTGCTTGGGGCTCGCCTGTGAGGCTGGACCATCAGTCCCCAGTAGCCACAGGGAGATATGGGCCATCCTGTGACAGCCTCATTCTTTGAAAGCTGTGACATGTACGTAGTGCTGCGAGGCAGGGGAACATCAGGAAGCAGCTTTGGGAAGGTGGCTGCCTCCAGAGCCACCCCCTTTGCATGGTGATGGAGAGGATTGGTTTCAGACAGATAGACCTTGACGCCGTGTCTGTGTCAATCATCTTGGCCAAACCACCGAGGCTGCTGGCCTCAGGGCAGTCTGTGTGTCTGTGTTCACAATGACATGGAGGCTGCTGGCAGGACCAGTCTCCTTGTAGAAGTGTAGGTCCAAGGCTGGGAGTAACCATGAATGATCCTTTTGTCCCCTTTCCCCCTCCCTTTCCTCACACCAGCACATATATATCCTCAGGTGGCCAAGGACCAGGGTATAAATTTGACTTCTCCTTAGTCAAAACTTTCACTAATTTGATCATGGTTTTGCCAAGGAAGGAATAAATATGGAGCAGGGACTTTGGGAATTTGTGCTTTAAAAGTAAGAGCTGGAGAAACCGAGACTGAAGCAAATTTTTGAAGCAAGCGGTCACATCCAGGCATCCTGGCTCCCTTCTACATGTAATTCTGGCTAAGCCTCTACCCCTGGCCTCAACACCTGCCCCAATGTAGGGCACAGATTATCAATTGGCAGCGGGGGACCTCTGACAGTTGATAACAACAACATCCTGAGTTTCATGAGGGTCAAGTCAGCTCTAGGTCAGGCCAAGTCACAAGGGTTGAGAGCCAGCTTCCTACTTCTGACCTTGTACACTGGTGCTGTGCACAGCTCTTTGTCCCAAACCTCTGCAATACACTTATCAAGCATACACATTTTAAGGCAAGCTGGAATTTTCACACTTCTGAATTCAAAATAGATCACTCCATACAATTCTTCCATTTGTGCAGGTGTATTTCTCCTTGGTGCCAGCATACACATATTTCCAGTTACAGCATATATCCCTATCTTGTGAAAATTCAGACTCTTCTTGTCTGCTGCCTGAAAATTTGAGATTTGTCTTTTCCTTAAAAGCTTTAATGTCCAGTCTAGGAGCAGTTTAAATACCCAAAGGACTGGGGTTAAAACCAGCTGAATGATCCCCAATGCAGTCTTAAAAATGAATTTCCTGTTCCCTCAGGTGTGGGGAAGCCCTTTCCTTGCAGCTGGACCAATGAATTGGGCACCCTATTTCTTTCATTTTCCCATTAGTCAGTGTGTAATAAAGCACCATAGACACCAAGCATGATTTAAATCTCTGCTTCTACTTCTGCTCAATATGCATCTCTGTGTAAGGTATAGGATTTTTTTCCTCTTTTCTGTTTCAATTTATCTCCCTCACTCAGGAGTTTGCTGGTGAATACAATGCTTCAGACTAGAGAGAGCTGCAGCTAATTTTCTTATTCTGTTTGAATAAATGGCTGTTGACTCTTACAGAAGTAGGTTATGCTTTTCATGTGGTTGTAATCTCAAGTCCCAGCCACAGAGCTCCTAATGCCAGTTGCATAAAAAGTACACCTTTCATACACGGCTGTATTTGTCCTTGTTTAATGCTTTTCTGCATATCCAGCTCTAAAAATGCAGACCTTGGGAAGGTCCCACTGTAAATGTGTTTGTCTGAACACTAGTTCTCCTTGCTCAGGTAGCTTTTACTGCTTGTCCTACCATGAAAGAAGAAGGGAAGCCTCCACACTATGGGAGAAGTATAAATCTCTTGCTGAAGGAAGCAGGGTCCTTGTGGGCATAAGTGCACCTTGCCACACAGCCTGCATTGGTCAGGGAAGTGACTGCACAGTGCAGTCACTGTTTGATGCTACCCTCCTCTAGAGCTCAGGTGTCATCTCACATGGCCTCACTCTTTCCACTTAGGATTCTTAGGATAACACTCACCATAGTGAGACCACTCTCAACATCTTTGGAATGTCATGGAAATCAGAAGAGGTGCCTGAGGACTGGAAGAAAGCAAATGTCACAGTGGTCTTCAAAAGGGGCAAGAAGGAAGACTCAGAGAGCTGCTGGCCAGTCAGCCTCACCTCAGTCCCTGGAAAGGTTATGGAAAGGTTATAGAGTGCTTCATTCTGGAAGCCATCTCTATCCACAGGAATGACAAGAAAGTTATCAGGAGTAGTCAGCACAGATTTACTCAAGGTTGACCAGCCTGATGACCTTCTACAATGAAACTACTACCTGAATGGATGAGGGGAGAGCAGTCAGTATTGTCTACCACAGCTTCAGCAAGGCTTCTGACAGTGTCTCTCAAAATATCCTTATAGGCAAACTCAGGAAGTGTGGACTGGATTAGTGGGCAGTGAAGTGGATTGAGAACTGGCCGAACAGCAGATCCCAGATGGTCACAGTCAGAGGCACAGGGTCTGGTTGGAGGCCTGTCACAAGTGCTGTCCCCCAAGGTTCAATACTGGGCCCAGTACTGTTTAACTTATTCATTAATGACTCGGATGAAGGAGCAGAGGCCTCCTCAGCAGCAAGTTCACTGAGAACACAGAGCTGGGAGGACTGGCCAATACCCCAGAGTGCTGTGAGCCCTCCAGAAGGCTGTTGACTGGTTGGGCAGAGAACCATCTGAAATTCAGCAAAGGCAAATGCAGGTCCTACACTTGGGAACGAATAACCTCCTGCATCAGCACAGGCTGGGGGCTGACCTGCTGGGAAGCAGCTCTGTGGAGAAGGACCTTTGGTTATGCACGTTGGAAGCATCCTCTGAGAATGGCAGGAGAGACACGAAGGGCAGAGTTTCAGTGGTCACAGACTCTAACATCTTTATGTTTATGTGAGACCTGGAAAATAAGTTCTGGGAACCATGTTTTGCTATCTAAAAGCCTAGAAGAGTCAGGGCAAAGACATCGTATTCAAGTGCTTTTGTGAATCCAACATGTAGAGCTTTGAAGGTATAAATGCAGCACACTTGACAACCATGCTTGGCAATTAGTTATGCTCTTGAGAACCAGTTACATACAATAAAAATGTCTATCATATTCTACAGATTATAGGGATTCTATGTATCACTTGTGTACCTTTGGGATAAGGTTTTAACATGTAGAATCAAAGCCCATGAGCATGAGGAAAACCAGCGGCTATCTGCTGTGTCCTTTTCACAATACCATTCTGTCAAGTATAAATTGGTCAGACATTTCAATTTGTTTACTGTCATTTCTCAGCTATAAACATTCTGGATAGTTTAAAATACTCAAACCTTGCCATAGCATCCACAATAACAAAAAGTGCAAGTATTTTGCAAGCTGAACAGCATCTGGATTGTTCAAAAGCTAAAGGATACATAACAGAAATTAAAACTTGGTAAGTAACCTTTGAAGGATAACATACTCCTCCTTTTAATATTTGTTGTTAACTCAGAGGCTTCAGGTTAATTATTTTCCTTCCAGTGTTATGAACCAACAGTTTGACTTTGCTAGATGCACAGTTCTGTACCTCTGAATCCTAAAAGCATATTGTTTACACAGCATAATCAGTAAATGAAAATTATCTTGTTCACAGAGGATCTGGTTCCCACAAAATATCCACACCCTTCCTTGCTCATGAATTATGGATGTCTGGAGTCTTTACCAGAAACTTGGCTGGGCTGTGTAAAATCATTTTCTGGAGTGCGTGTTTTATTTTGAATGAAGCAAGCAGGCAAGAGGCCAGTAGGATTAAAATGGATTCTTTATTTAAAACAACTCACAAGACACAGCAGCTCCTACCATTTTGTTAGTGTCACCTATGTCTTTCCAGATCCCGTTTCCAGGCTTTGACTGGTGCTCTCAAGTACACTCAGAATCGCCCAGGGCACATCAGAGGGTGCCCAGGGCCAGTTGCCACCAGAGAACCAGTGGACACGAGAACAAGGAGGCTCTTATTGGAGCCCCAGCTGCCAAGTCTTTGGGTCCATTATCCCAACCCTAGCATGAGGAAGGGACATCCATCTTTCTGCTCACTCAGCTTAAGGGAAATAATTCTTCCAGGTATAATTTGGAAATACTGCAAAGCTTTAATTCTCTGAAATCATCACAAAGACCTCTCAGATTCCTTATGAAAAAGTGAATGTTCTGTATCTATCTAATATTATGTTGCTTTCAAAGTTCTCTGAATTTATTTTGATGAGATTAACAGAAATTTATTGAATACAGGCAAAATAATAAATGAACCACATCCATAACAGCTGGGATAACATGAGGTACTGTGGCAGTGCCAAGAACTGTCCTGCTTGACCAAGCACAATGCAGTCACCTTCTCCACTCCCAGCAAAATCCACCTGTGTGATTTCCTTTAAGTCACTGCAACATTTTTCTTCTTGTTGAATTTGATACAAAACCGAGAAACCATACAAACCTGAAACAAGAGATATGGACCTCCTTTGCTGAAGAAGAGGTACCCTGACAGCAAGAAACTACCTTTGGTGTCACAAAAGATACCAAAGTATTGTAAAAAAATACTTCTTGGTGCAATGCAATTAAAAGCTGCCAAATCATTTAGCAATGAACTCTGACAGGAGAAATCAAACCTGTGTCTTAGACTCCCACCACAATTACTGTTTCAATGTCAGTTGTCTGTCTGCTGTTAGACCTGGAGAGCCCTGGTTCCTGCCCTATGCCTCTGTCAGCAGAGCTGAAATTTTTCTGAGTTCAAGTAACAGTCACCTCTAAAGGCCCATGAAAGTGATTGCTCTTATCCACTGCCCTTGGGTCCTCATCATACAGGAACCCCTTCCAAGGCCACTGCCCTGAAAGAATAGATCATCCTTTGCTATCTGACCTCCAGAGAGCCAAGAAATGGCCTCTCCCATAATGAAAAATCTTTCCTGCCTCATGACACCCTCATTACAAAAGTGGCCTTGCTACCTCTTTAATCCCTACTCCTTCTTTCTTATTTTGTCTTGCCATGTTCACTGCTTATTGTTTTGCCCAGCTCACGGACTTTGACTTTTACAGGTTGTCAACACCCTTAGGCACTAACCCTTGCAGAGCGCCCTGAGCTGTGGAAACAACTTCTTGCTCCATGCCAGTCCCTGTGCCAAAATTGCCTCTTCCCTGTCCTGCATCTCACAGCTGAGGCTGGGATGGACAGAGGTGAGTGCTTCTAGGCTAGGACAAATGATACTGAAAATGAGAGAGAAAAAGGGTAAAAAAAAAAGCACAAGAGCCCTGTGAGTGCCATTGGCAGCTGTGTAGTTAGGAGGACTCAGAGGGTTCCAGAAATAAAGCATTTCTCTGTGCACTTTCCAAGATTTGTTTTGAAAAGATGCCAGGCAGAGCTCTTCAGAGCTAAGTGCAAGAAGTAAACATGATGGTGACATCTTTAAAACCGGCCTGCTACCAATGGGCTTTTACAGGGCCAGAGCGATAAGGCTGGTAGAAGATTGTTTTCTTTGTTTTTGTGAAATCACATAGTCCTAGTTTTTATAGCAGTGTAGGTATTTATCCAAGAACATATGCTAAAGAAATACCTATATCATTGAGACAAGAACAACCACCATAATTTATATGAGAAGGCTGACTTTCCAGCATTAAGTAAAAAAAAAAATATTCTTGACATTTGCCATTTTTAAATCACCTCTGGGCAGGATATCCAGTCAGACATTGCCACAGTCCAATTAACCAGATAAGAGGAGGGGCAACAGTTAACATTCAAAAATACACAATTCTCTCCCCTTCCCTTGCCTGAAAATAGAAAATAATTAGAGTAGGATTATTTGTTATCATGTCTATTAATAATCAGCCCAAGGGCATGGAGAAAAGACCTTTTGGCAAAGCAGAAATTAGTAAGAAATAGCTTAGGGAGATATGCTTAGAGTAGATTAGAATGTGGTTGAAAAGGTTTCCCCTTCCCCAGAAGATGCTTGGAGTTGCAGTATCGTATCAGGGGGAAATACTACAAAGGCTGCCAAAAAAGCATCAGAAGGAAATTAATGTAAGAGGAAAGGCTGAGGCAAGATGGTGTTTCAAAGATTACTGGCTTAATGTTCAGAATTTCTCTACTCCAGCTTTTGCACTATCAGCAAAAGGTCCAGAGTTAAAATAAAATATGTGTATTTTATTTCTGCTTTCTGATACTACTGAATTGGTTGTATCAATTTATTTCCTACATGCTATACTTTCTTTGGATTATAAGGGAACCAATACTGAGAGATCCACTGTATTGCAAAAAAAAGCTGTATATTGGTGTCAAAAAGGGTCATGTCTCTGACTTCTGCTATTTCTGATCTGAGTGACAATGAAAACTGTTTTCATGTGCAGGACAAAAGGGTCATCTTGGAGCTTGTGGAAGTTAATTATGCTTCAAATCAGAGGGAAGAAGGAAAGGACTATTTCTAAAAATAAGTAAACACAAAAAATAGAAATGTACTAAAATTGTCACCAAGCCACTAGAGTGAGAACTAGGAGTCAGGGGTGTTCAGTGCTTCAAACAAGTGAGAAACAGAGCCAGGAAGGGAGAGGAAAGCAGGGAAATACTTATTTTGGTGACAAATTCCATCCTACACATATATAAATATCCCCAGACAGATCCAGACAAGAGGAAGATCTGCCCAAGAAGACAAACAGTAAGACATGCTGATGAATTTATGTACTTTCCTGGTGTAGTTCCACTGCTGCATATCCTGTTTCCTTCTGGTCAGTTAAGTATGTAAAAAACCAAACAAAACAAAGCAAAATTCACTAGTGCCTTTTGTACTTCGAAGTGGAAAGAGAGGAAATGGAGAAAAACAGTGCTTCCAAGGGCACACACTAAATCAATTTCTGTAGAGAAATGGAGGCTTGTAAGATTCTATTATTGAAATAAATTCTCCGTATATGACAAAAACTTCCTAACTTAAAGCTTTCACTGATAGAAGAAGGTATATTCTCCCATGTACATTAAAGCCATCAGAAGCAGTTTTGTAATCACAACACTTCAGCTATTGCTTCCTGTCCAGGCACAGTGTAATCAGGAGAGTGAAGTGCTCCTGCCCATAATAACTTAGAAGCCCTTAGTATGAAGTAGCAGCAGTGGTTTTTTTCCCAGATGAAATACTCGAAAGCAGAACCATTTTTCCTATGCTATTTAATGAGATAAGATGAACCTGAAGTGAAATCTTTGCCTCACAAGAAGACCCTAAAAAGTAATATTTGCATGGAATTGCACATGGCAAGATCACTCTTAAAAACACAAGGCTTAAGTGCCTGAGAGCAATCATTAACATGAAGAAGGGAAAGGTGGGTCATCTTTATATCTGCAGTCTGCAATTTTGTGTCCTTTTCTGTGTCTGTGGAATTTAACAAATAGTACCGCCTAAGATTTGTTTTAGCAGAGCAGTCAGGAAAGTCTTCCCCCTTCTACCTGCGCTCCAAGATACTGTGGTAAAACAAACCATTCCTTTCTCAATCTGTCTGCATGGTTCCTCATTATTAATTGTATTTCGCAAGCTTCAGGAGTGTCTTCATTAACCTTAGGAAGTCTTGTTTTCAAATTCCAAATGTGGTTTCTTCTCTGATCCTTCTTACATCCCCCTCTTTAAAATGAAAGGCTCCCATTCATAGTTACCCTTTCTTTCCTTCTCTTTTGCCAGTTTTCAGTCCAATATGCTCATTGTCCTTCTATTCCATGACTTCAGACCTTAGACATTTTAACCAACACTGGAGAATGTTGTCAAATGCTTTCTGAAAAACGGAGTCTATAATATCCTTTCCCCTTCCTTACCAGGGCAGTAATTTCCTCAAAGAATTCCAACAAATTAGTTAGGCATGATCTCCTTTCCCTGAATTGATGTTAGCTGTCTTTAATCAAGCTCTGCTTTTCCAAGTGTTCCCTATTTGATTCCTTAAAGGAGTTTCAGAGTCTTTTCCCTTCAGTGAAGTTAAACTGACAAGTCTGATTTTTCCCAGTGTTTGGGAAAACTATGTCCTTTTTTCCCTTAAGTAAAAAATGATGAGAAATAAATTTCAAGTAATTTCAATAGCCTCCCATCTAGAGACACTTATTCCCCTGGATTCTTAAGCACAATTTTTGCTGTCAAGAAAGGGGATGCATAGTAAGAAGACCAGAATGAGAATGAAGAAACACAACAGATGACAACTTTGTGTAACCAGATGGCATATTTTGCAAGCTGGAAACCAAGTAAGTATTTCTGGTGAAGTCTAAGATTTGAATGAGTCAAAATCAGTTCCTCCCTGTATGGGACCCATACAACCCTACAGCACTTCCTCATGAACCTTGCTGTGGAACATCTATTGAAATGTGACATGGTTTGTGTTGGAGTCTTTGGTATATGTATTTAAGGGGTGTTAAGGCTGCCCCCCGACATCATCCTTCACTTCAAGCATGAGTAAATTGGGAAGGGGGATGTGGGAGATCAGTCCATCTGTCTGCATATCCTCCTGTACACACGAATGATGTAGTTCCTGACCTGGCTTCATGCAGCACAAACCTCTCTGCACACACTGCTGAGTGCAACTGCATCTGTGTCCAAGTCAATTTTTTGCCATGCAGTGCCATAGCCTGGGTCTTGCTCCTGGTGGATATTTGCTGTCCATATCCAGTAACCTCTGACTGCACCGGGGACAAGCCATGAGGGGCAGGCAGACCACAGTGAGGTGGGAGGCTGTAGCTCAGCCTTGCCTGCAGTGCCTCGGGACAGGGCAGCCTGAGAGCCTGGCACAGGGCATTTACCATACCCTGCTGCTCTCACACTCGGGTTTGGCCTTTTTTGTGGGTGGGTTTCACTCTAATCTTTCCATAAATCACCCCTTTCTTCAGATGTAAGCTTCATTCTCCCTGTCCTCTAGGGACAGAGACAGAGGACAGATAGGAGAGCTGCCTCGGGGAAGGGGACAAAGGTATGATCAGGCAGATGGCCTTGCACCTGGCCATTGCACCTCGTCTCATGAAGTAGCAAAATACCCAACACATAACTGTATCCAAGAAAAAAAAGAAGTTTTCACCACTGTCATTGGTAGAAAAAAGGAAATAAAAAAGATGAAAGTAAATAAGGAGATTCTGCCTCTTTGAAATAGACGAGATCCACTCAAAGTTACAGCAATAAGCACATCCCATGAAATTTTACATTTACATATGAAGTTGGATTGTATGCACTGTGCATTTCTTGGACTTGCATCTCAGCAAGTGATACTGTATTGATCTAAGATTAGAGATAAGACATCCTTGTGTCAGCATGTTTTTGTCCAGAGTGAAGGCAACTTCTGGATCCCCCTCATTTCAAACACAGATTGTTAACACAGACTGTTCTGAGAACACATAATTTACTGCTCAAAAGGAAAGGAGGTTCTGGAGGCTGGCCCTTTAAAAAAATGACACCCCCATAACAAAAAAAACCCCAACCAAATCAGCATCAAAAAAACCCCACCAAACACATAAAACAAAAAAAAAAAAACAACCAAACAAGAAAAACAAAACAAACAAACAGACAAAAAAAGATAGGTTGATTCCTTCTGTTACTCCTACACTGAAAGTATTCAGAACCTCATCTCTCTGCTGTTCTGATTTTCTTTCTTCCTGTTTCCAGATTTCATGATCCATCCATTTGTCCTTGTGCTAAAATTTCCCTTTGATTTAAATATATCTTCTTGTTTCCTGAAAGGTCTCCTTTCTTTTTGCCATTCTCCTTCCTTTCTCATTTCTGGTCTCTCCTTTACAAAGGCTTATCTCACTCATGACAGCATGTCTAAAAAAAATTGTTGATGGATCAGGCTCCAAATTTGTTCCACTAAGCTGAAAGTCTTTTAAAGTTTTGATTTCAGGGGCAAAATGACTCAGACAGGTCTGCTGAACTGCAGGTAACTGACCTTAGCTTGTGGCACATGTCAGGTAAATCATGTCACTTCAAAACACAGCAGAAGGGATTAAAACTAATATTTGAGACAGGAGCATAAGCATGGTCGTTCAGGTGTATTGCTTAGACTTGTTCTGGAACAAAATACAGCAGACATCCCGGCTTCTGTAAATCTTATTCCATTTTCTGGGTTTGTTTTTTTCAGAACTGATGAGAATTAGTGGTCCATAAAAGGCAGCAGACACTCCTACTTTATGAAGCAGTTCACAGGGCTAGTACAGGATCTGGCAAAATGGTGAAGATGTCAGCCCAACACTGAAAGGTTTCTCTCAGTCAGAGAAGAGGAAAAGCAGGGGAGTGGGAACCTCAGCTGCCAGCCCATGGGTTAAAGCATGGTACCCTTCCCAGCCCTGGCTGGAGAGCTGAGCACACAAGGATGAGCCAGAGAAGTGGCCAGCAGAAAGAGAGTCTCATAGGATTACTCAGTAAGCCAAATCATATTAATCTTATTATTAATTCCTGCAAGGCTAATGAAGGATAGCCTTGCAAAACTGGTGAAAGGACAAAACAGGGACACTTTTACAACAAAAAATTTATAAACTAATTGGAAAGTATGTTGTACATGGTTTTATGCAGCAGTCAGATGATGTCCTTTCATAACCAGCAGCTTTTCATCACAGTGGATGCACTGTCTCCAAGGATGTCCAGTGCAATGCAGGGAACCCAACAGAGGAGCAGAAGGAGCAAACACACTTAATCCCTGACATTTCAGTCCCATGGCAGTGCAAGGATGCAGCAGTAACTCCATTATTAAATCTCAGTCCAACTCAGAGAGTGTTTCCAGACCTTCTCCAAAACCAGTAAAACACTATTTTTAAAAAGCCAGGAATGCTGGTGTTTTGATGGGCCATTAAAAGACACATTCTGCTGCTACAATTTTATCATTTACCTATGTTACTAGAACCTACAGCAGCTTCTTCCTATTATCAGGTTTGACATTTTTAATAGATTTCTGATTAACCTGACATCACTGCACCTGAAAATGTATCCTTGCTATATATCTGGTGTCTTATTAAGTTCCATATAAAAATACTGTGATTCAGCTGATTTAAAACAGTTTGAGTTTGCCTTGAAAACAGGCCTCCAGTTAAAGAGGTACCTCCTTTTCCAATCCCTATTCACAGCTTCCTTGCTTAGGCTAGGTTTCCTATGCTGACTGCTAGGCTGGCCCTCAGGAGACCACACCACACCGCTCATCCTTAGACCTTACCAGGCATTCACATGAGTGCAGGCGTTAGGATAGTGACCTGCTTATGTCTTTTTGATTCCTGCTGTGCCCCTTGTCCTGACTCAGCATCTTGGTGAGAGCAGCGTGATTACTGCTACCATTGCCACTCACCCAGCTGGCGAGGTTCCTCGCCGTGGTTATTTGCCTGTGGTAGCTTCAAAGACAATCAGCATCACCTCCCTGGGGTTTACCAGATGCAGGTTAGCAGTTGCCTGCTTTGTACTACGTGCTCATTGCGAAAGGACTTATGGAAGAAAACCACAAAGTAATGAACTGTAAGTGCATCCCATCATCCTCCTATGGTGGGCCCAGAAGTCACAATGTTGTGAGCCTGCCTCAGTAAGCAGTGATTTCTTAGCTGACATTTGGGCATGTGGAAGGCTAATAAGTGCTCACACCGTGTTTCAGCCAGCTAATCAAAATCAGTTGTGGTTTATTTCTAGCCTTCACCTCCATATGCACTGAGGAAAAAAGTCACTGGTACTGTCCACTGAAGTTGTCTGCATTTTTTCCATGTCCAGTCAATTCTTGATGTTATTCTCAATAGACTAATACAGAACATATGTAAATTGGACTGTGAGAACATATTTAGTATATTTACCTTTGAAATATGAAGTTATGATGAGGAATGAACATCAAGGGGGAAGGGGGTGGGGAGATGGCTGCGATTATTTCATCAGGGCACAGCTAATCTCCAATCTGGATGCACTGTTCCCAGGTGATCAAGAGCTGATTGAGTTTCAATCACGAATGTGGCTCCTTTCTTTTCTGCTTTAAACCAAAGTGAGCTTGAATTCTCTGGGCTCATCTACGTATTTTTCTCATTGCAAGACTCGGCACTATTCAGCACAAATAGCATGCTTTGCTCAGGGAACTGCAAGAGTAATGAAGGCCGAGGCTTTTTGAATTGTGCCTGAGATGCATTAGCAAAGCTGTGGGGCACTTCCTGCAGCACCTGCCTGGGCTGTTCCTGGCAGCACTGGCAGCTGATGGGTTTTCCCTTTCCAGATCTCCAGATGAAAACGACTTTTAAAGAGGCAGCTCCTATTGCATGCTTGATTTTGGCAACTAAAGGCTGATGCTTAGGTGGGAACAGAAATAATCTGTTCCTTTTCATCATGACCTCTTTACCTAAGCTTCACTCCACATCTGGTCCTCTTACCCTATGCTGCTGCCTCTGATACACCCTTTCTTCTTTCCACTTTTCTCCGTTTGTAACTTATCCCCCTCTTATGTTACCACCTTTCAAAATCATAATAGCTTAACATGATGTTTCCTGCTATCATTCCTTCCTCACCTCCTCACCTGTGGTCCTGGTTGCAGCCATAAGCTCTTTGGGAAATGGACTTCCTCCGCCTCCTTTCTGCATCTGCTGGATGGGGGCCCCAGGCCTGGTTGCTCTGCAGGCTAATAAATGCGAACAAAAGTAGTGATAACAAGTAGCAACTCTGCTCCTCAACTAGTCAGTTCCTACATATATTGAGTACTTTGCTTCTTTAGAAATTGCGTATTCAATAGCAGAAAATGTGAATTAATCTGTAATTTTATGTGTTGTCAGTTCTAAGGACAGTAATCACCTCACCTGAGTTATGCTGCTGACCTGATACAAAATGAATTTGGAATTCAAGTCATGGGAATACATTTTTCATGAACCATTTGAAAATGGAATTCCTGAAGAAATTAGTGACAATTTTTGCATAAAAAATCAATAACAAGAAAGTCCTGAACTACTCCTTAAGAGTTCACAAGTCAAAAAAGTACTGAACTTCATCCAATAAATAATACACTGTGAATTGTTCGCACAGCTGTGCTCTACTTACAAGGGAAATTCAGGGGGTCTAATAATACCTCTTCTTGCAGAATATTTTGTTACATGGGGAAAATAGTAATTCAGAGGATTCTCATTTTTTCTCCTGTAATAAATTAAGAAACTGTTTGATTTTGGCATTTGCAAGGAAAATACTTTTTTTTTTCTTTGCTGTTGTGAACTATCTCAGAATACATATTTTTAAAGGAAATTACTAGCATGGCTGCCATTAAAAAATCAGCATTGGTCCAGTAATTACCACACAGTCCCAAATGATGTAGTACAGGAAAATATATTTATCCCAGAGATAGTGTGTGGTAAGTTATGGCAAAAGTTGCTTCTTTAGGAGCAGCCACCACAACTCCATCTGTTTTAGCTAAAATAACTGTCCAAGTGACCCCAATTTCAACTTTATGAGTCTCATACTAATAGGGAATCTGAAGAAAATGAGACAGAGTTTAGCTTCGTGTCACTACTCACATTTTCAAGCTCTTTATCAAGTATCTCTTAAAAGTGTACTGTATGCTAGAGCTCCAAATGTCTGTCTGCAAGTGATGGACTCGTCTTTAAAGAAACAGATCCACTTAATGTGTCGAGCTACAAACATGAGCCTATTGGTGCATATGAACTAACATGTCACCCAGTGATTGATGTTTCCCTATTACTCTGCCAAAATACATTAAGTTAAGCTCCTTTTCATCTCCACAAATAGTAGGGACTACAGATGGGCCTCATTTGTAATCCTCAGGAACTAGCACAACCAAGCAATGCAAGAGGGTGTTGTTAACCATCGTCCGCCTGAAACAGATTAGGGAGATTTCAGTATGGAGCAGCGTTTCGGGAATAAAGTAACATAGCAAGAAATAATAGAAAGGAATGGGCACTGACAGTGGCTGTGGGCATTAGCAAATTGTGCCAATGACAATACTCTCTGAGCAAACAATCACAGAATCACATTGTCACAGAATCACGGAACGGCTAAAGTTGGAAGGGACCTGGTCCAACCTCCCTGCTCAAGCAGGGTCATCTTAGAGCACATTGCACAGGACTGCATCCAGACAGTTCTTGAATATCTCCAGTGAGGGAGACTCCACAACTTCTTTGGGCAACCTGTTCCAGTGCTCGGTCACCAGCAAGGTAAAGAAGTCTTTCCTCATGTTCATGTAGAACTTCTTGTGCATCAGTTTCTGCCCGTTGCCTCTTGTCGTGTTGCTGGGCACCCCTGAGAAGAGCCTGGCTCCATTCCACTGACACCCACCCTTCAGATAATTATAGACATTGATGAGATCCCTCCTCAGTTGTCTCTTTGTGAGGACTAACAGGCTCAGTTCCCTCAGCCTGTCCTCATAAGAGAGATGCCCCAGTCCCTTAGTCATCTTTGCTGCCTTCTGCTAGACCTGCTTCAGGAGCTCCATGTCTCTCTTGTACTGAGGAGCCCAGAACTGGACAAAGCACTCTGGCTGTGATCCTGCCACCAGGGCTGAGTGGAAGGGCAGGATCACCTCCCTTGGTCTGCTGGAAACACCCTTCCTAATGCACCCCAGGATACCATTTTCCTTCTTGATGAGAAGGGCATTCTGCTGGCTCATGGACAACTTATCCACCACAACCTCCAGGTCTTTCTCAGCAAATCTGCTTTCTCAGCAAATCTGCTTTCTCAGCAGGTCACCCCCAGCCTGTGCATGAGGTTATTCAGATTCAGTGATATTTTAGCAGTGTGCATGACTCAAATCTGCATATTCTTTAGTGGCATTCTCATGCCACTGAATTTCATGGCTCATCTACTGACTTCAGTTTTGGTCAGGATTTCATCATGGCTGGAAGATTGTTGAGGTCCTGGGTGAGAGGCAGAAAAAAGGTGGGGTTTGTTTCCTGGCACTGTTTGTCTAGTGAGCTTGTGTGACTGGGAATTGGCTGGGCATCTGCTTTTTAAAGCTGTGCAAAGCAATTCCCCTGCGGCCTCAGAATGTTTGCTGGAGGCTCCCAGTGTAGATGTCTTGGCTGCAGCTGATCACAGAATCCTGGAATGGCTGGAGTTGGCAGGGACTTCAGAGATTGTCTAATTCTAATCCCCTTTCCATGCGCGGGTACACCTTCCACCCGGCTGCTCAAAGCCACATCCAACCTGGCCTTGAACACTTCCAGGGATGGGGCATACACAGCTTCTCTGAGCAACCTGTTCCAATGCCTCACCACCATCACGAGTAAAGAATTTCTTCCTTTTATCTAATCTAAACCTACCCACTTATAGTTGGAAGCTATTACCCCTTATCCTGTCACTACAGGCACTTGTGAAAAGTCCCTCTCCAGGTTTCTTGTAACCCTCTTTATACTGGCAGGTCTCCCCAGAGCCTTCTCCAGGCTGAACAACCCCAGCTCTCTCAGCTTGTTTTCATAGAAGAGATGATCCAGCCCTCTGATCATCTTCACGGCCTCCCTCTGGGTCCACTCCAGCAGGTCCACAGGTCAAGGGAGCTGTGGTCCAGCAGACCTAGGAAGAGGAATCTGACTGCCCAAGACATGTTTTCTTGGAAAGCCATGCAGTGTCAGCAGAGAGAGGAGAATGGGCCCCATATGACCTTCACCAGGATCAGGGCCAGGGGCAGGCAGGGCCCCAGCTGCCAGACTCTTCTCAGGATTGCACACACCCTTCCAATTGAAGGCATTTTTGGACACAGCATATGTGTGTCTGCTCACCAGTAAACTTGTCCTCTCATTGTCCTCAGAGCTCAACTACACAGAGTCCTCCTCAGCCAGTCCTTGGCTCTGGAGCCTGCCAGTCCTTCTGTGAGAAGAGGAGGGGGATGGGAGCTGGATGCGGGTCTCCCTCTCCCATGGGTTTCATTTTACCTTGCTTCAAAACTATTCCCACCACTCATGTGAAGGGAGGGCATTGTAACATAGATAGCCTCCACCTGATGCATATTATGAGAGTGAATTTATGTCACCTCACTTTTTAGGAGAAGAGAAAAAAGCAAAGAAATCGAAGGACAATCAGATAATTTCGAGAGAGGGATTTGTGAGGCAGAGGATGGCGGATGTTGCTGTGAGCAGACAGTGCCAAGTGCAGCTCGGAGGCCAGGCAGGAAGGGAGCCCCGGCCTCCAGAGAGCACAAAAGATAATGAAGGTCTTCCAGACACCGTTATCAGCTTCAGCAAAGCCCTGGGACTGGCCGATGGACCTTCTCCAGGGAAAGATGTATGTAACTCCTTGGAGGTCCACGCTTAGCCAGGGGAATGAAGCTGGTGTGGGTCTAGACTCAGAAACTGCAGAGACAGGGATGTCTGCATCTTCTGCAGGGTTGCCACTTGCAGCCACCCAGAAGTCTGGCTGGACCCTAGGCATGTGACAGAGGAGCAGACAGCATTCTTCCACATTTTCGTGTGGTGTAGTTACTTCTAACTGGCTGAGGGTAATAGAAAGGTCCTTCTGGAGCTGGCACCAACATCTGGCATTGCTGCGTTTTCCCTTCTGTGCCACTCACTGCCTGTTTCGTCAGTCCAATGTAGTGCTGCAGCTGGCTCCTAACATCCAACATTCTTCCATGAAACTTACTGTCTGAAAAAAGAACTCCAAGCCTGGCTGCTCATCCTGGGTAGTGCCGTAGTAGCATCCTTCCATCATCCTTCCTTCCATCATGTTGACAGTCATCACCTTGCATTTGCCTCACTGCTTTCTTGATTCTCTGTGCAGAAAGAAATGTACCAGTGCATGGGATAACCGAGGAATATCCCAGCCTTTTCACCCTGAGCAGGCCCACACAACCTCTCTGTGTGTCCCCAAGGACAGGGGGCAGCTTCACAGTATCTTAAATAAGTGCATTTCTCCTCATTCTGCACCTTCCCTGGGATGCCTAAGGCACTCAGCATCATGATCGTGGTTGACAGGTTCCCACCACCCTTCATCACCCATGTTTCTACCTCTCCTTCTCCCATGGCAAAAAGCCTCAAGATGAACTTTCAGCTGAGACAGGGGAGTTTGGAAGCTCCCTCTGGCCCCAGCTAGAGAGACAGTGGAGAAAGAGGGAAAGGTGGGCAAGGGAAGGGAAGGACATGGTGAGAGAATCTGGAAGCTGGAAACATCATAACCTAGGTAGAGTGTGACTCTGAGGTAAAGGGCTCCTCCCATTCACGCTAACCTTGGAATAGCTTTTCTTTTACTTTAAATACCAAACTTCATAAAATTGTATGCATTTTCTTGTCAGAGATCCAATCTTAAATGTTGGATTCAACTGACTGACATATCTTTATCTTAATCCAGTTGAACTTAGATAGGACTGTTCTCATTATCTCTGCAGAACCAAGTGTCTCAAACCTGAGACAACTGTGTTTTCCTCTAAAGTTTAATATAATAAAGATTGTAACAATCATATTCATAGGATTCCAATTAGGATGAGGTTGAAAATAATGATACAGTGCAAAGACAAATGCACTTTGGGTGGTAACTAAATACTGAATATCCAACATCAAATACACCAGTGATGACACAGGCATTAAATGTGCATGTAAAGTATCCATATGCAAATTACTGACTAAATGTTATATTTGTGTGCATAAGAACATGCTTCCTTCTCTTATCTGGAAAGGATATAGGCTGAACTTCTGCATCTGCTTTTCAAAACAAAAAGGACTTCTGAAATGGAACTCATTAGTGCAGGCTGGTCTACATTTCAAGGACAGCTGAAAAGGTAGTAAAACCAGAATTATTCACTTCTCTTAAAATTTAAGTTTTGCAAATGCTTGAATGTTTCATATCTACAGAAAGAATGTTCCCTTTTAGATACAAATAGCTTGATCCTGCAACCACTCCAGAATCTCATGGAATGAAATTGAAAACAAAAGCCGTTTTCATATCTGCTGTCAGTCTTCATTTACAAGGTGGGGATGAGTGAACCTTCCTGCTCACTTTCTCATGAATATTTCTGTGAATAAGATTTTGTTTGCAGTGGAGTCAAACAATTGTGGGTTTCCATGTGGGGCACCGTTGGTACTGATGTGGCCATGTTCAATCTATGGGTTTTGAAGGCCTGGGAGAAGAATCAAGAGTTTTAAGCTCCCCATCAGCAGAAACACAAGTAGGTACTTTACTGAAGAGAAGGACAAGAAGAGTCTTGGAGAAGAACTACACAATACAACCCAAATAAGAAGGCAAATCCCATGGTCTGTCTGTATTGATATTAATGTGCTGTACTGAAGGAGCTTGAAGGACCCCTGTGGGATAACTGTTATGAATATTTTAAAATCCTGTTAACTCATTTCTTGTGTCTTCTAGACAAAAAATGGTGAAACTTTCTACCAGTATTTCTTTGTGTTACACAGGAGATGCAATCCTGATTCTTTTAACAGAAGGAATATCCCAAAAAAGGATCTGCTCTCTAGTAAGTCTTCTCAGAGGGGCTAGCTGCTGTGGTGCAGCAAAGCTGTTCACTGCCATGAGATCCAAGGGCATCCTGCAAGGTGGCTGGGTCAAGGAGTCCAAGCACGGTTAATTCTGGAGACTACGGCACAGAAAGTCTTGCAAAGCACCAGGGCTAATGTTGTTGATCTGGTACATGGTTTGCCATAAACCGATTCAAACTTTCCTCATTGCAGTTTTTGTTTTGCTAAAACAAGCTTCAAAAAAAGAGGAAAAATATGTCTTTTCCAATGGCACATAACATCTATGTTATATCAGTCAGTAGGTAACTTCTGCAATATTATATATTCAGTGAGTCACTGTAGGGGAAAAAAAAACCTTTGCAAATAGTGGGGTTTTTTTAAAGTGGAGACAAGTAGATCATTACAAAGTTATTGTATTAAAAAGTTCAACTTTTCTGCTTATTCTTTCTCTCTCTCCATAAATATGTTTTAGTTCAATGCATTTAAGTGGAGTTTGAATTTCTCTCTCCCAAATCTCTGTTTAAAATCTCAAATGCCAACATAACCCCAGGGTTTCTTCTCTTACCGAAAGTCCCCTTTCTGTAGGACACGAGGGGTCTTTCCAGGGTCTAGCACAGGATTTCACACGAAAAACAGCCAGCCAGTTTCTTATTTAATTTCAGGATCATCTGCTCAGTGGCAGCATTTCAGCTGTTCATGGAGTTTTCCAGCATCCCACAACCTCCACTGGGTGTGCTGAGGCTTTTATTTCATTGCTGGTTTCCCTGCTATGCTGCCAATGACTGACAGCACACATGTGCCCCCCGAGAGCACGATGGACTGTGTATAGTTCACCAGGGACATCCTGGCAGCTTGTGAACCGATGCAGGAAATATTGTCAACTATGTGTTACTGATATATCCCAGCTCTTCTCATGACTCATATCTTTGAAGGTTCGTTTCTTTGGTTTTTTTCTTCTCCAGCCGGGAGCAACCCAAACCTGGTCATTAACCAATAAATACTTGGTTGAAAATATCCTAAGTTAACTAGTTTGCTTTAAGAGAACTTACTGAGAAGTCATTTATTTAGTCCTTATGATCATATCTTAACTGGGTGCCTAATTTATAGCTGAGTGTAATGTGCATCTTTAAAAAGCTGGCTCCTGTGAGTCCAGGTGCACAACGCAAGATGAAAATGAGCCGTGAGGAGTCGTGGGACGTAGAGGAGAGGGCACAAATGGCAGCACTGCCTCTGGGAAGTGCTTCTCCTGCATCAAGGGGCAGCTTGGCCTCCCCACACCCCCAGTCACAGTCCTGACCTGGGCTGTGGCCACCTGCCCCACTGAAACCCTCCTCTCTGCACTGCACCCACATCCCTTTGCAGACAAATGCATCGCACCTGCTATGGTGTACGTGCCTTGCACCCACACCCACACCGTGCTCACTCACATCCCGCACATACATCTCACAAGTTCACAAACACATCTTGCATATCTGTTCCCAGGCTCCTTCTTGGTGTGGTACCAGGCCTTTCTTCAACACCTCCAAGAGAAAAACTGAAAATGAAATGTCTCCTGGAAGTCTCTTTGGCATATCAGCAGACAGAGCAGTGGGACAAAGAAAATTCGGTTTTTTCTGATCATTCAACCTCTGCTAATGCATGACCCTAAGATAAAATTTTATTTAATAACAGCTGATTTTACTGTTGCTTTACCAGTCACACCAAAAGAAATTAGGAAACTAGATTTGATTGTTGGGCAGTTTCCCCATTACAAGTGGATGGGGAAACTGAAGCAGGAGCCCTTGGTCCAGTCCAGAGCAGCATCACCTTCACCAACAGACGAAGCAGGGCAGGGCACTACCTGGTACCATTTTTCTGAAAGGCCATGTTTTTCTGATCCTGAATGCCTATGTGCAGCAGGGAAGAGAGGCTGCCTATACAGCCAGGCACATCCAGGCAGAGGAACAACACTGCTTCCCTATTGTCCAGGGAAGTAATTGAGTCACCATCTCTGGAGATGTGTCACTTAGGGACACAGTTTGGTGAGAGCCTAGAAGTGCTAGGTTAACAGTTGGCCTCAATGATCCTATTGATCCTTTTCAATCTAAATGATTCTGTGATTCAACTTCTGAAGGAGTCCAGTTTGTCAAGTCCAGATTGCTGAAGGTGTTTTGGTTGTATTTTCATGGACACTGGCTTCAGTGCAGCTAAGCAGACAACTATCCAGATGAATTTGATCCATCCTGACATAAGATATCCTCCCACTTTTTCGGCAGTTCATGACAGGGTTGCAGTACTGTAGGGCAAAGTCACTCTGCCTGTGTGGGTAGCACAGGTCCCCAGGCTCTTTTCTACAGCCCAGAGGAGAGCGGGTGTATCACTGTTACAAGCACTGCTTTCAAAAGAGCTAGCTGCTCACTGACACCTACAGACAGCCACCAGCTCTTCAGTGTCAATTTCATGTATTTCTGATGGTTTAATTGAAATTATTAGCAAGTCAGAATGAACATGAGAAGGTATCTCCCACATACTCGGTGGTGTGCTAAAGAGAGAGAGCTCCAATATTTCTGTGATTGTCCACCTTCTAACTCTCCTTCTAGCTTCTGTTTGAGCTCTCCTACCTGGACAAAAAGGGGTGATTTTGAGCTTTTGACTGATGTTAATACCCTATCTATCTCATGAGCAAAAAGCGTCATTTACCAGGACACAATAAATCTGGTACAACTCGTTTGCTGGAATTCAAACTGACAGGTACAGCAGCTAGCTGCTACTTCCCAGCTAGGCATATCCTAGATCAGAGGAAAATCCACAGCGTGTGGAAAAGTGGTTAAAGTTATGATAATTGTTAAAGTCCTGTATTTTCTATCAGCAATGAAATCAGTCTATAACTCCTGAATGGAAAGAATTATTCCATACCACTGTCCATTGTTCTGCATCATTACCAAGAAACAGGGTTATTACATAAGATTTGGTTAACCCTATAAGAGAAGAGATACATTTTGTTTTTAAAAGATATTAAAGAAACAAGAAAGTAAATCCTTTCTGACCTGGCAAATTGCTATTGTGCACATGCATGAAAAAAGAAGACTTTTTAAAGATCATCACAAGCATAGCATGAACAAAGTAAAATTCAAGTTAAGTCAGGTGCTGTGTGTTCAGCTAAACCAGGAATAGCACATTAAATCTTTTCACGAACACCAGAGGTGAATAGCCCTGCTCAGGAGTAGCCACAGCCATCAAGGGCTGATAGTCACCACCACGGACAACCCCAGCCATGGCTACCCTGCCACTGTGGGTGCCCCATGCTGGACTGCCTGTTCCAGCTTTGGTGCTGGTGCCCAACCTACAGCAGTTTTGTGCCAGGTCAGCACCTGCACCAAAACACCTCAATAACTCAGGAGCCAAAGCTCCCTTCTGCAGGACAGTATACCTGCAGCTGGAACTGGGGTCAGGATCACTGAAATGTGCCACTTTGATACACTAGAATTTGGGGAGTTTGATTAATTTTTAGGCTTTTAGATAAGTTAAACAAGTAAAAACATACCATAGATTTTGCTGTGGTACACAGTCATCTTGATACAGTTTTTAATGTATTATAAAACGTCAACAAATCAGTCAAGATGTCAGTCATTACATATGTTTTGTTCTATGGAAGTGAAAGGATAACAAAAATAGGTAATTTTCAGCATCATTACCTCCCCGCGTGACACACTTGCTGGAGCAGGGGCAGACATGGAGCTGTTTCTAGGCTGTTCCATGTAATGCTTTTTTGATCTGCTCCAGTCATTGTTTTCAGGTGTTTTATCTGTTGTTTTTTACTTCAAGGGAAGCAGATTTTGCTTCTACAAAGCCATAAAGAGGAAAGATCGAAAAATGAGCAGTAAAAAGCTTCTAGCCTCTCTTCGCTAAATGGCAGCTTGCTAATGTGCCTTGAGCCTTTCTGGCTTCTTCCAAACCTTTTGGACTGACAGGAGAGAAACTGTGTAGCAAGAAAGAGGTGTTATTCCCACTAGATGAGAGAAATATACTTCTCTTTCATTGCCTAGGGCCAAAACAGTCCCCAGCCAAGGCAGGACTGAGAAGCCAGGTCATCACATGGACAAACCTGCCCATGCTTGTGTGGGGGCACAAAGAGGTGTGGCAAGCTCAGAGGTTGCCCACCCTGCCTGCATGTGAGTGCTGCAGATGGACTTTGGAGATGATGCCCTTTAGAGATTAATTGCCCTTTCCCAGTGTTACAATCTGATTGTTAAAATTATGAGATGACTCTGCCTAAATTAAGATATAAACCATATACTGAAGTCAATAGCATGGATTTTATTTAAAAGAAAATGAGTGGTAGAGGGAGAGGTAAGGGGAAGGCAAAGAGAGAAAGAGAGTGACAGAGAAGACAGATTAAGTAGGAAAAGGTATCACCACTCCATAGATACTGACGCCATCCCATTGGTCTTCTGGTCTTCTCAATGGTTGCAGACTGTACACATTAAGTGGTAGGAGAAAAGAATCCACAAAACTCTCTTTCCATGGGGCTTATATTGTTCAGGGGCTAAGTGGAAAAGCCCCTGGCACCTCCCCCGGATGATGCAGTGCTGGATCACAGAACATTTCATCAGTCTTTGACACTTTCTAAGATGTTGCAGCTGTCTCTTACACAGTTGAATCAATCATGGCCCTTTATGGTCCATGACCCAAGATGAATAGCTCAGGCTATGTGTAAATGTCCTTGGTACTCCCCGGAGGGTTTTCACAGCTGAGTCATTATGTAAGGGAGGACACTGGAATGATAACAAGGGCTATCCCACCTAGCAGGACCTGCCTCTTATAAGCCTCTCCCCTTATCCGGACACCCAGTTTGTGTGCGTGCTCTTCTGCGCCTGTGAGACCACGCTGTGCATCACTAGCCAAGCACCCAGCCCATTGTTTGAGCCATGAGCAGCAATCTCTTGCAGCACCTGGGCAGTTACTGCAGGTGGTCAAATGTTAGCAGTTCAATCTCTTACACTTGTGGATAGTTCTCCTTTGACCTGGACAGCTGGACAATAATACCACCATATATTATCTCAAGGTCCTTTTGCAGTCCAAATCAGTGAGCATATTCAGGGAGGGGTGGGCTTCGGTAGACAAGCAGCTGTTTCTTTGCAGTTGCTACATTGGACAAAAGTCTTTGGTGATCTTAGCAATGTTTAAGCTATTCAGCATTTCAGTCTCTGGCACCTGGGAGCCCTGCTGCTCTCCAGCCAGGCAGCACGGGCTCTCCTGTAGCAGCGTGGGGCATCCTGTGTGTGGCTAAGCCCCAGGGCACGTAGCAGGAATAGAGGGTTAGTCTGGTCGGTGGGAGCACCCCTCTAGCTGCAGTACCCAAAGAGTGAGTCCCACACCTGGCAAGTGAACACATGCAGCCAAATTTGCACTTGTGCACCCAGCAAAGACACTCTTCTAACACCTCCTTTCCCCCACTCCAGTGCCACCCCCATTGCCTGTGACTTTCTGAAGTTACCTGGATGTTGAATTAGAAACATTTAAATATACTCTTTGATCCTCCACTGGAAATGGTAGCCCAACACATTTGGCTGTTAGCAGATTGTGGGGACTGTGTGCACAGGCCTGTAGAGCAAAATATCTTTGGTTTTGTATAGAAACCCAGCTGTGCTCACACACGTGCCATGGCACATGTTGCATTGAAGTGTGATGACAATCGCAACTGGAAACACAAGACGCTTTCAAGGCCCTGTAATTGAAGCAAAAGAAAAAAAGGCTGGGCTCAGAGCCTGTAGTGATCAGTACCAGGCCATGCTCTCAGCAGAACGCTGCCTTGTAACTGGCAGCATTTGACAGACTCTGTAATCGCCTTCCAGGCCTGGTGGCTGTTGCCTGTGCAGAATTGGAAATCAGAGCCATGTGGGACCAACTGAGTGGCTGAAGTCTGTGCTGTCCGAGTTTGCCTGCAGGCAACAGAGTGGCAGCGGAGGTGATCCCTGAGGGAAGCGAAGCAGGGAATAGAGGGCTGGGAATGGCCAGCCACCATCAGCAGCTCCTTGGGAAGGTGCCCCGTTACATCAGTGCCCTGCATCTCAGCCAATGGAAGGGTGGTTTTGCTGGAGCAATCACTTCATTACATGCCAGCGCCTTTTGGGTGAGTGATTTTAATGGAAATCTGAAGGCTGGTCCCTCTGCTGAAGTTGCCTTAAAGCCCCGGGAGCCTTGGCTGGGATGTAATTGCTGTGACACCAGCCATCACGAGCCTGAGTAACTGGGCTTTTGTATTTCCTCTCTTGCCTTATTTGGCTTTCCACAGGTATGTTTACTCTTGCCCTCTCCCTCCTTCTTTCTCTAAACACATGCCTGTACATACCCTAAGAGTATATGTAGAACAAAACATACTCATTTATGTACTGCACTTGTGTTATGGTTGGCTTATTTCCCTGGATTAAAGGATTGCGTGCTAAAGATGTCCCTATATGCTTGACTATTCATGCAATCCTTTAGCAATTATCTACTGTCAGTCTGACCAGTCTGGGCTGAATTTGATTTTCTGCTGGGAAAATTCAGTGTCACCAGTTTAAACTTTCTGTCCAGAGATCCAAGAGCTAAATGCCCCATGTCAAGCAGCAGAAAGGAGTAACCTCTCTACTTTCCAGACTTTATCAAGGCTTAAAGAAATGAGCTTTACTAGAAGAACCGAAACAAAGAAGGGAAAAACAATAAAATATCAGCTTGGAAAATCTGGTAATTCTTCCCAGACTCAGAGAAAACTAGGGAGAAAGTTGCTGTCCTGCACCTGAAATGCATGTGGATTCAGGCAAGATTACAGCATATTCCAAGAAAACTAGTCACTTTTATGGCTTGGCAGAAAGGCCTGAGCTGTCTATGCTGCTCTTTTTATTATATTCAGCCTAACACTATCTTGCTGGATACTGGCTGCTGTCAGTCTTTGTTTTCAACACTTCTTCTCTACCACCACCTCACTGCTCAGAACATCCCCGAAGCATTCCAGCTTTTTTAAATAAGGAGAAGAAACATGACAGTGTCTCTTAGAGACATACCTGGTTGGTCAGATATTCCTTCCCAGAAACTCTCCCCCTTTCCTCATGCTTTCTGGACCCAAATCTTACTCTTCTTCCTATCCCTGCTGGCCCCTGGGGCTTGTGGGACATGAGAACTCAATTTCTCTCAACTTTAAATGCAAATTTTTGTAACAAATAGAATTCCCTTACTTAACTATAACTGGCAAAGAAATCCCAGCTGGCGCAGTCAGCTCCATGTGCTCCTCTGCTGCTGGCAGGGGTCTGTCTGGAGCTCATACAGCTCAGCTATTCTTCTCCCTGTCCTATCAACAGAAACAAGTGTTGAGTTCCTGCCCTTCTAAATCTCTCAGTGCCCAGTTTGAGGATATGCATCTAAATATATATATACACACACATACATGTGTGCAGGGAATCCATGGGAGAAGGGAATGCAAGAGAATCCTCCCACTGCCCCCCACTATGTGGGTACACTTAATTCAGGGAAGAAGTTCACCATGTGAAGGACCCTAATAACAATTTTAAATAACTAAATGAGGAACAGTGCAGAGAGCCTGTGTGATTGTTTAATGTTTCAATCGCATTATAAAGTACATGCTCCCACCTCTTGGAGTGTCTTTGTGGAATCTCCACATTGGGATGAGTCTCATTTTGAAGGTGTGGCCAAGCTGTGCTGTCTCTGAGGTTCAAGACCTGTCCAGAGAAATTCTGTCTTGCTCCAAGTTTGAAAACAACTCTGGAACCTGGAGATCTAAACCGTGTCCTTGTTAGTTGGCCTGTAGCACAAACCACAAGGCTATGACAACTCTGACTCTTCAGAATAACATAGGACCAAATTTTTCCTTGTATGTTTTCAGAATAGTTTGAGGTTATGTGCCCAGTTTCATTGTTTCCCTTAGTTCTATAAAACAATATCAGTCTTAACTTGTCTGCATGTTCATAGAGGTGGGGTTTTTTTATAATTAACAGGAACATTAAATCAAGATAGCACTTGTTTAACATTTCAACACATTTTTGTCTGAAGTGATTCGCTCAGCTCGCTTTCCTGGAAAAGGTGGTTTCTGAGCTTGTAATCCCCTAGCTATGTGTTTCACCTTCCAATACTGAACTGGTACGGACATATGGAAAGAAAATCTTATCTTCTTGAATAATACCTAATACCATTTCCAGAAAAAATAGTAATGATTTGGCACATCTCCAGCTATTAATGTTTTATGAGTAACTAACTCCTCAATATGCTGTTTTCATCCTTCCTCTTCAGAACAGGAACAAAACGTCCCAAGCACTCCAATGCATTTGCCAAGTTTCTCAAGCACTGCATCATCATGGCTTCCATAGATGCTCATTGTAATAACAAAAATCATGGTGTACTGTTAGATATTTATGTGGATATTTAATGTACTTTTATAAGCTTCCTTGCTCTTTCCCTCCCTTTTGGATTTTTACTTCAATGACAGGTATGAACTCTATGTATAATACAGGGAATGTATTTAATACACAACAGTTGTTCTCTCACATGCAAGTGGTTTCTATAAAGAAACCATCCATCACTGCCTTATAATAAGTCACATCTTTTCCTGAATGGTGTGTCCCTCTGAACTGACATATGTGGGGATAAATAATATCTACTATAAAACAGGGAATGTGCAAATACTGGAGTTGCTCTTGGCAGAGTTATTAATTTGAGATAAAACTATTAAAAATGCCCAGATAACTTATGAGTCCTAAACCCATTTTCAAAAGGAGGTGAGATCTAAACCAGTGAATAGATGTTGATGACTAACCAACATAAATAACCTAAGCCCTAGTGTGGCTGCTCCAGACTGTTTTAGCTCTTCAGTCCTTCTCCTGTTGCATACGAGTTGCATGCTCACACTTCCCTAAGTGACATTCCCTGGGCTTGTCTATATCCATAGGGCCATCTCAGGATTTTTGAAGCTAATTCTTACTTCCTGCAGAGTTTAGTCTCTTTGATATAACCCAGTGCTCCCACTGGTGACTGGCATGAGAGCCACTGGGATTGTCTAAGATCCATAATGTGATTCATTACCCACCAAACCTACATGATTCCTAACTAGTCAGGAACTGGTGATTGATTCATGGCATATGTCAAAACCAAAATGTTTCATGAAAATATTTTTAATTCTGGAAACTTTTGCCATACTCAGGCTGGAGCTTTCTTGTTAGTCTTGCAGGCTGTGTTTCCTGGCAGCAGATTATGTTCAGCTCCAGTTCAGGAGTTGCAGCTCCCAGGCTCTGCAGCACAGCAGGGCAGATGGCCAGTCTGGACGCCCAAAAAAGAATGGGATGGAGGAGTTTCTGTGCTCCACACATCATAGAAACAGTCCAGGAAATGCTGTGGAGTCACATCTGACACCATTGCACTTCAGATGTGGCAGCTATCTGAGAAGGTCACTCCTCTCCTCTCCATGAGCAAGTCTGCTGCGTTTGATTTTAGAAAAGGTGAAAAACAATGTCTTGAGCTTCCTAGAACAAATTATTTTCAAAATTTTATTTCCACAGGAAAGGTTAAACTTTTTTAGGCTTCGTTCCAATCCGGAACGGAACAAGAAACTGTCTGGAAATGTCAGCATTTCCACAGAAACAAAATGCCAAGTTTGGACCTACACTTTCTTTTAAAATCTCTTTTAAATCTGAGTTCCAGAACATGAATTGCTAAATATTCTGTGGAAAGTGTGGTTTCAAAGCCCTTATTCCTTATGAGGACAGTTCAAATTTCTGTACCCACATCCTTCACCTGGAAATCACCTCATCCATGTGTCCCCCCTTGCATGACTGTGTATTAGACTGTGTTGTGGGGTATTTGTGTCCAAATGTGGTACTGTGACAAAAAAATGCAATGCCAGACTGTTTAAACTAGAATTAAATAAAATTATGTGAAGCAAGTTGAGCAATGTGTGATAAAAACATAATAATGTGCAAAGGTAAAGGATCTGTGTTTCTCTGAACATGATGGAATTGGCTATACTTTTCCTGATAATATTGCATGATGATGAATGGTCATGTCCTTTTATATGCATGGGTTTCTTAATTTTTCCTAGCATGAAGTGTGGCTCCCTAGGTATGGGTATGGGACCTGATCCTCTCCTGCTTTTTCAGGGACTCTCACTTGCTCTCATGATGCCACTTAGGCTGCATGGGGACATTTTATATCCCCTTGCTACCACCATGCACAAGTGAACCTTTTGGCCTGCTCAGAGAAGGGTGGCAATGGGAAGTAAGAGTGACAGAAATCTGGAATTATTAATTTCTAATGCTCTGAAAAAACACCAGTTTTCAAAAGCATAGAAGGCTAGAAATAAACAAAGCATTACATCAAGCAACATCCTTTCCATTTCAGATGTTTTGCCTGCAATTTTGCACATTGTCCTTCAGGGTGGCAAAAAGCCCTGGCTTCTCTAGCCCTCACTCCCCGTCACAGGAAAAATGTCCTGCCCAGCCTTGCAGAGATTTGCCTGAGTAGTCACAGTGAGCTGCCTTGCCTACAGGCCAGTGTGGACTCTAAACATCTCTTTTCCACCTCAGGTGTTTTCTTCACACTCCTTGTTCTAAATTCTTGTGTTGTGGTCTGCAACTGTACCTGGAGATATAGATGTAGAATAATGTTATCCCATCTGAAGCTACAAAATCTTTCTTCCTCCTTAATTTAGGAAACAGGTCATTCCAGTGGAGGACGAGTCTCACCTATTTATCATTGTTGTCTGGACATAAGCACATGCGTTCAGTAAAGAGGACACAGATTCTTTTGTAGATCTTCCTAACAGGCCTTAACTCACAGATTCCTGATACCTGCAAGTGAACAATCCTGCTAACAATAAAAAATAATCTCCCACGAGGACCTCTGATCCTAAAGCAAATGCTGTTTAATTCACCACTCATTAGGAGTGTATCTGGATTGATTTATTGAGCACTTCTGACCCCAAATCTTTTGAACAGCATTCCTTCACGATTAAATAGGGAATGGATTTGGGCAACACTTCTGGCAGGCAGAGTGGAAGAACACAAGTGATTCCTGAAAACATTAATATCATGTAACTTAATGAAAATATACTACATGTTGGCATGCTCTTGGCCCAGACCAGAAGGGATATGTTTTCCACCCAAGGCTCTGGTAACTTCTGTAGAAAATACAGTTAGAACAATTCACTAATTATACATTTGTGGTTGTACCACTTTTGTGTATTTTAGAAATATGCAGCCACATTCAATCCATTTAAAAAAAAAAAAAAAAAAAAGGCAGCACCTTTGGGTCCCAAGAAAATCAGTATGTTTGGTAAGTACTCAACAGTCTGCGGCAGCAGAAAGTATTATACCATCTAGGGAATCAGCTTCTACTTTTTGCTTAATATTCAAAGAACAGAGAAATGGATAAAACCATACTGAAACTCTTTTCTATGTGACTGGCTAGAGACAATTGCTTTCTAGTTGAGAAAAACAAACTTTCTAGCCAGTCGTACCCAAGTAATTACAAACATGAAGAGAATGAGGCTCTGTTCTCTGAGCATATAAACAAAACATTTTAAACATTGTAATAAGAATCAAGAGAGCAAAATACAACCTCCTGCTGTATGCCTCACCATTCTCATTTGGCTACAAAAGCAGGATGAAGCAGGCAATAGGCTGTTGGCTGTATGACTTGTTTGGCCAACAAATGCAGCAAATCTGGTATGTGCACTCCCCTCTCTCCTGCCTTCTAGGTAACAAGAGAGTGCAGAATCTGGCTTGTCTCCCCCACAGAGATTCCAGAAAATCTGCCAAAATATTTGCATCTACATAAATCATTAAGAACAACTGTTGCTTTAGGTGCCACTTGAATGGTAAGCAATGTCATTGGCTCTCATGAATTCACCAGAAGATTCCTAAGAAAGTGAGGTATTATCTTCCATCAGATCTCCTGTTCACAGGAGACTACGTGGCTGGGAAAAAGCCTAATGAGAGATTTTTGAGGATGTAAACCAGGTTTATCTCAACTGACTTTTGGCACCTAACTGCAAATCAGATGTCTATTTCCGGTGGGTTGTCTCTGTTCTTAGCAGAGAGCAAGGGCTTCTTCAGAGAGTGAACTAGATGAGCGAAGAGAGCTAACAGTGAATGATTAATGTCCTGAAGTTACGTGCCTGTTGCATAAAGTTAGTAAGAATTGTGCAGAAAAGACCTACAATGTTGAACATTGTCAAACACAATTTGTCAACAGTAAGGATCTGACAATGGGATTTTCTGCGTGGAGCAGACAGGTTCCTGTGAGTCTGCTCCATCTGAGAGGTGCAGAAGCACAGTTTTCCCCAAAAGGAGCACTGCTGGGTTGGCTTCTTCAGCTACTGCATAGGGTATCAGAAGGATTGGAGAGCAGAATTCCTTGCTTCATGAGCACCCACAGGACTGGGAAGGGTGAGTTGGGGTGGGACAGGTGTGCATATCTGACCAGCTTCCCTACACAGAGGCTCCTGAAGTGGGGTTGTGCTGTCCTCATCAAAACATCCCAGAAGAGCTGACCCTCTGCAGGTGGCTTCCCAGAGCAATCCCCCTATGGTGAAATTGGGCATAGTCCCAGCTGCTTGCTGAGGTGGGCAGCCTCATCTGGTATGGTCAGCAGGAGCCTCAGCAGAGAGGAATGGAATCTACCTATCTCCAGGCTCTGTCTAACCAGGAAACTTGACTTTGCAGTGCAGGTGAGGGAGAGAGCCTTCCCTCAGTAGGACCAACACACCCGAGAGCAACACGAAGCCATTAATTACCTTGCACTGCCAACAACAAGCGACAGAAAAAGCTTTGTATCTTACACTTGCTCGCTGAAAATGCATGGAAAGTTTGTTCACTCTTCTGAGACCTTTCCAAGGGGCCACACAAGTGGCAAGCCGAATAAAGCCAGACACAGCCAGATCTGCCTTTTGCTTGCGCCTTCTGGATAAAAAAGTTTGTGGTACATGAAAGAGCTCTTTGAAGTGACTGATGTTGATGCTGCAATGCATTTGCGTGAGCGCGGAGAATACCAGGGCTGATGGTGTCAGGAGCCAGGGGGGCTCTTCCTCTGCTCATGGAGAAGCTGAGGATATCTGAGAGCTCTTTCTAACACACTATGTGTCTATATTTAAAGGACTGCGTAAATTTAGATTCTGCTGCAAAAGGAGAAAGGTTTGTGACACAGGGCTGAGGGTAGAACAGCATTTGCTGTGGCTCAGTGTCCTGCCTTGCAGTGTGGTTGTGTCACGGAGCCCACCTTTCCCTGGGTGGCTGCTACAAATTATTCTGATGGCAGGGTGCTTTTCTGACTTTGGAACATGTTCCCCACAGATCACAGTGAGTAGGTTTATTTTTAATGAAAACAAAATTTGTCATCTAGGGTCTCCAGAATAAAACATACAAGAACCTACAGTAAGTGGGCTTTTTACAACAATTCAAAGAGCTGCCAAATGACCTTTCTTCTCTTGTGGTGAAACAAATCAGTGTTTGATAGAGTTTTCCACATAGATTCATTGTAAGGTAATTAGAAAGAAGGAAAAAGAGCAAAATGAAAAACCAATAAAGAGAAAAATAATCAGCTTCATGTCATGTCCAGAGTAAAATCCACATCATAGGCTGAGAGTTTGTGAGTTGATGGAACTTTCTTCGTGTTACGATATATTTAAGCATTAATTTAGAAACAAATGTTTAATGTCTTGGGGCAAAGGTGTAACAAAGAACAAAATCCAGTCTGCCTGCTCCCATTAGTCCAAGAGGCATCCACATCACAACCCTGTCCCAGCTTAACCCCTCTGGATGCTGCTCTGCTCCCTTTAGGACAAGCAGATAGAGGAAACCAGTAGCACTTTCTTCTGGGAAAGCAAATAGTGCAGAGGATTTGAGCTGGGATGACCTGGCAAGGTACTGGCAAGGAAGTGGAATGGTACTTGTGTAGGAAGATGGAGCAAAAAAGCTGGGAAGTGAGGGAGTTACATGAGGTTGTCTTTTCAGCCCCTTACCTGTCATCTTCCTATTTTAAAACCAGAAAACACTAGGGCACAAAGTAACCCAAAGACAAATCCAATCTGTTCAGCTGGAAGCTCCTCCCTATTCATAGAGTCATGAATAGTTCCCAAATATTCCAGTGTGATTAAAAAGAGGAAATTCAAATACTTTATAAGCTTTGGGTTATAGGATTAGGCCTGTAATAGTTTTACTTGGCTTTATAAGTCTGATCCTGTCCCAGTGAACATGATGGGAGGTCAGTTATCAAGCCACAGGGGGCAAGATAAAGCTCTATATGAGTTGCTATTTTTTACTCTTAAAGTTAGTCTTATTGGGCCCAGCCCAACTTCAGCTGAAGTTAATGAAAAGACTCCTGCTGACTTTAATGGGAGTTGGATTGGCACTATTGTCCTTTGTTGAGTAAAGTAATTTTAAAAGGTCAGGAGGTGAATTAAAAGAAAAAGAAACAACTACATCGATAAGCTTTATTCAACGTGCTCACCTTATAGAGAAGAAGTGTTGTCTTAGCTGGTGAGAGTAGTTCAAACTAGCCCTTGTAGACTCTGCAAGGATAACAAAGCATGGTTTTACTCAAAAAAACAAGTGGAAATGAAAATTTCCGAGTTCCGATTTAATGATCTCCCTGTGGCTTCTATCTGCTCAATTTACAAATAAAACAGACACCAAAGCTAGACCCTAATCTCAAGGAAAGCAGCCTTGTGCCAGTGCAATTCCACTGACTTTAATGGATTTCTTCTTGATGCTTCAATGGATTTCTTCTTGATTGACGAGGGCGGGAGAGCTGAAATAAGATGTTCTCTTTCTAATTGCTACAACCACACCTTGACTTGGTCTGTGTACCCCTCCTTCAGGAGAGTGGCTCCTCCATCTACACCTGAAGCAACTTGGTAGCCAAAGTGACAGGAAAGAGAAGGAGGATTAGTTAATGAATCTGGTGATTGTGTAAAAAGGAGCACAGATGCAGCTGATTCTCCAAATGTTCCCTTGGCTCTGAAGGACAAAGAAGACAAAAAGGAAAGAAAAACCTACAGTTGTGCTGTGTGAACCTTCCGGGTTTTGACTTGCACTCTGTGTCCTTTCCAGCTCTAAAAAAAGCAGAGCACAGGTTTTATCACCATAGTAAGCAGATAAAACTATCAAATGAAAAGTTGCTATTTTTACACAATACTTTTTCATTACAAGTTATAGACCAGTCTCCCTCAGAACAACTCTCATGCACTAGCTGTCAGATGCTGTTGGCAATCAGCTTCACAAAATTTTTCTTTTCCTGCTTACCCTTTTTACAGGATGCATTTTAGGATCCAAGGTGCATAAAACATGCTAAATTTCTTGGGAAATGCCTGAAGGAGTTTGGTTTTGATTTCTTTGCATTGTCCTTGCTAAATATTTCATGCTGTGAAATTCAGATAGCCTTCTCTGATACAGGAAGTAGCAACAGGAAAATTAAAGTGTACACCCCCTCCACACCTCACACCCCAATTTACTGCGATTTTATAGATACAAAAATAATCTCTACCAAGCTGAGATGAATCAGAACCATCTTTCCAGCAGATGGTTAAAACTAAAGGGAGAGAAGGATGGCTTCATTGGGCTAATCCAAGAAAGGGAAAAGCCCTCTAAGCAGTTCCCTTTCCAGGCAGGTTAACAGTCCTGCTCTCAGCAGGTTCTGACCATCAATGAACTAACCCTTTCCTCCAACTCGCCTCCCACTGGGCAGGAATTCAATGCATGAGCAGAGGTCAGTGTTAATGCCATCCTGCTAAAGGCATCCAGCTTTCATTCACAAAACAAACCACTTTACTGGCCTCAGAGAGAAAAGGAAGTAACCCAGGAGAAGAAAATGCACAAAGATTTTCTATTAAGCGATAAGCAGTTCACGATATAATACCAGTTGCAAAAGGGTTGAATCAAATATTGATATAATATATCTTTAAAGCAGCTTCTTAAGTGAGAATCAATGAAAGATTATTTTGCCCATGTCTAAGCTTAATGGTACACTTACACAAATAAGATGAGAAACTACAGCTGCAGTGAACACTTGTGCTGCCTGCTGCAGCTTATAGAACAAACGTTTGGGATCTATCTGGCTAATCATGATATATTTTTCATGTGATCATCTGTTTATGCTTCTTGGTTTATATGTCTTGGGACTGGGCTGTGTGCCAAGGGTCTGGGGGCTGCAGTCAGCAAACAGCCCCCGGTCCCACGGGACCCTTGTGGGACCCTCAGTTGCAGCTGCTCCAGCCTCACAAGGGAACAGGTCCCCCCCACTCCTCCTGCCCATTTCTGAGGATGCAGTGTGTTTGGAGCTGCACGGATTAACCCTTCCTGTTCTTCCCACAGCCCCTCTTGCCCTGGAGCCACAAACTAGGCTTACATGTATATGTAAGGACAACGGCATATTCTGTTTAGTGCACATTTTACTCCAAAAGCTGTGTGGTGCCTTGGGCCAGCTCGACTGGGCCAGCGGTGGAGACACTTATTTCTGTACTCGCTCTCAAAAAAAATATTTTTTTCTAATGTGGTTTGTGTCACTTGGCCATTGGCAACATGAGGAACTTGCCATGGCTGCCTATGGAGCTGGGGGCCCTGGGTTGGCCACTCTCCCTGTGTCCCCAAAGGCTCTGTACTGTTGTTCCTGCACCAGACCACCCCCTCTTTCCATATGTGACTCGCATGGCTGTTTCACCAGGCAGAAACCTTTGTCTTTCAGCTATGTGCATCCACAGAGGCTGTGCTTTCAACCCCAGCTGTGTGCCTTGTGCCTCCCCATCCACAGCTCCACAGCCAGCTTGCACCCCAGGGTACAGGGCTGATTTCTGCCCTCCCAGACCACAGCCAGCAGGACCAGGTTGCCCCAGTCAGGGGCCAGCCCATGTCAAGTCACCATAACATGATACGGATAACATAATGGATATGCTGCTCATATCCATTGCAGCCCCCATGGCCTCCCTACATCACACTCAGTGGATGCTCCTCTCCAAAGCACAGGTGAGGCAGCAACACACTACTACTTGACAGTAGATCATCAAAGCTGAAGAAAAAAATCAGAGTGAAATCTGGGCTAAGCAGCTGTTAAGAGGACGAGAGGACATCTGCATGCGAGATCTCCTGCTTCTGTCCCATAGATGAAGCACAGCTAGTTCAGAAAACATTGAAGCAGACACACTTCTGTAGCCATTGCAAAATACAGAGGCTAAAGGAACCAGAAAATAAGCTCGCTATGGCCTATGCCTCCAGCCCAAGTCTATGACAAATGCTAGAAGTGGTGATGCTGTTAGTGGGGCCTCCAGGTGTGGTGCAGCAAAAATAGGGCTCTCTCAACATCACAGCGCTACCCAGGCACTGGCAGCAGGCAGGAGGGTTCAGAGCAGCACTTGAAGGCGGTGCTGGTTTTGGCAAAGGAGTAAGTCACTTTGAGTCCCCACCCAGAGTGGCTGTACAGTAAGGAGAAGGACATGCAGAATGAACCTGGGTAAAGCCACAGACATACAGCTCCATAACAGTGACCCACGCTGTACCTGGCTATTCTGCTGATGGTCACTGAAGTTACCCACTTTCTTGATTAACAGGCAAATGAATGGTATCATTCTTCTCCATCGGTTGTCATGCATCTGCCCTGCAGAGGACCACAGACTCCCCAGACAAGCAGCGTGGGGGCTGTGTGGGGTTGTGCCATGTGTCCCTCAGAGGTGCTTGCCCCATCTCAGCCAGGCTGGGGGCTCATGGGGTGGCTGACTCTCCCAAAGGAAACTTCAGCTGGACCTTGCCCTTCACCACAAGAGAGGCTAGAGACTCTGTGGGTCCTTCTGCACACACGGACACTGTGACTTTGGGAGACTGGCAAGTAACAGCGGGGTCTGTTATGCCCTGCCTGCTCTCACAGTACCTCAGGATTTTGTGGGGTGGACATCACCTCTGTACCCAGAAGGCCATAAGCCAAACTAGTCTTATCTGCTGGCAGGATCTGAGCCATAGCATGTGGAAAACTGCTCCTCCACCAAAAATCCCTCCGCTGGGGAGAAGACCCAATACAAGCAGCCTGCTCATCTGGAGAGTAAAGTGCATATACTTTTCAAATGCCTCACAGCTGAAAGCAGGTCCCACATAGCCTGGCACAATAAAGGACAAGCGTGTGGGACCCTGATTACAGGGCTCTGCAACCTCTGCGGCTGCTGGCACAGCCTGGAAAGGCAACCCTGCACACAGGACTGTCATGCAAAGCTGAAGCATGTTAAATCCCTGGCTGAAAAGGGTGAGTGAGCATTTCTCTGTGCAGTCTTTACCTCCCTGAAGATGTTTACTTTGCTCCTTGTGCTTCCCCTCTATTTCCTTCCTCTCTACTTCACACCACTAATACGTTAAGCACAGAGTAGCAATGAAACAGAAGAAATGAAAATGCAGTCTCAGCAGCAATAGCTCTCAAGCTGTGCTGGAAGGAAAAGATTAAAGAAAGATGGTATGAGGAGGTGACTTGAAACCACTGCAGATGGGTGGCTGAGGGAAGGGAGCAATGTGCTTGTCTGGCTGGCAGGTCCCCACAGGGAAGCCCAAGTGCAATGGTCTCTTCCTTATTTACTTCCCCATGGCATAGCGCTTCAGTCTGTAGGAATATAATGAAGATAGACCATCAATGCCGTGCAATCGGCCTTTCACAATCAGGTGCCAGCAAAAATACTGGAATGTGTCCTTGGTACTATGCAGCGTGGCCAAGGAATAAGAAAAGGAGGTACAGAGTGGCAAAGGAAGGAAGTGGGGAAGGAGGTCCCCCTCTCAGTCTGGGATGTCCCAGTTCATATACTTTTGTAAAGAAATAATTTTTCATCATGCCTAAAGTTGGCTACAGAGTGTAAAGCCTCCTCCTCATTGTTCATTAGCATCACTGAGCCTTTCAGACAGAGTCTGGAGGCCTTTTGCCCAAGCTGACATGTTATGTCCCATGAAGGTAGTGAGGATGGCTGAGTGAGAGTAGCTGCCAGAGAGGCTCGTGGTTGCTGCACTGGCAATTTTCTTTTCATCAGTCATTTTTAGGCAAGCCAGGATGTTCCTTTCTCACAAATCTTGATCTAAAAGTACAGGCCCCATGTTCCTTAATATTCTGGGTACTGAGGGAATTTCAAATTCCTGCATTGGGACATATGTCTATAGAAACTCTTTGTAGTACTTGAGACCCTCTGTAATACTTGAGTGGGTTCAAGGTTTTTTTCTCTTTTTACAATAGCAATATGAGAAAGCACAAAGCTCACATATCTGATAATTGCACAAGTGGGATTTTTTGGGGGGGGAGGGAAATAATTTCAGTCTGATCTTTCTCCATTATTTTTATTCAACTCTACATTCCTCAGTTCAGCTCTACTTAAACACAAAGCAGAAACAATGAAGTGGCCCTTGTGTGAGGAGCAGCACTTGGAAGAGACAGTCCCTGGGAGACCAAAGGTGCTGGTGGCCTCGTTTTATAGGATGGCGACTGATATTCACCAGTGTCTGGAAACACCAAGCCTATTCACATGAAAAATAAATCTCATGTGAAATATGGGCTTCCATGGATCATCTAGTAAAGGTGAACGTTTTTTATATCATATTGCACACTAGGAAATAAAAACCAAACTGCACTGACAGGATGCATTGACAGTGCCCTTTCTACAGCAGAATTTTATGTGTTTTCCAGAGTCTTTAATTCTCTTACTTCAGAGTGCCTCTCACTGTGGATTTATGACATGTTTCCTGCCTCCCTTCTTCTCATCTGTTCTCCCACAGCTCTTACTTGAACTACTTTAAAGTGACACGTTGACGCATATCCATGTGACGAAAGCGAGCTCATAGCTCTGGACCTGACAGACTGTGTTTCTCTGCAGTGTGGTGACCCCAGAGCAGCCAACACCCCCAGCCAATGTCTGAGCACCAATGCAGTGGACAGGCAGAGGGACAGGAAAAAGGCCAACAACAGGGAGGTAGAAAGGCTTGGCCTGCATGGAGCAGTCAAGATATTGCTCTGTTACAACTCCTTGGATGCCTCCCTGGGGCTACTGGGTGAGAAGTAAAACTCTTACTGCTACTAAGTCACAGCCCATGATGGCAGCAGTTTGACAGTCCCTTCAGGAATAGTTACCCTCTGGTAACTTCTGATACCTGACATAGATGTATTTACTTTCAAAACCCAAAGCCACCCCACCACCCGCAATCAGTTCCACCTGTGACAGGCACTCTCCACCCGCAATCTTCCTCCTCTTTCTTCCTCTAAGCCCAGGTAACATTTGCTTGCTCAGCTTCAAGTAGCAGGGGAGCAAGGATAGCATCCAGAGCAAGGAGCTGAGGGTTTCCTGTGTAGCCATGCTTGTCTGGGGACTCAAGCAAGGTTGGTGAGTTAAAGATTCCCCTCCCTCTGACTGACCTCAGATCGCTCATGACTGCTTTTGTGCCTTAGCTTCCTCCTACATAAATTAAATGAGTCTATCTGTTCCCTGTTGGGTTTATGGTCTCTTTTCTATCTGTGTTCTTCCCCCATTCTTACAGATTCAGTTCAATGCCCAAGAGCATCTGTATTTGCTGATGTTTTGAGATGAAATAATTTAAAATGTTTTGAAGTCCTTCTGCTTCTCAATGCACTGCATCTCATAGAAGTGTGAAATTCTAGCACGAGGTTCACACCACAAATTAAGGATACCAAATGCTGTAAGAGATCACTGTCCTCTCCCCACTGACGGTCATCCTTGTTCCCTGTCTAGACCAAGTAATCTCCTTTCTTTGGTCCTTACAAAGAAATGCTTATCTGTAGGACAGCCTTCCAGCTCTCTGCAAAAAGTGAAATGCTGAACACCTTTGCAAAAATACTGATCCTCAGCACCCCTTCCCGGGACATCTGTTCCAGGGCAGCCTTTCCAATGGATGCCTTGAGCAGCAGGGATTACTTATCCTGCAGAAACAGCAGCATATGGCAGCTTGTTGCTTTTGCCTTCTGCTGGGCAGAGGCTTTTGGGGGATGTGCAATTTTAAGGGATGCATTAATTTACCTTTCAAATGGTCTGGCTGCTCTCTGCAGCTTTAGAGGCTGCACATGGTCGGCTGCATCATCATAGGGAAATTGCTTGTTCCAGGTCAGTACAACCATGAGTTAAATCTCAGCTGTTCTCTGTGTAAATGTGGACATCAATGCTATGTAGTGCTACAGCTATTAAGACCCTTTTCACTACCATTAGAGTAAAAGACTATTTTCACCATAACACTTGTAAAATAATTATGTGCAAATATAGAGGTCTGCCTTTTGATCTGCTTGTAAAAGCCCCTACAGGGAGGTGTCTTTAAGGATATTAAAGTTTTTCCAGTGTTAGCATGAATCTTAGAGTTTGCTATCTATTGAGATTAGCAAGGGGACAGTTTTTAAAGAGGGCTATGGAAAATCATTACAAAAATTCAAACCTGTGAGGTCATGTTCTTCCGTAACTTTGCAAAACACCATGCATTTGGATTAGTTCAAACATCTATAACCTGTAATAAAAATATGAAAAAAAAAAAGTTTCAAAGCAAGGCTTGCACAGAGCTTATGAGCATCCCATAGGATTCTGCAGTACTGCATCCGACAGAGTAAGTCAGTGTTGTACAGAAAGGTTCTGTCTCTTGCTTCCACTAAAAAACCTCCTGCCTGGGAATATCACTGGATCCCTCTAGTTCTTCTGCCACAAGGAACAGAGTTCCCTATCCATCTTCTCAACATAATCTTACAGTATTCTGGTCATCTGCCAGGATACTTTGGACACAGACCAAGAAGCAAGGTTTGAGACGGAAATAGTTAAAATCTCACTCTGACAGCTGCGTAAGTGGGAAGCAGCCTGCTCATTTGAAAGTGTAAAAATGAAGCCTGCTGTACACAGAGAAGTGGACATTTGTGTGACTTCTTAGTTTAGACATGGTCCCTCACAAGGTCACTGTTTGTCACCATTCCACCAGGTCTAAAGGGTTTTGGGAAGATTCTGTAACTCAACCCTGACCTAGAAAACACTAGCCCATTTCAATACTATAGCTTTGCTCTCAGCTCAGATCTACATGAATCATGTTGGGAGTTCAGCACATTAAAAAACAGAAATGAGAGTAGGCTCAGCTCTAATTCCAGGGAAGTGTCACAGGAGTCTTGTCACCTGTTAACATCACCTGCCTTCCAGCCCTCACCTTTAAGTTCACAGGTATGCTGGCCGTAGTGCCTCTCCTCTTCCAGTACAGGCCATTTTTTTTAAGTGGGTTTTTTTTGCGTTTTGAGTATTCTGCAGCTGAGCTTCAGTCTGTCTTCTCTCATCTTTTTCTGTAGCATACTTATGCTACCAAAAGACTAACGACAACCTACTTTCAAAGGGACCTTAAAATCCGAGAGACTGGCAGTCTGTGTGAAATCTCTTAAGTGCATCAAGGTGGTTATCACAAAGGCCTCTTTGGACAAAGGCCTTTTCCACGCTTCCTGGCCAATTAAAGCTGGATACATACCTATTAAGTCTGAGGCACAAACTTCTGAAGAGTTTGCTGAAGTCGATAGCAGAATTTGTCCCAGGACAGCAGGGAGAGCAAACTGTAGGGTCACAGAACATAAAGCACTGTGAAGGGGTTTGCAGGATATGGCCCTCAGGCACAAGTGATCTTTTTGCCACATGCAGCTGAGGAGTCTCAAACAAATGTGCTCTGCAATATTGCTCATACAAATGGCATCGGGCTGCAGAAGCATGGAGGAACAATTTCTGCAATATGCTCTCAGCTGGCAAGAAATTTTGCAGGAAAGAAAGTGCACAACATCTCCCAGCTGCCTTAGGCTACAGGCATCAAACCTACAGGCAGCCTTGCTGACACTACATAATTGTCCACAGGTAGGGCAGGCTGAATGGCACCCTTTGAATCACAGTTTCATGTCTGTGGCAAATGGAAAAGCAGACATCAATAGATGATGAATATAGTGAGAATTGTATTCTAATTGGAAATAAGATGTATATTACCTTGTACTGGATCAAATAACATGAAGGATTAAAATGGTCATGCTGAATAATTGAGATCCCAGTTGTATAATTTTTCCTATCATTTTAAAGTAATGCCACGGAACCAGAAATATTCCACTAATAAAAAAAGGTTGCTTATAAAAACGAAAAATATCAAAGAGCCATCAGTGAATAGGAACATTAGAGAGAGAAGAAGAATTTTTCCTCTCCCTACCCCTTTTGTATATCCAAGTACTACTTTATAAGCTTTGATTCTTTTATAAAATTATAAACAGAGAAATTCCTGAGAAGCAGCTAGTATACTCATGTCAGACATAAGGTGATGCTGAAAATTTCCCTTACTTTTCCACCCATGCATCTGAGGTGCTGTGCAATTAGAAAGAATTGGCAATACTTGATCACAGTAACAGCTGCACCCAGTTGTAAACTGGCGATTCAAAGCAGGAATATTCATGGGGTTTAAGACAACTCCATCTGAAGGATCACTTTCTAAATCTAGGCCTGAGTAAACAGATTCCTTTCTACTGGGACTGTTTGTCCCCAGTGCCACACAAAGCAAGGAGCTGTAACCACAGACACATTAGAGGCCTCTGCGTCACACTACTAGTAGCTTGAAATTCAGACTACAGCCTCTTTGAAAAGATAGTATTTTTCCAGAAATGTTTATTTTACATTTAGAGCTGTTATTGTTATTTCTTCTCAGTGGTGTAGAAGTCCAGTTGGAAGAGTTTTCTTTCCTCTGCATTGAAGCTGAAAGTTCCTGGAAAGCCATGACAATATTCAGCATTCATGATTACACAGACAGACATATTTCATGAAAATTGCATAGGCTTTTAATACAGGATTATGAATGAGCTCTAATGTTGAAATTATATTAGATTGGATTTCAGAACGTATTTAACATATTTCCATACAGCAACCTTGGGATGTCTTTTCAATAACAGTGATTATTACAGGCAGGCTGTTTTTTAAGAAAACATTAGTTCAAGGTGGACAGGGCTTCCTGAAAAATGTTGTACATCTTTATGGCTGATGTTTTAGTTGTTTTGAATTAACTTTTTTCACAGCCAGAATGAAACATTTCACCATATAATTCTTCATGCATGTCTTCAAACAAACCTGGAGCCTTTGCTGTGAATTTTTGAAACTGTAATACAATCTCAGGCATGAAAACTCTTTGTGAGTTGAAGGTGAGCATTTTGCCCCAGGTTATTTGGTTTCTCTCAAAATATAAGTATTCTTAGGTAACGTCTGTCTTTTAAAAATAGTGGTTGCCCAAGGTGATTCGAAGGCATTTCTAAGTACCAACCTGTGAACAATCCCAGGCTTACTCTTTTACAGGCCTCCAACAGCTGACTGCCCAGCCCACAGATCTTGATAAGGACAAGCTGCTTGATCGAGTGGAATGGAGTTCGGATTTATCTCTGTATAATGACAAACACATTTGAATTATGCACTGCCCAGGAGGCATTTGGAAAGAAGAAGCCAGTGACTCATTGGGATCTGCCAGTATGAGCAAATTCTCTACCTGTCCTTACAGCACTGGTCCCCTGGACCAGTGGCTCAGCTCTGCCATTTTACCCATTTTTCCTCCCTACAGAAAGCAGCAGAGTTCATACTCCTCCTTCTGGAACAGCAGTGGTTTTAAATGTAGTTAATTTGAATATATCTGGACTATTGTGGTACACTGATGCTGCCCGCTATTTGTCTCTCTTTCACACTGGTGTCAATCGGATGTAAAGCTACAGAAAACACTTAGATTTTACCAGTGGGAGGCACTGAAAGGCTTTCCTTCAGTCATTAGCAACCTTGATAGCTCTCATTTGTCTACTTTAGTCGCTGGAGAAAAGAGATGTGTGTTTCCTACCCTGGTGGCATAAACATTACCCTCACTTTTACACTGCTGGAAGAAATGTGTATTTTCAGGGCTAAAACAGTAGTCTATTCACAGTGCATTTCTGAGACCAACCCTATTCTATTCATCTCACTTAAATGGTCAAAACTGTGAAACTGGATGCCCCAGGTTCTACTCCTAATACCGAACAGAGATTCTTTGAAGGGATGTTTTGAAGACATTTGAAATAGGAAGTCCTGTGCCCTATTCTCACTGCTGTTGTGAAACTCTAGGTGAGTCCACATAGATGTGGATTTTTATTGCAGTTTAACTTCTCTAAATACCATGCTGGTTAAGAATAGGCTGAATCCTCTAAAATTGACTTTTATTTTTGCCCTCTAACTTGACCCATGGAACGTATCCGCTAATTAAATATCACCAGGAAACAAAAGTCTTCACAGAGGTAGTTATCTATGGCAATTGTGGTTTGTGGCATAAAAGCTAGGATGAAAAAAATCCACGTACAGAAAGACACATACATTTTTAAACAGTATGTATGAACTCATGCATGGCCACCCAGAGAGGGATGGAAATGGCTGCAGACAGATGCTTTCTCCTGAGTGGATTTGATAAGGTCTAGGAGACCATGCCTTTTCAGCTGAGCTGTCCACAGAGATGACAATTCCTGTATTCTTAGAGCAGGTTTGGCCAGTTAGCAAGGAGGAGGAAAGCTGTGCATTCCACTCGGTCAGCCTCAGCCCTGCAATGCCCTTCACAAGGGATGTAAAACTGTATCTAAAAATGCCTCCATTTGTACTAATAGTAGGAACCTATCCCACAATTTTTTTTCTTGCCACCCAATATCAACTTCTCAAAGAAGAATTTCTTCTCTTTTTCCACTGGTGACTGAGAGGAAAATCTGACTTACAGAAATCTCCATAGTCTGAATAGTTGAATCAACTGAAAGATGAAATAAAATACCCAAAGGAAAGTGGAAAACCTACCATCTCACTTGGCATCTGCGTGTAGGAAAAATGCTGCTCCACAATGACCAAAACACTTTTAGATAAATCCCACTACTGGGCACTGTCTCAGCCTTTGAAGAAATCACTTTCCACTGTAAACACTGAGTGCAGTCAACACAAAATATTTATTCCTCCCATCTGAGGATCTTCCACGTGCTTTGAGGTACTTGAGTTCACAAGTGGGAATACCAAATATTATCCCTGTTGCATGTACATCAGTCAGTTCTTGGATGCTTTCCCTCAATGTTATGGTGTCAGTAAGGATGAGTGAAGCTGCCCTCTGCCCAGGCTGCTGTTTGGTTTAAAACACCAGATCTGGTTGTTGCTAAAAGCACCTCCCACCATGGATGTCCTTGTTTTCTAAAGTAAACAGTCGCTAGCATCTTGTGACCTGAACAGCCCCAAGTGTCTGACCTTGAAAAAAAAAGAAATTATTTGAAAAGAAAAATCTGCAGCCGAAATTATTGAGGCACTGCTTTCCTTCCTCAGCAGGATGCTGGAATGTCCAGGCTGTGGTAGGAGCTGCTTATACACCACAGACATACACAGGAACATATTTGCCCTCTAATGATATATTAGGCAATGGTTTTGAGTTGGCAGGCAACTAAAAGCCCTAGCCAAACAAAGATAAAATTGTAATTTATCAACAGAGAATACTGAATTCATGGTCACTGGTGACGGCTGGGACAGGTGGTAGCCCACAAAGCTGAAGACAACAACATAAAAACAAGTTCCAGATACTGTTTAGACTTTTCTCAGCTTTGGGGGTAAAAAAAAAGCTGTTTGAATTTTCTTCCCTAGAAACTGTTCAAACTAGGAACAAGATAAAATGAACACCTTTCTCAAAATCCAGTACAACAGGGCTCAAGCAGCAAAAGTGTATAAAAATACTGTGATTGCAACTACCTTCTGCAGCATGTAAAGGAAGGCATGAAAACAGAGCAGTGGAGGTGCATGCACAGAGGCAGCCAGGGTACTGGCTCACTCAGGAGTCAGCAGTGCTGGGCTTTGGTGGTACAGACCTCTCTTTTGAGAACTTGGTTGAGAACTTGGCTTTTAGGACTTACATTCTCTGTACTAATTATTTCAGGGAGTAGGATTTTCCAAAGGCCTCCTCTTCCTGTCAGAGATTTTAAGGATTCTTGAAAATATTTTATCTCAAGTATGTTGAGAAACTTTTCCCAGTAGTTCTTTCCATCACTTCAGATTCATAGGAGCTTTGCTCCACTGAAGTCAGTGATGTTAGACGCACACCAGAATGAGGTTAAGAATTAGGACCTATTGTTACAGGGTTTTACAAATCTATGTTATTTTAATTGTCCTGAGTTAAATGTGATCTTAACAGTGCCATGATGGAAACCCATGAAGTTTAAGGTGAACCAGAGGTGCAAAGAGCATGGGGCAAAATGCAAGTTCCTCCTTCCCCCTTCCCACCCTCCATGTACCCTTACATCTCCTGACTGATCTCAAGATGGAAACCAACTGTTCTTGCAGCAAGGAATTCAATCCCAGTTGTAGCATCATTGAAACAGTGATTTCTGTGACCTGGTCCCAGCACCAACTAATTTCACAACAAAAAACAGTGATCATCTAAGAAATCACCAGGGATGCTGGCTGTTACAGACCTAGGGAAAATGTGGAGTTCTGGAGTTGAAAGGATCTTTACACCATTACAGACCTTTGAAATTTCCCAGTCCCAGAGGTGTACTTTCATGGGAAGAAAAAGCTGTTTCAGATCACACCAGATATTTTCTGCACTGCCCAGCAGTTATACCTGAGGATGTTCTCCAGATGTTTGTGTTTCTATGAAACATACAATAATAAAGTTGTAAACTGAGTGAGACAATACTAGAAATGTATGAACAAGGGCTTTAGGGCAGCCTGGAAAAACATGAACATTAACTAGCCCACACATGAAATCAACTTGTCCTCTTTAAGAGGCCAACAAAGATGTATTTTATTTGCTTTTCCAAAGAACTGCTACTTTACCCAGCAGGTGGACACAACTTGTCATGGTTCTTATATTGCCAACAGGCAGTTGTATGTATTTTGGAGAACAGATACTCCTTTTACCTGGGCATACAAAAAGTGAGAATTACAAGATGAAGCCACAGTTTAGACAGTTTTTATTCCACAGTGAAAAGAAAATAATAATGTGCCATTGTCTGGAAAACCAAAAAGAGCAACTACTGAGAGTGCACTGGCTAAGACATCTGCAGAGTGAAATGTCTTAACTGTTTGCAAGCTGTCTAATAAGAGTGAAACAGGAGTTTGAAAATGGAAGCCTGTTTTCTTTTCTGGAACTGTTTCTCTTTTCTGCTGGTTATATTGGCTAAGCAAAATGTCCGAGAAGATTGGCTACAAGTCCTAGGAGGTCTTTGGGGAAGGCTCTTGAGTGTATTTTTCCTGCTTAATTTGGGCTGCTCATGTGGGTCCCAACCCCAAGAATATGTGGACATAACTGATAGGTTTTTGTTTAGTGCACTTAATACTACACTGGTAGCCTGTGTATAGGGATTTCAGAGTGTCACCTGCCTACATTGCTTGGAGCTTGGCTATCCCAGTGATTTCACTGGGGCATGTTTGCAAGTATTATCTCACCTTTGTCTTTTTTTTTAAGTGACTGTAAAAGGAAGACAGTTGTTGGCTGCTGTCATGGCTTTGATCTGAAAAGCCTAGTCAGGCCTTGTGGTGTATGACTTCTCTTTACAACAAAGTGGGAGTAAGCCAGACTGGAATGCAGGTCTTCACATATGCAGGATTAGACATTTTTGCAGGTTTATTGTGGGATCTGTAGATGGCCTCATTTTAATAGTCAATAAAACAAGAAGTATTAGTCCAGTTTCCCCTGTACTAAGCAACATTTTGTTCTACTGAACTTGGAAGCTGATGAATTTGCTTCTGGTGCCATTGAATACTCTGCCATTCCTTCTATTAAAAGTGGGTTTAAAGCACACTGATTGTAATGCAGGAAGTGCAAATGTCTGTATTGTTTTCATCCTTAAATTCCTTCAAGGATAAGAAGAGAGGGAGAATGATTTTGAAATGCTGAGTTAGGACCAGAAAAGTTGCCTGTGTCATATATTTCACATTCTCTCCCACACCATGGGTGAAGGAAAAGAGGACTGCTGGCTATGCAGTGACATTAAGCATAGACATTTTGTAATATAATGAACAATAAGAAAAAATGAATACATATCACAAATTCTGTCAGAGAAGGTCTAACACAAATTCAGTTGGGTAAATGGACTGCAAAACAAGGTTAACTGAATTGAGGTTGAGAGCATTCAGTACAACTGAGTACCAACATTCGCATCCACACTTGGCATCACATTTGTGACAATGCATTATTCTTTGCTGCCACCCCAACATAAACCCTGACTTATGAAGCTGTCTTATTTATGTGCTGTAGTCAGTGTGGTAAGGCCTCAGTTTTAAGTACTTCATATACACACAGTGAGGTTTTGTTTTAGTGTATGACACCTGATAGAGCTTGTGAAAAAGGCTTACGATTCTTTATATATGGAAGCCATAATGCTACAACAATAAGAGAATCTCAAAGCAGATGGTTAACTGGCCTCGTGTGGCTGATCCTGCCAGCACCGCTTCTCCCACCCTGTGGCTGGGCCACCCTGGGGAACACCAGGAGCAGCTGGGAGAGTGTCTCTTACTAGAAATTTCTCTGGTTTTGAAGTGGTGGGGTACACATGTGTGTTCAGAAAAACTGCATGCCATGCACTGCAAGACACAGCCTGCCTTGAGCTAGACTGGAGCCTAGAGCCATCCCCCTTGTCTGCTGCCAGGGCAGCACCAGCAAAAGGACTGAATGCCTCTGAAGATCTGCCTTAGCACAGCGCCTGTGGGTGCTGACAGACTGGCCAGGTTATGCTGGGAGCACAGGGCAAAGCCACCACAGGGCATCCAGCTCTGCATCTCTTTTTAGTGGGTACAAGTTAGTACCTTATTTCAGAAATATCAAACTACTACAGCTTTGAGAGGGAAGTACAGTGGACGGGTAGGACACAGAGTCCCAATGAATTAATTTTTGGACTAACAGGGATCATACTAAACTTGTAAACAAGTGTGCAGTGTGTCATCTGGACACTTGGCAATGTTTGAGAACAATTAGCAAGGGATTTAATTTTGATATAAATCTCTGGTTCCCACAAACACAAACATGAAAGATGCAGAAATGTGACATAAAACCAGATAAATAAGGAAGTAGAACAGCATTATTTATAAAGAAATTTATTTTATATTTGTGTACAGCAAATATATGAAAACAAATTTGATTTTAAAAATGTATATTTGATTTCTTAAAAGTGTTGAACCCTCTTATGGAAGGGTTTTAGTTATTAAAAAGGTACAGAAGGCTAAAATTATGCTCAAATAATATATGTGTGTGTACGTATATATATATAAAAAACATGTGCAATTTTATATATATATATAGTATATATAAATAATGTGTGATTTACATGATTCTTAAGGTATCTTATTTAAACATCTGAGTAAAATAGAGATACTAGAAAATACAGTCTGCTATTTCTACACAGTTTGCATTCAGTTTTTATAAGCATCTAGACAGTGCAAAATTTAAACATACAGAAATATTCTATTACGCTATACATTGTGCTCAGCTCCCAAGTTTCCTCTGTCAGGATCATCACCAGACTGAACCAAATTTGGAGGGTTCAATACTAGCCCTTATTAGCATCTTCTAAGAGCAATAAAAGGAAATCTATCTTACCTCGCACTGCACTGTGGTATAGCTTGTGCACGAGAACAATACATTTCCTATATTAAATGATCTAACTCCCAGAGATCACATACACCTCACCATATTGACTCATTTCATTGCATTCCATATCCTGCAAAAATAAATCTCCTGTAGGACAGCATATATTACTGTGTTCTGAAGCTTAAGTAATATATTTCTTTAACATAAGGCAGGAATATTTGATAATACTTAAATCGAACAGCAATCTGGAATTAAACCACATGTATGTACCACATTTTTATAGATGCTGCCTTTTTAATGTTTATGTCAGAAAATGTGGTAGAGAAAACCTACTATTCTTTAAACAATAGCAAGGGATAAAAGCAGCCCTTCTAGAAGAAATTGCTAAAACCTAACAACACTAGAAGAAACTCAACTGCCTTCAAACACCAAAGGTCAATCTGCACAATCCTTCCTGCAACTAAAGAGCAATTCTTTGGAAGACATCTGGGGGATTTACTCATATGAGTAGGTGCTCACTACAGCAGGGCCCAAGTGTTTTAGCTGTAAATATTTATCATCCTTATTTGCATCTATTAAATGTTAAGGTGCAGTATGTTTTTTTCATGTCTTTCTAATGTTGCTTAAAAAAAGGCAATTATGACCATTCCATATGCTTTCACAGTAGCTATACTTTAACTGAAGGGTGTTTGAACTTTAGATAATATGTTTATTATCACTGACATAAAAACCTCAATCCTGCTTCCATAAAAATCATTGGTTACTTTGTTCCTACTAAAAATAAAATTGGATCCAAACATGTTAGTCACAAAATTTCTAGTAAAAGTAAATACTGTATTCATTAAAACTCTCAGTGTTTAAAGGCAAAGTGGTGTTAGCAAATACTGTATAGTACAGCTTAAAGAACAGTATTATGCACAATTCTAAGTGTTATTCAACAAAACCCAAAAGCAGCTGTGAAAAACATCTTATGGGACAGTGAATTTTGCTACATGAAAATCTCTGGAGCTGTGACAGGCTTTCTTCGAATTCGTTTCTTACACCAACACTGTCACTCATGCCCTACATTGCAATTGCACAAATTAAAGACTGGATCTTGTATGCAGTATGCACCCAGACCCGCTAATATTTAAAACTGGATAAGTCAGGAGGGTCTCCCTCTTTCTACTGCATTCATTCCTAAACTCCCCTCTAGCAGAAACTGTCATGTTTCTGAATCTTTGTAGCAACCGACAAGATAAAGAGCCTAGTGTCATCCTTCATCTACTTCACTTTGCAAGTTTATCTCTGCACTTGCCCGTATAATTACCCCCTGCAGATTTCAGCTTTAATTCAGATTTGCATTAGACTTGTGGAACAGGCCTCACAAACAGAAAGCCTCATTAGTAGCCTGCAAAAGTGAGCCTTACTAGTTAAAACCTTAATTTAAATACCAAACAAAGGGGAAACACAGATGCTGAGACAATGTTTACATCCTCTCAACCACACCCTTGAAGTTTTGGCAGCAAATTAGCCAAAGGATGGTTTTAACATCTCATCCATCTCTTTCAGTTGGGAAGGAACAGCCATAACTACAAGTTTTTGCAAGGTGAGGCTGATGCTGGGAGATGGTTGAATACATACGACCAAAGGCTGCATGCCTCACAAGTCAGAACAAAGCAGAGATGTGCTAGGAATTCTGAATTTTCTTATGCCCAGAAGTTTCCTATAGACTGGAGATAAACTCAAGTCCCATTTCTCACACAAAAAGGAATAGTGATTAAACCTAAAGTAACACAGCATTAAGAAGAAACTAATAATTAATGATGTCAAAGCCTCTCAATTTAAAGATTCCCCAAAGCAATCCCAAAGAAAAGAAGCAAAAAGAAAACCTGTGGACTTAGTCAATACATTTTTTCAATCCAATTATACAGTAAATGCACTGGCAGGCAAGGCCACAGTTCTGAAAAGGTGAGGAAGAAGAAGAATGGTGCAAAATGCTTTAATACATTTGAACATTCTTAGGATATAAGAGAGCAGGCAACTTGAAAACTAGAAAACATTCCTTGTAAGCTGTGTGGGATCAATGCAGTTTTCTGCAGGCTTTGCTTCATCCTACAGCTCAGCTTTGCCTGTTTGGGCAGGACTAGCATTACCGCTGCCTTCTCCAGCGTTGTTCTTATCTGCTGGCTTGAAAGATAATGAAGCAGAGTTTGTGCAGTACCGTTTGCCAGTTGGGCGAGGTCCATCATCAAAAATATGCCCCAGATGAGCGCCACACTGAAACAAAACACAACAGAGTATCACTGTGTCTGTGTGCTGCTCGATGGTATCACTGTGGTGTTAAGCAGTGACTAGCAGCTGCTTCCAAGGAATGATGTAGGCATTGGTGCCTACATCACCCTTTCGAGTGGGATTTACAATCTACATTTATTTGCAGGAGTGATCCAGGAAGATGATCTTCTGAGATACGACAGCCTAAGACTCCAAGCCCAAATTTCCTGGGTGTTTCTTGTCATACCACTGTGTATGCTTGGTTGGACCACCATCTCTGAGGAGCTGCCTGTTTCAGTAATGATTTCATGGCGGGAGCACAGCTAAAAACATGGTGATGAGGACAGCACTGCCCATGTTTCACTCACTGCTGTAAGGATATCTGTGTAAGAAAGGGACAGTCTCAGCTCTGGGCTCTACTCAGCCTGCAACCCTCTGCTACCTCCCTTGGTAATAAAACATTAAATCCTTTGGTGATCCTGGCAAGGACCTAAAGCACTAAAGATATTCTTTGGAGTGTGCTCTCACACTTCTTTTTTTCTTTCCCTTTCTATTGCCTGGCACTCTTCTGAGCATCAAGGTTCTTCTGGGTGCACTTCTTGCCCATGGAGGGGATGGAGCTCAGCCTATTTACCTCATAGTAATTTCTATAGTATATACAAGATAGGGACAGGTGACTGAAAAAGACCTGTAGTGTAGATATGTAAAATATTTCTTAATCAATAATCTTTGTCTGGGCATAATTATAAATGATGCTGAATTTTGCTTTTTGTAAGAAATATGAAAGTACAAATGGTTTTTTGCCACTTTTGCTCTGTATAAATCAGACCCAATTGCTTGCAGTGCCATTCAGGGTGAACACTACTGATCCTGTCTGTAAGAAAGGTAACAGTCTTTTGCTTTACAAGGACTGCTTTACAAGTACAGTATTTTGAAGAAGCTAACCCTGCTGATCCTTATTCAAAAATTAAGATTACTATCACTGCACATTACGGCTGACAATTTATCTGGATAATAAGAACTTATTGTAATTAGTCACTTAAATTCCACAAGTTCATTTTTACAGCCTGTCATGAGAAACAAAAAAATAAAACCTTGCACTGGAGAAATATTTATCTTGAACAGGAAAGTCATGCTGCTTTACCAAAGAGCCTTGGCCTTTCAAGTCAATAGCTGATCTCAGTGAGAGGTGGAATGATGTAATTGAGATCACAGACCTGCTCATGGGCTCACAGTCAGATAGCAAAAATTAAGGACTGCAAATTATTCTTAACATTTAATTAATTCATAGTATTCCAAATACATAGAGGCAATAGTGATTATTCCAAACCCTGAAAGAATTAGTGATGGCAAATCTCTACCCTGCAGTTAATGTGTTGCTAACATTCTCCTGCTGTTGTGGCCTTTAATTCACCGAAGCAGCAGGAAAGGTGGTTGTAGAGGCAGGTAAAGTCTTGCCTCCAGGTTAAACCTTCACAGTAGACTGAAAGGCTGGGGGAGGCTCTCACACCAGCTAGGTGGGACAGAAACTCTGCTCATTTAATGACAGCTGAAACAATAATCTTCACTGCCTCCAGGAGCAGGGCAGATAGATATGTGAAGCTTCAGTGCTCCCACCTGTTGGTTGCACCCATGCAGACACATCCCCCATCCTACATCCCACAGCAGGCTCCCTGCTCCTGAAGAAGTGTCACTGAGACAGTCATGGCAGTCCAGCAAGGATCCCAATAACAGCTGAGGGCTTCTAGCCCATGGTATCAGCAGAATGAGCTTCCGCAGGCAATGGAAAATGGCACGCGTGACTGGGCTAAGCAGCAGCTGCTCAGCTTTGTAAGGAAGAAACCTAAAACATGGGAAATAAGTAAAAGGAAGTTCAGTGGGACCTAGAGAAAACTAAGCTTCAAGTCTTCTTCCTGAAAGACTGCTGTCTTGCCATCCTTTCCTCCATTATCCACTGCTAATTCTTTTTATCATTTTCTTTTATATCAGAGGCCTTTTTTAGGTTAGTGTGTACAGAAAACCTGAGCTGTTTCTGAAAGTGGGGTATCTAACAACGAAGCATTTCACCTGACTATAACCATATCTTTGGGGGGAAAAAAATTTAAAAGTAAGTGTCCCAGAGAGAGTATTTTTCTAAATGCCCAGCATCCTAATTAAATCATCTCATTTCAACTAAGAGTGCTTCAAAACCTCCTGTCTGGAAGTGTTAAACAGATCTTTTCCAGACTAACATTTAACAAAAGATAAATCATTCCCTCTCTACCAGACAGAAACAGAAAAGAGAAACTGCAGAGAGAAATGGTCTGCAGAAGTAATATATTCACATACAGACTACAAAGACAATCTATCAAAAAGGTTTTCCTCACAAAACCTGAGAAGCTGTGTGAGAGTCCGAGGTAGTCTCATTACACCTTTGTGTGATGGCAGAATCACTCCAGGACTGAACTACTGCAAAATTTGTTACCTTTTGAGATTACCCCTCACCAAAAATTTATGTGTCAATTCCCTGTATAGAGGACTCTATAACTCATCTGTCCTAAACAGAAATGTATTTCAGTGCTTTGTATTACAGTATAAGAAACGAGCTGAGAGTACAAAGAATGAATTGACTTTACTGTCCTCCTCACACATAATAGGTGCTGACCATTTTTCTAGGACATATATACAGGCCTGCAGAGCCTCTGAAAAGGAAACAATTATCTGTTGCAGCCTTGCACATAAATATATCAGGCAGAATGAACTGGGACAGTGAAATGGTTAAAGCATTTCAAATATGTGCTTGGGAGCAGGAGAGGGGGACTCACTGCTAACTGTCAGTATGCTTGGATCTCCCAAGCCTCCTGGTTCTAATATGCTGCTGGGAGGCATGGAAAGCAGCTTGCAGCCAGCAGCTGTAGTCAAGAGTCCAAGCTATTGGTGTGCAAACACTACTCCTGAGACAACGGAATTTTATTGATTTTTACAGGTAAAAATAGTAGGTAGGGAGACCACAAGGAAAGGGACTCTTGAATAGGATGGAGGAATAAAAGAGATGCAACCAATTTTACAGAATCCTCAACTGCATTTGTATTAACTTTTACCTGTCACTAATCACTGACCTTTTAAATACAGCCAGAGTATGTTCCAAAAACTGTGAAAGTTATTTCTAGGATAATCTCATAGTTGTATTTGATTAATATTACAGAGATTTTCCCCCTGTGTTTCTTTCTCTAATGAAGAACATTAAAAAAGATTTATTTTATTCTCTCAGGCAGGTGGGAAGGGCTTTTAAAGAAAAATCAACTACTTTTTCATCTGCAAAGGATTTATAAGGTTTTGGGTGTGGGAGGTGGTATTTCCCTTTCGTTCTACCAAGGTCTGTCAGATCAATCCCACTGCTTTGCAGGTTGCATTAAAACTGCTTTTTTTTTTTGCAGCTACATGTATGATTCACACTCCTAGGGCAGATACACAATGGAGCAGTATTAGCTGTGCTGAACACCAACTGCAAAGATGCTCACCACTCCTCAAGCTGTTTTCCTGTGTGACTTGATCATCTGTGGAGTTATTGCCCCAGGAAGTTGGAATAGCTAGTAGGAAGTTGCTATTGGATTACACAGCAAACTTGGTCACATTTTTTTCTTCAAATGCAGATTTCAGTTTTGCTTTGATTTTATGATGTCTGCATGTGACTGCTGCTAATATTGCTGGTCTCAGGTCTGCTAACACTATTTTGTTTGGTAACAGGTAAATGACATACCCAGATTCCTTGGCCTGACCACAGGCTTCCTTGGGCTTCTCCAGAAGCTCTGGCCATCTCCTGAAGTGTGTTAGCAGATACAGGCTCAGCAGGTTGGCAGTAAGCAGATTTTAGCACTATTCAGGCCCACTAAGCAGAGCTAAAGAGACTGGATTGCATTTTTGATTATGCCAGTAACCAGAGGTGAAGCACAGGCTTCCCAATCTGCAGTCTCATTGATACCTTGCTAGTAAATTTAGGGAAGTGGATATTCCCACAAAGTGTTGAATGGATCTTCTAAAGCATATCATCCATGTAAAAACTTCAGAATTATGTAGTACACATGACAAACTAACAGACACACTAATCTGCTCATTAACATATTGGGCCGAATGCTCAACGCAGACTGAAGTTAATGGATACTCTTGAGAAGGTTCTCAACTCACTCTGAGTCTTACATAATGAGGACTGACTGACTAGTAAGGATGCATATTGTCAGGGATAAAATTAGTTACTCCCCCCACAACAACACTGGAAGAACAGCAAATTATCACTGCCCAAAGGAAGCTGCTGCTTGTCTCAGAAGGAGTTTGAGCATGTGGAGCTAGAGGACTGGAAGCTGCTGGGTACAGCTGCTGAACACCAATGCAGCAGCTTCTCCCTTTGCTAGGTAATGATTATGCCATTCCCTTCACAGAAAGAAGGGTAGCACAAAGGATGAGAGAAATTAGAACAAGACAGATAACGGAAAATTTGGGCATGTTTTGAATGACTACTGACTTCATTATTACAGCAGATGGGATTGTTTGAGGCAGCCTTAGGACTGCGCTGGGAATGAGTGTTGGGAATGAGTTAGCATGGATGCACAGTAATGTAGAGTGATGGAATCAGCACACAGACAGTCGCTCCACTGCTTTCGACTTCTCTCAACTGCTCACGTGTGGAGTCAGTTGGACAGGCTCAGGCTCAGGAGCTTCTTTGAAGAGACCCTCTTCAGGAAGACTATTTTTGTAAACTCAGAACTGAGTCCAACCATTTACATCTGCTCTGTTAAATCTCACATGAGACAACAACGTGCATTCCAACGATCCCTTTGTGCCTTCAGCTTGTTCCACCCAGCTGTAATACCTACAACCCATTGTGCTCTCTCACAATGATTACTATTTAATAGAACTGAAAGGTTTGCAAATTTCAAGGAAAGTACAGCACATTGTAATGGTTTTTGCAGTCTTTGCCATCAGAATGGTCTGTGTGTGCTATAAACTAACCTGACTGCAGGATATTTCAATCCGATGCATCCCATAGGAGAAATCATCGTTGAAAGTAATTGCATCGGGACTGATCACATCATAAAAGGAAGGCCAACCTGGAAAAGAGGAACAAGATCGGTAAAAAAAGCGGGTGTCTTAGTGCTAGATAGCATTGCAAAAAGCAGCACAGAATCACGCTTTGAAAAATGTTTATCTCGCTCCAGAGCACGGAAATAATGAAATGGAGATTTTTTTATCCTAAATCACTTAGGTACTTTGGAAAACTTCCCCCCCAATTACAGTTGTTTACAGGAAAGGGCTAAGCTGCCACTAGCTGCCCAACCTCCATCTCCACCAGGATTCCTGCACTCCACCACATGCAGTGATAGCAGTTTAGCCTGGGGACAAAGGTCCCAGGTAAGCCAATTCAGCTTTAACCACCAGTTAAAAGAACCCCACAAATTCCCCCCTGAAGATAAACAGCAAGCCTTTATGGAACACAAATGTTTTTGCTTTTGCAATATAAAGGTACTTAAAAAAATGAATTGGGAAATTGCAATTTAGAACCTCAAAACATGCCTTAACCTTTGCCTTCACCAAGGCAAACCCAAAAGGATGTGTTCAGACACTGAACCATCACATATTAGAGGCAGTGAGATGACTATTATTTTGTCTCATGTCAAAACAGCAATGAGTGTTTCAGCTCAGACATGGACAGGTGGAACCATAACTATGGCTATATTAGACACTAGCAGATGATCTGCATGTGGTCTGCATCCAGGATAAAACAATTCCACTCACTAATGCACATATTCAATGCAGCTGATAGCTGAGCACTGAGCTGCATGACCTGACACCAGATAATATGCATACCTGACCTACCAGTAATGGCCACTTACCAAAATAGTGACTTTCCACTCTAACTATTCCAAACTAAGTCTCCCCCTCTCCATCACACAGGTAAACAACAAGGCAGGTCTATTTGGTGCCCCGGAAGATACCTATTACACAGTAACTTTTCAGCCACTCCTCAAAAGCCATCATAATGCTCCATTTCTTGAAGCAGGGTTCCCGCATGAGCACCTGACAGGCTTTAAGGTCATGTCAGCATCTACTAGTGGCCATCTAAAATCTCACCAGCTATCTGTCCTTCTCATTAAATCTCTTGCCAAATATAACATGCACAGACAGCTCTTGCTCTCTCTCTGTATTACACATATGCCCAAGAATAGAGAATTTCCTAGTCTCTTCTTCTAGTATCTGTTGAGCAGTTGCTAATGATGATTTCATAAAATGATTTGCAATAAGCTATTAAGAAACACAGCAGCACCTGTGAATCACTGCATGCAGATGAATAAAGGATGTATACATCTTTCCATAAGAAAAGTGAGTAAAATTTTCTATACAGTAAAAGGAGATGTGGAAGCTATCAACTTTTCCAAATATGGGTACAGAAAATGTGTAAACTGGAAAAAGATCTATATGTCTTCAGTTGTATCTTAGATTATTAAATATGGAAGAACATTTATTAGAATGTAAGCATAACAAGCATATTTTTTTAAACAAAGAAATGCTCAGAAATGTGTTTCTCTTCCTTTTGTGGAACACACATATAGTAGCATTTCTAAGCTACCTGAAGGCATTGCAAGTCACAAGTCCTATGCTCCCAAGGTGCCTACTACCACCACAGGTGTTTCCACTCCAGAACTTACTGCAGAAACAAGAAGAGTCATCCCCATCTCTCCAGTTTTTAAAAACTGAAGAATTACAGACAGCAGGCAGACTGAGGAGCAAGCACCCTGAATATACTGCAAAACAGGAACTCAAAACAATGCAGCAATGATAACCGTAAAAAAAAAAATTATAAATTCTTCCCCTCATGCAAAATGTTGCTGTCAAACAACTACTTTCACAAACAGAAAAGGAGTAAACATATGACAAGTTTTGTAAAAGGGGTTATCCTGTTGACAGAAAAACTGATGTCTCCTAATTGGTGGCTCCTTTCCAACATCATTTGTAATCTTCTTAGCTGGGTCTCTGCGTAATGAAAATTGAGGCCTTACATAGAGCTAGCCAGAATATTTTTAATGAAGCCTTTTTTTTTTTTGGGGTTTTTTTTTTTTTTAATGACTTTGCAAAGCAGACAAACCAGTTTGCCCTTGTTGGATGGCAGAGGAGTTTCAAAGACAGAGCCCTTTGGAACAACCAACTATCTGATCCTGTGAAAGCCTTTAGAGAAGGCAAACTTCAGGGCTGCAGAAATTCTCAAAGAAAACCATGCCTCCTTCATTATAGCAATGAGGGGGAAGCTTCAAAGACTGCAACACAGAGATTGAAGCAATCTGTGTCTTGCTGAGAGAATTATCTTGTGAGGGGAGTTTGGAGGAGATGTGTTTATGTCAGCTTTGACATTAAGAAAGACCATTCATCCTTCTTTCTCTGGACTTCTCCTTTTGGTCTTCTCATTCACCAGAGAAAAATTATTTGCTTTGGATGCACTCCATGCAGTTTTAAAAATGAAGTCATCTGAAACCTATATAAACAGGCAAGCTTCTCCTAAGTAGTCTTTGTACCCAACAGGAGTGAATTCAGATTAGACTGTCAGTTCATGCTACATGTGAAGAATATTCCACTATATTCTTCAAGGCTCCACTACTCCCACATATGGTTCCCAAGAAAGGGACTAGGAAACAGATTTCCACAGTGTGTACTTTTAACTCTGGGCCAAGCCATCTCCTCTCGAGTAACACGGCGGGCCAGGCACCAGCATTCCCAGGACAAACCACTAACTCTGCAAGGGTTAACTGAAAACTGAGCAAACCTTGGAACAGAAAAGGTCCTGAAGGGCACAGTGAGACTCACTGTCACTCTGTTGACCCTGAGAGGAAGATGAGTGAATTGCTCATTGAGTTGATGAGCCAGACTGACCAGAAAATGAAACCCCTTTTGCGGTCTCATTTCCTCTCCTGAGCTAGAGTGGAAAACCCATCTGATAGCTTGCTAAGCCTTCTCGCACCATTTTGTCTACTTCAAAAGCTGCCAGGAACAAGCTGTAGCAGCAGTAGTCTGCTTGCCTGCATACCAGGCACCTCCCAGTGTAGAAAGCCAGCCTTAAACTGTCTGTGTAAGAGGTAAATGGCGCAGCAGTGGCCTTCACTTTGCAGGCCCCAGGCCACTCCACCTGTCTCCCTGACAGCAGCCTCTCCACTCCTGCCTTCCTGCCCTCCTGCGTCCTTCCTGCTGTAAGGCCACAAAATGGTTGGCTACCTTTACATTTTAGGCTGCTCTAAGCTGTGCATTAAATCTTCAGCCCACCCTGGAAGGCTATCTGGCTACTTATTAAGGGCATGCTCCTGTAGGGATAGAGGTGAAGATGACCATTTTGGATCTGTGCTTCTGCTAAGCTGAGAGAAACAATAACCCTTAGCACTGCAGAGGCTGAGCACTTTGCAAACCCTGGTTCCAAGACTCAACCCTCCTTGGGTGGTGGCCTTCTGTCAAGTGTAGCCCAAATTTGATGGGCAGCAGGAGCTGGGACATCTTTTGAAGGATGGTAAAACATACCAGCTAGGAAGAAATAGCCTCTGGAGGAAAGGGGCAAAGGGTAATTGCAAGAGACAAGATGAGGGTGGGAGGAGTTTCCCAGATGAATGAACAACTTCAAATGACATTCACACTTTTGTGCGTGTGAACAGAAGCTAAGATTTGTGAATACATTTATCCTTGAATGACACAGTATGACACAGTAATGGCCAGCAATTTTTATTGCATTATAGACATCTAAAATGGGTTAATTCTTAGGTTCACAGCCACTTTCACCATACTGGCAATATAAACAGAATTTAAAATAGAAGCCTGTCATGTTTGTGTTCACTTCAACAACACTTTGCATAAGAGTCAGGCCACTATGTCCTAAGGGCTAGTTTCTGGTAAGTTAATAAGCAAGCCACAGAGATGAATAGTTTTTCAAATATACAGCAATTATAATTTCTTGGATCTAAAATACACTAAATAAAACAATGACACTTTCTTCTGTCAAGTATTTAAGTGAAAAGCATGCATAAACTGAGCATTACTGACAGATCTTTTCCACTCCATACTGCATGAGTAACAGAGAGGATCTTCTGCTGCTGGGTGTCACACATAATGTCCTATTCTGTCTCTTTCTAGGACATCCCCCAAATATTTTGTAAAAGCTGTGCAACATTTCTAAAATTCACTCCACATGAAATTCACCAAAAATTAATCTTTAGTTTTTCATAATGGTCCCTATTCTGGCAAAGACCAGACAGTGGTTTATGCCTCTTCATCAAAGAATGCTTTCTTTCCTGGTACTGCCCTGGGCAGCAACACAGAAAGACAGGGAGGAAGTGAAATGTTGGGTTCAGTAACCAATGTTGGATGCTGCTTTTGCCACTCTGGGCAGAGTGCTTCAAATCATTCAAAGGAGACATCTTCTTTCTCACTTTCAGACTTCCTATTCCAGGTATCTGATTGAGCCTGTACTACTAATAACCCACCCACAGCAGGCATCTGGTGGGTAACAGGACAGCACAGCTGCAAGCACAGAGCAGTCCCAGACAGCTGACAAACTGAACAGTCAAACCAAGATGCCAAAGCAGTTTTAACGCCAGAGGAAGGCAGCAAGCTCAAACAGTGTGCCCATAGTCCAGCCTCTGTTTTGCGTTCCTGATGCAGGTATGAAACCCCAGCAGGAGTAGATTTGTTTCTTTCACATTACTCCAGGAAGCCCCAAAGCCCCTGATCTTGTGGGCTACTCCAGGATTCTTTCTTGAGGCAATGTTGACCTCATGCAAAAAAAAGAAAGACATTTTGTTCTCATAAGCTTTTGGAAAGAAGTCCAGCTGCTGATTGATCAATTTTAGAAGCATCTGAAACCTCCTTCCAGTTTTGCAAGTTTGCACACATTTTATTGTAGTTAGATCTCCAACTTCCTAGTAGATGGACGCAAGCACTTAGACATCTAACCATTAGAATGTGCTTCTATAATTATTTGCGGAAGTGAAATGGCAGGTTGCTTTTGAAAATCAGGCTATTCTGCTAGGCTGTTTTTTCCCCTATCCTTAACTAATATGCCTTTTGACATTTTTTTGAACAGCACAACTGAAATTCCAAAGCATGTAATACTCTGACATTATTCCCATTTCATGCATCTGCCAACCGGAGACCTCCACTTTTTCAATAACTGTGATGTCTGTAGTTGTTTTTCATTTTAGATCCCTAGGAGATTAAATTCAACCTGCATTTTATCATTCTTTGCCGTAATTATTCCAAGCACTTACTTCAGTGAGTTATTTACAGATGGAGAAGTAGGGGGAGATGGAAGATGTTAGAACTACCAAATGGCACCAGATGAAAAAGAGGACCTTGACCTGAAAAATACCTTGTTTCTCTGATGTGCTGTATTTTTAGAATTCTGATTCCCTTTTAACCTAATGTGGATTAATGAAAACCCAAAGGCTTTTTAACATAGAGTCTCATCATTTATCTTCACTGAGAAGCTATGTCTGTGTAAAAACATAAAGTGTATTAGGATTAAAAAAAAAGGTAATAAAGCTTCTGCTTTGAAATTGCTGTAAAGCTGAAGGGCCTTCACTTTTTTCTTTCTCAAAGGATTATTGAAACAGAATCTGAAAGACATAGGCATCCACAGCTGTAATTTCTCACATAAAAGTTTAATGTAGAACTACAGAGTGACATGTTGCTATTATGTAGGATGCCTGTACAGATATAGGGCTTTTTTTTTTGGCTAGCACAGAACATCCTGGGTTCCTTTTCTTAATGTTTCCATGATGATGAATGAATAATGAATATTCTTACTAAAAATTATTTTACTGTCAGGTAACACTTCTTGCCACAGAGATTCATGTAATTTACCCAAATGTAGCTAGAATCAGGTACTGAAACATTCTTGTTCACCAGTAAACAGCTTCACATTAGGTATGTATTCCAATGGGAAAAAAACCAAAAGGCCATTCCTTTACATCACCATCCAGACACATGGTACTGTTTTTCAGCAGACCATGCTGAAAACACATCAGAGTGGCAGCTAGGCAGGGGTGGAAGGGAACAACACAAAGACAAAATGAAATTTAATTTTGGAAGAAAAAGTAATGAGAGGGCTTCTCTCTAACACTACCTGTCTCCAACAGCAAAGTTGGGCTATTGCAGCAGGAAAATACCATGCTGGCAGAACAGTGCGGGAAGGGAATTTTTCAAAACAACTGAACTTCTAACAGCAGCTTTTATGACACAATTGTCATCTGTTTTTTCCTTTATGTTTCTCACTTGGGAAATAAAAAAAAAAGTGAAAGCCATGAATAAAAGTGGTATTTGTTTTCTTCCTTTACAGAACTCTGAGCATCCAAACAACTTACCATGAACCACCATATGCAATCCAGATTTATTTCTTTGTTAGTGGGAGGAGGTTATATTTGTTCAAAATGATTGTTAAGGGAGATCTGAAACTTAGTGTCTACAATTTCATTTGACAGCTGAGATTTTCAGAACAAGAGTGCCCCTGATGTCTCTTGAGCAATAAAAGCATGGGGCCTACACTCTTTAGCAATTAATAATTGTATCACAATATTGCTCTTGCCCTAGCTGCTTCCTTTGTGTTTTCACTATGGTCTAAAATACTGATAAATACAAGCTGGTTCTTTTAGAGCCTTCCTCTGTAATACTTGACATCTTGAATGTACAAGCCACTGCTAAAATCTACAGGTAGGCAGGAGTTGGGATCTTCCTCATGTCTTCTTACAAAGATTGAATTACTAATGGTTTCTTTCTTGGTTCAGGTTCAACAAAACTACTGAAACTAATTCACTTCCTCCCAAAGGACGGGTTTCTCCCCTCATCTGAATAGTGTCTCTTGTTACTTTAAATCATGGCTAATGTTTTTAAAAATACATCTTACACATAAGTCAGCTGTAGATCTTCAGCATCAAAGGAGCTAAATAGAACTGTGTGAAGCAGTGTAACCTTAAGCTATAATTTTAAAATGCCATCAAGAAATCTCTCAAATAGTTCTTAAAATTTACTGTTGACCTAATAACCTCAGTCCAAGCATTCAACTTCAAATAGTTGTTTCTGTTTTCCCTCCAAAGGCAGTATTGGTAAAACAAACGTATATATTGCAAAATATTTTGAAATTAGTATACTAATGAGTTATCTGTGCAACTCACTAAAATAGCTAAAGATTTCATACAGGATGAGTTAATCAGGATAGCAGTAGAGCTGGCAGGCCTTAGATGGAAGTAATTTGATAAAATTGGAATTGTAATGCAGTATGTTCACAGAGAAAGTTAAAAAAACCCAGCAAATGCAACCTTGTAATAATCAACATCTGGCACTGAAATGAACAGCAGTCATACATGAAATACATATTTGAAAAATTTGTCATGGTGTCTTTCAAGTAATGAACATCCACAAATTGTTTGCTGAAATATTTTCCTTTTAGTATTGTTATGCATGTCTGGGAAATAAAGTTTGTAAAGAACAGCCAGAACTCAGCTGTATGCTTAAAACTGAAACTACAGAGGTGACTGAATTAATTTTAATTCCAAAAAACCCCAAAGCCTGTACTGTCTTCCTTTTGGAGCTATATTCCTTCTATGAACCTCCTTCTATAGTGCCTCCAGTACTGAGTGCTCTAGCAGACAAGCAACCTCCTCATTTCAGCTGGACAAATAGATTCCGACCTCAACTGTAAAGTTATGAAACAAGGAAAAGAGTTACTAAAACAAACAAAACCCCCCAAAACAACAACAAAAAAAGAAAAGACAAAGACTCCCTTTATTCTGTTTATTTTATTAAAGGAGATGTCTAGGTGAAGAACTTGGTCACAACTAAAAATGGACATAATTTTCTTGGCCATGAAGTAAAGCTTTTGTCAGTATTGGGGCAAAAACTGGGGCAGTTAGCTTATGGCAATGTCTGCCAAAGGCTGACAGAATAGAGCATTGAAAGCAGAGTGAAGACAGAGCTTCAAACCACCAGGTCTGTAAGGGCCATTTGGCCACAAGACAAGACTCTGCAGGAGGAGAATACGGAGAGGTGGAGTATGGCTCCTTCTCACGCCACAGTGGAGAGCAAAATCCTCCTCTTTGCCTAATATTACAGCTTATCCACAAAGCTAGTCCTTAAGATTCACACATTTTGAGACCAGGATTTTTATCACACAAGCACTGCAAGAAGCCTAGCCTTGAAGCCCTGCTTCTCATGGGGAGTGCAAGATCTACTCACTGCAGCTTTATGCAGACTTGTGAGGTACTTCTGCCACCCTAGGCCTCAGGATAACTTTACATTACCCGCTGCCTAAGACTTTGTCTCTGCAACATGCAGTTGAACACTATGCCGCCTGCATAAAAGAATGCAAAACCTACAGGCACTGCATAAAATCCTAAAAGAAGAAAAAAAAAAGAATTATTTGCAGGGTTAGATTGTTTGGAGTTGCTGTGGGTTTAGGGGGAGGTTTAAATCTTTTTAACAACCTCTTATGCAAATGAAAAGAGGTAGGTAATAATGCTTACTAGAAAATAAAGACCTTTCTTCACAGAAAACCTTGGCAAAAACAATATGCATGTGCACACACACTGACACACGCTCCTTTTTAAATTTTCTGTAGAATACTTTGTACTTTGGAAAAAAACCCAAAAACTGTAAGTATTGAAATGGAAAAGTTAATATTTCTGATTGTAATGTTCACCTTTTGTTTTCTGTTACAGTTTCTAGAGCAAAACATGCCCTTTCTCCTAAACACTTTCATTCATTTACATTTTCTTTTAAGGTTTTAAAAGGAAACTGTTTCACAGCCATACAATGCCATCAGTAACACAGTCCACGGAAAGAAACAACCAAGTAGTTAAGACCAATCTCATGAGGAGCTGTTCTTCTTTAATGCTTTGCTGGGGGAAGCCCAGCTCGCCCCCAGAATATCCCAAAGACTGAGCAAGCATTAACATGAATATGGCTGCTGCACAGGTCAGCTCAGCACAGGTCTCTTATTCTCCTCTGTGCCTGTGCTATTCCTTTCATGACTGCATCTTTTACATCTTCTTTTTCTTCTCCATTAACCTTCTACTATATTTTTTACTCAAATAATTTAAACAAAAGTACCATACACAAAGTGTTCAAGACATTAAAGCAATTTCCAAGGTAAGCTATAAGCATTTGTAATTAGGCACAGTGCAAATGTTCACAGTGCAAGTCATTTATACTCACTACATGTTTTCGCAGACAAAGAATATTGGTTTATAAACATCTAACTCACTTCAGCGTCTTGTTTTCTTTTTTACGCTACTCTAGGTAAAGAAGCATGTACAAAGGAGTAATTTGCTCGGAAAAGAAACCTGCTGCAATAAACAAGAGGAGAAATAAAAGATTTAGAGAGTATCAGCAAAAGGAGATGGGCCCACATACAGAACAAAACAGGAGAGGCAAGATGCTAATGAGAGGACATGCACTCTCATTGAGGCATTCAACTAACTCAAAAAAAAATGTACTCATGCCGATTTGCCTCCATTATATGGTGCTTCCCTCAACGCTAGGCTAACTGTAGTAGCTTGCCATTCATAACATCAGCAATGGATGCTCTTTGGATACTCTCTTCTTTAACGCTGATGGCTGCTTAGTATTTGTGTTTCCCTGGGCTTCCTCCTCTGGGCGACCCTGATGTGCCAGTGACCCAGCGGCGCCGGCGCCTCAACGCCACCGCGGCGCGCGGGCCATGGCCGAGGCCGCGTCCGCCTCCACGGCGGTGGCCCTGCGCCTGCCCCTTCCCGCTGCCGCCGGAAGGGCACGGGGGCTGCGCCAGGGCCAGGCACGGCGGGCGGAGAAGCGCGGGGAAGGCCCGGNCTGCGGGAGGCGGCCGCCCCCGGCCCGCCCGGCCGCTCCTCAGCGGCGGCTGCCGTCTCCGCGCGGGGGGGAGCCCGGGAGGCCTGGCACAGCCGTGGCTTTGTTCTTGTCTCCACCTGCCGATCCCATCAGCGAATGTACTCGGGGGGGAAGCAGCCTCACGGCTAGACAGACAGACAGACATGGGTCGGTGGTCATACAGCCGTGTTCCAGGGCTGTTCCTGCGCAGTCAGTCACCGTGACCGGGGAGAGGAGACAAGACACCGACACTGCAAGGGGTGACCAGGGTTTTTTTTCCACTTTTCCCCCTCAGACTTTGGAAGACGGGCAGGGTGCCATTCCGCCGTGTGTTTCCTCCTGGTCAAAGCCGTTCATAGATAGCGCCGAGCCCCGGGGACCCAAGGCAGGGAAGGGCCGTCGTTCCGTGCCGAGAAGGCAGCGAAGGCGGGCGAAGCCCCTGTGCAAGCAGCCGAGTTGGCACTACAGTCACTCGGTACATTTCTGGAGCTTACATGTCAAAAAGCATCACCTTCATTTCGCTGAACCCTTGAGAAGAAGCACACACCTGGGCTCCAGCCTAACCTGGCTCTCACCCTCCTCAGAAAGGACTAAAAAAAGACAGGGAAGGGATATACAAAGGCTTTTCTCATCAACTGCTAAATGGCCCGATATACCTGTAACCTCAGCTTCTCTGCTTTATAGCAAGAGAGTGATGAAAACTTGATGGGACAGCGTGCAGGCTGCTCTTTGAACCACCGGGGTGCATTTTTGGAATTGGACAAATATTCTGAAGTGGACACCTGGGAAGGGCATGGGCAGCAACGGGAAATGCGGTCAGGAAAGGAAGAGTTTAAAAATACTAAGGAAAATTTCTGACTACAATTTTAAGAGGTGAAGTGCTGGCATGGATCAGATTTCCTGAAAAGCAGGAATCGGGCTCAGAGCCGGCTCCTGATCTGCTGTTTGAAGACCTCAAAAGCAGAGCAGTTTAGACAGCAGTTTCTTTAAGGAGTCCAGCTAAAACTATAAGGACATAAAATTCCAGTCAGACACAGGAAATTCTTGGGGCAATTCAAGAATTTTATGAGTCAGAAGATAAAAATCCCTCTGAATACCTAACTAAACTAATCTAATGAAGTAGTCACCAGGAAAGGAGTGTGATGAATCTGCATGTCAGGAAGGACAAATTTAAACAAACAGGAAATTGAACAACCTGAAACTGTTTTCATTTTTACTCCCTATGCCCTGCTTCTATTTTTTTTTAAAGGTGCAAACCGAGTTGATGGCTGCAGAAGCTGAGGGGACTTTTTCATTTTAGAGGAAGTCTCAATTTAAAATAAATTAATTACCTGGGTTCCTTTTGAAAAGTTGTTCGTTTGTGATTCATTATTTGCACTATTGTAGACTCTTCAGGGCCAAGTGCAGTTGGCCACTGACCATTGCAAAGGAATGAAGGGAAAATCATTGCTGTAAAGTTTATAATCTAACATTTAGCTTTTTCCCTGGCAAGCAGAAGTGAAGTTAAATGCTTTCTATCAGATATTTTATCCATGCTAGTAACTGGAGGGTTCATTCCTAAATGATAGTTACACCTGGTCCAGGTTCATATTGAGGTGCATGCTTAGACTTTGACATAGAAAAGTTAACAGAGAGGTTTCCAGACAGATCCTTATGCCTACAAAGGCCTAAACTTCAGGTAAATGGAATTTTAAGACCATCTGTGTGAAACAGTATTGTACAGAATGTTACCTCCTCTGTGCTATGGTGGTATACATTGTCTAGACTCAAAAAAGAAGGGGTTTACAATTGAATAGTATTGCATCCCAGATGCCTTTTGTCAGGAGTGAGGAGCTTTTTCAGTTTATAACTTATTCATTTAATTTCAAAATTCTGTCATTTAGGAAATGCAGTAAATTTTAGGAAATTGCACTTTGCAACAATCATGTTAGAATTCCCAAAATCACGAAGATTGACACTATTCTCATCATGTTGCTTCTGTACTAAAGTTGAGTTTTGTTATCTCAGGTTTGCCTCACTTCAAGGAAGTAAACCTACAGAGAAGCTGGATTTTTTGCTTAATTCAATGAGGTCTGTGATTTCAAACGTCTTCATTCCAGAAGAGACAAAAAGGAAGATTCTCTCTAAACAAGCTTTCCTCCGAAACAGTTCTTGGGTTGAGTAAAATGTTTCATTATACAAAGAGTTCATTATATGAAAACAGAAATACTCTATTCTAGTTTTGATTTTCCCCCTTCATTTTATATTTCCTGTTAAAATTGCAGATAAAAATTATGCTGAAATAATTTTGAGATGCAAAAAGAAAAATGTCTTCCTCAAAACACAAGCCACTTCTCTCTCAGCTTCCAGTCTGATGTGATGCAGTAGACAATGTGTTAGGCATAGGTTGAACTGACTGCAAACTGCTTTTATATAAATTTAGAACACTTTAGTTTTCTATCTGAACTGCCTGTCTGGATCCTCCTATTTGGGGTTGATGCTGGACTCCACTTAAAATACTAATTGTTTATATTAAACAGACAAGAGAATGTGTGATGTATTTTAACTGTCAAAAGTGTTGTGAACAGCAGCAGCTGGAAGAGGAATGTTTAATTCACTCTGTTACCCCCAAGGCCTTTAGAATCCTGTATCAGCAGCTATATCTTAGTCTTGCAGGCAAAGAAAACAAGGTATTAAGGGGTGGTAGCACTGCAAAGCGTATTCTATAGGGGAAAAAAACCCAAGGGGCATTCAAAAGCCTTAACATTATTATTATTACATCAAAATAGAGTATCACTAAATCTACAACAGTATTGATGCATCTGTGAAAGCTGTGCATGTTTTTGTTTGAACAGTTCACATATCATGACTTGTTTCTTATGCTGCTTTACTCACACTTAGCTGATGCCAGAGACATGATGCAGGTAGTGATGGGAGATACCATTCCAACTATTCGCTATGTGATATTCCAAAAAAAGTACTCTTAAATCTTCTGGACATGGGGTCAGCGGCTTATGTGAAGCTGTGAGTAAGAATAAGTTTCCACCCCTGTGCAATTTATTCTGACAGGGCACCTCAAACACATGCTTGGGACAATTCCCCCACCATAACTGTAGCAGTATAAGCTTGTGCTGGGACCAGCAGAGCCAAAACAAGTGCAGGAGTTGTTACTTAAGAGAGATTAATAAAGGCCTTGCTAAGTATCAAGATCAAGTTATTTTCAACATTTATAAAAACTTCAAATTTTCAAAAGCAGAAAAACATCCAACCCCATTTATACTATTTCGTGTATTTCCTTGCAAAAACCTTCTAAATCAAACAGCAAATTAGCTGCACATGGAAAAATGATCCTTCTAGTGTCTGAAAACATTAGATTAAGAGATGCAGGAGCTTGTGCAAACTGCTGTAGTACAGGTTTTCCTGGTTTTTCAGGCCTGACTTCTGCCATGTGGTTTGGGGTCTTTTTTTTTTGATGTCACATTTACAGAATGGATTTGGCACACTCGGAAAGGAGCACTGCCTTTGTTCATCCCATCAGTCTTTTGCTTGTCCAATTGCCATGGCTGTATTAGTAGGAAGAATAGACCTAACGAGGTGTAAAATAATGCTCTACATTCAAAACCAGCGCTGTAGCTTATTTCACTTTCATATTTACTCCAAAAGTAAACTGCTGAAACCTTGCATAAATAGCGCCAAATGAGTTTGCAAGGTATTCTAAACTTACTGGAGCAAAGTTGATTAACATCTCATACACACAGTTGTTTATTTGGTTCCCTACTACCAAAACTTCTGCCAGGAGAACTCTAGTATGAAGCAAGAGAGGAGGTACATGTAGGGCAGGATTGACTGGAAGAATTCTTAACAAAACAGCAGTTAGGCAGCAGAAATACCATCCACACCAAGACAGTAAGCGAAAATAGCTAAGTTGAAAAAGTAGCTGGAGGTAGAAATTTTAATTTGATTTAATGATTTTTACACCATATGTGTACCACTTCTCATTGTCAGCCCTTCCACTTTGTTTCTTCTATTCATTAGCTTTTTCTTACGCTACTTCTTTCTTTCCTTTTTCACTTAAAAAGGCAGCAGACTGGGTGTTTGAGCTTCCTCTCAGGCAGTTTGTGCTTGGGAATGTGAAGTCAAGGAACTGTAGCCTTGATTTGCCCTTGGAAGGAGCTGTACAGAGACTTTGTTTAGGTTTGAGAGATGAGTTTGTGGTTCCTTCTTAAAGGAAAGTTGTACAAACACTCTCACCAGAGGGCAAAATACAAAATCTTGACAAGGGCTCAGTAAGAAATCTTCCATTAACAAACGCTGATTTTTAAACAAAAGGAACATGAAACATTTACTTGCTGGAAGCAAACTTTGTCTTTGACCAAAGACGTGCTCAACGCAGAACAGTCAGTAACCTGCTACTCAGGAAGGTCCCATGGAGAGGCATGGGAGGCTTCTGTTCTAAGAAACTTCACATATTCTGTATCCAATGTGGAGAATCTGTACAGGTCAGACTTTGGTGTCATAGGATGGCTGAAACAATCTATCAGCTTCTTTCCCTTCTCTTTCCGCTGCCCTCAGTTGTCTTAGTCTTGCTGTGTCCTCACTGTTCACCAGCTCAGGTGCTTATCCATTTGTGGGGACAAAGTTTAATTCACTAAACCAGAAGAAAATGATTCAACTTTTTTTTCTGGGCTAACAAGCTCAATCAGTTAACTAAGAGGTTAAACAAGCATTGGAGGCAACACAAGGTGGAAGGTGAGAATACAGGGCAAGGAGTACAAGGATGACTTACTGTGATATCCCTGACTGATAAAAACTCTACTGTTAGAATAAACTAAACCTCTGAACTCAGCTTTGACACTACACTGTGTGCACTAGTATCACAGAAACATGATTATAAGCTGACCACACAAACAACAGATTTGACTAAAAGGCTGCTTGAGGTCAGTGCCTTTATAATTCAAATAAGCTTGTAATCCTTCAGTTCCAAAGATCTCCTCTGTCTCATCATTACAAAAGGCAACGTATGTGAATGTAGAACTTAAATTACCTGGCCTATATCTTTTCACATGAGCAGGTAGCAGAGGATGCACTTTTCTGGAAAGGGACTGAAATACGCTGTACTTTTCATTCCCTGAGCATGGTGAAATCTTAAAAAAATAGATTAGAAAAACTCAAAAGCTACAGTATGTCAGTTCCCAACCCTATCTTAGGTATAACAAGTCTAACCTTTGACATGAAGCTACTCCAGTACTGATCCAACCCTCTTCAACAAACTCAGACTTTTTTTTAAATACTTCATAACTCCCCACAAGTACAATTACTTGAGTTCTGAGTGGTCAAAGGGGATTTAACAGCATTGCAACAATGGAGGTTGCAGGGACAGGGAAGGACTGGAATGCCAGAGACTGCTTGGTCTTCCCTCTGTATCTTTCACATGGTCATGAAATTGCAACCAAAATAACACACATTCTGGCTGCAGAGCACACTTAGCCTTAGAAAAAAAATCTGCTTTCAGTTGCCTAAAAGGGACTGCTCTAATCCCAAACCTCCACTGAAATGTAAAGGGTGTCTAGTACCCTGATTGGTTTGCAGTCACACCAAAAATTTTTTATGTGCTTTGTAACTTCTTCCCAGATTCCCAGGAAACAGAGGTATACCCATGGTTTTAAATGCTCATGCTGTAATCATATCACTTCAGGTGAATCTCAATAGGATTCTTTCCTGTAAAGCAACGAAAGAGGTAAAACACTGTCCAAATGGCTGCAGGAGGAGAACAGAGCCAACAGCACTGTCAGTGGCTGACAAATTACTTGGTTCCCATGCCACAAGCAACAGTCCATAAAGCAGCTCACTGAAAACCCTAACAAGCCTTGCAGCTTCCGGCTTTAGAGCAAGAACTGGAGGACCTGAGGACCTCTGACCCACGTTCCAAAACGGACCTTATAAACGTACTTCCACCCCCTGCAGGCAGCTTAGTGACCTGTACAGGCGGTATCTGATATCAGCTTCAGAACCTCACCTTCACCCTGATTAAAACTTTTTGGCATGAAACAAGATGCTGCTTCACTTGCGCAAGGCACCTCATTTTTGAGGTGGAGTGGGGAGGAGGAAGAAGCCTCAGTAGCAAAACTTCCAATGTTCAGCCTTTATTTTTCAATATTCAGCACTACTATCACTAGGTGTAATATTTGTTTCACTCTGCTACTCTTAACACATTTTTTAATCTACACCCTAAGAAATGTTAAGTCTAAAATACTTGGAAAACTACGAATTGCTTTCCAGAAAGGCCTGAAACAAAGTGATCACCCTTTGGAGAGCTGTTTCTGCAATGACTGATCATCTTTATTGTTGGCATTCCCAGGGGTCACAGAGAGGTTCAATTGCATTGTACCAGGGTAGAAGAGAAAAGAAAGGCTGTCACAGCCAGATGATTGTGCAATCTAGGAAACCAACCTGTGAGTGCCAGTTATTAAGCATCCAGTTAAATGGGGCCTGAGTTTAAAGTTGATGGCAGATTTGAGAGTTTGGTTTTAGTTTCTTTCTATGTCATAATAGTGCCTTAAGCCAGAGTCTCTAGGTATCTAGAAAACTTTCTGAAAAATTCTTAAATTTTGTAAAAAAATTTGACTGGAAAAGTTAGAGAATTGGGATAAAAATCAAACAGCTCAACTGTTTTCCACTCTTCATTTTACAAGCATGTAGTGCAAGTCTTTGAAATGTTTCCTTTCCAATATCAATAGATGTTAAAAAATCTGAGTCACACATACCCTGCCCCAGTTCAATACATAGAAAAAAACCAAAATCTTTTCCTTCAGCTTGCCAACTTAAACCAAACTTGCCTGGATACACAAGTCCCCAGCCTAGTTTGCATATACAAGTTTAATCTCCAAATAAAAAAATCTCACGGTTCTAGCTCTGGCTACCCCACCCCCTGGGACTAACTTTAGCATCCTCTGTTTGAACATTTTACCTCTTTCTCCAGTAAGAACATATAGCAAAGACTTTACATCTATCCGTATATATAAACTGGGTGAGCAGGACAAGCAATAATTTTATATGTAGCTTTGTACTAACATAGCTTTCTACTCTCCCTGTGTTTAACAATCTACTTTCCTGTGCTCATTCCATGCAACTATTTTTCTTATTTTTTTCTTCACTGATCTTTATTAGATCATTTAAATATTTGCATAAGCTTCAGAAGTATCAGTTTGTTTCCTGAGAGGGGACATTTTTCAGTCTTGCTTTGAATGTTTTTTAAATACCCGCTATCACTGCTGTAACTCTAATTCCCCATCATTCATTAGTTCTAAAACAGACCTGCACAAATAAACCATATAATCGAACTAATGAGATAGGGGTGGTAAGTTTCTGTAAATACAGCCTGAATTAAAGGTAGAATGTCTGCATAACTTAGATAATCTTATTCTTTACATTGCAGTGAAGATGACACTGCATGCCTTTCATCTGTTAATCTTCATGAATTCAATGAACACTTTGCCTTATTCTTTCAGCTTCTTTAACAGAGCACCTTCATGTTATTAAATTTGAAGTAACACAATCCCATCCAAATTTTAAAGGAGAACTGCAGGCTGTAACACATTTGATTAGTTAGGCATTTCAGTAATACTGTCCATCTCCATCTGTATTTAACCCTGGCACTGGACAAGACAATTTATGAAAACTAAAAAAAACCATGCAGGAACTATTGGCAGAGGAGTGAAAGAAATATCTTGTTAGCGCTTGTACAAATTATGAGAAACTCATTAAAGCTCAGTCATTTTGTAGATAAGTAGAAACATTCTCAGAGGCAAAGTGCCAGGAGAAATCTCATGAATTTCAGCTTCTGGAGTTTCCCAATAACCCTTTTCACTATGGGAAGGAGGGTAGAGGGTGCAGGGATGGACAGAGTCTCTGTATGGCCCATCCCTGTCTTGATCATTTGAAGGCCATGGGCATTTGGATGAAGGTCCATGTCCTTACTCCCACCCAAATACCATCAAGCTGCCTTGCCACTCTGGGTGCCATACTGACAGGCACCCGAGGAAGTGATGACATAGGTCCCAAACTTGGACTTGTGTGTAGTCTTCACAGGAGGTGGGAAGGTGGTCAGGTACCCTCTCCCTCCTCCCAGAAATCGGAGCCCAGGAAGGGGCATGTCCCACTGGGCAGTCTAACTGGTGTGTTACATGTCCTGGCCAGGAGTACATCCTTTGGGAAGAGACCTTCCTGGTGTGAGAAAGCAAGGGGAACATGAAAACTTATGTTAATGTATCATTAAATAAATTACTTTTACAGAGACTACAGCAAGGGAGTTAAGATTACAGGTCTGCTATGTATATTTCTTTGCTTTTTAGGAGTGAGCCTTACTTTTTGTATGGTCTGTACTGTGATGCCTAGAACCAAAGGAGTGAAAGCAGCTGCTGGCATAGATTTCAGCATTGTGCTGAGCTTCAACAGCAAAATGCTGCCTTGTTTAATCATACTGCCACAACAATACAGATACAGGTACTCCTGAGATATGTTGTCATTGTGGGGCCAGGGAAGAGTCACACATAACAGATAGTAAAGAAAATAGAATGATTTAAAAAGAGAGATCCTGTAACTCTCTTCTCCACCAGTTAACAGGGTAAGTAACTACCAACTTAAATTCAGTTTGCCATAGTCTTAATACTATCATAACCTAAAGTACAGTTCTGACAGCAGTCTTTCAGTCAGGTTTTTCTTACTGTACTTGAAAGCAGAGAGTGCTTTCATTCCAGTGAAACACTGTATCTTCCTCTCTTGCATTTTAAAGTTGTTTCAAGAATGCTAATGCTCTCAACACAGTACTTTATGCAGCAGATTTTTTTATTCACAAGCACATTTTTTTTCCACTCTTAAACCTAAATATGTCTTAACTAGTTTCCAGATATTCTATTGGTGCTGAGCATTGACATTTCAAATCCCATTCCTCTTTGATTCAGTATTCCTGGGACTCAATTTAAATCCCTTCTAGTGTGTGTGACAGGGAAAAGAAAAAATCACTGGCTGAAGGGGAGATAATAGTATGGAAGTCAGTATATGAGTACCGTCAAAATCCATAAATCTTAAGGTAAACACTTCTAAAATGAGAATATAAACAGGGGAATTCTGTTCTCATGACCACCTCCTTGAAAAGTAAGAGGCAGAAAGAGAATGCTTCTGGTTTTAAATGTTAATATTTCAAAAATATACCCTTCAGTTTTCATATTGTATTAGTCTTCCTTATCTTGGTTAGACCAATTAACAGAATAAAGGACTTTGGTTTTCTAAAAGTTTCTCAATAGTGACTTAAAATCAGCAAAATCTCTTCCTACTAAACTTTTCAAAAATTTCACATGCTTTCTGAAGCATGCCAAAGACCAGTATAATATTTGGGCCCTGACTGAAGCTAGATTGAATATGATACAATATTTTTGATTCACTCTCATTATTCTTAGGCCATAGTTCTTTGAGCAACATATTTCTCTTCCTGCCTGTGAACAGATGAACAGTGCTGAATGATCAATTTGTAAAACATATTTTATCAGCTTTTTCACATCTGACAATTCTTACTCATAATTCAAGAAAAAGTGATAAAAATGTATCAGTTCTCTGGGGTAGCTATCACTGGAGACACATAAGCAGATTTGGGTTTGTTTATGAAAGGTAAGATTAAAAAAAGGGAAATGAAAATGCATACAAAGAGAAACAGAACTAAAATAACCACAGCTAAACTCATCTTTCTCATGAATACACTCCACAAAATCTCTGTGTACAAGAGGTTTACTGACACCCAGCAGAAGAACTTGGGAGTTCTCCTCTTAAATTAATGATTTTTATCCTACTAAGCCTCCACAGCATCAGCCATAGAAAATGACTTGAGGATCACATCCACTCATCCCCAACTCTTGGTACATCCATTCCAGTGATAATCTATTATGACTTTAACCACCAAAGTTACATGCCCAACTCTAAAATTGATGGGTACTCAAAAGGGTGATTTAGTGTACCCTGAAACAGACTTCTCCAGCAGAAGGGATGAACTCATCTGAGCATCTGAATCTCTTCCAGCTGACTCAAGATGAAGCTCAGAAGGCTATGTTACGGTAGACAGTTGGTTAAGATGGTCCTGCTCCCCCAATATGGTAATAGCTTGCATGAAATATCCCTCCAAATGAAACGCTACCATTTCTCCACAGACACACAGGGATTGTGTGAAAGCCAGACACAGACATAACCTGAAAGGGCTATTATGCAGATAATGAAAGCACCTCCATTGCTACAGCTAGTAAAGAAGAGAAAAGATTAATGCTAAATTTGATGCTTCAGTTTTATTCACAACAATCAAGCACTGTGACTATTGATTCCGTGATCTCGATAGGCACAGTGTTTGGATTGGAGCAGGCAGACTAAGATTGTTCAGACACCTGGACCATGGCTGATGAAAAGGTTGGGGCAAGACAACTACATACAAAACAATAAATGGTAATTCACCCCCCAGCAGAAAGCAAGGTTGCTAAGATCCAATCACACAGGGCTACAATTCCTTCCTTTCAGAAGTGTTTTCAGACCTTGTAACTAATTTCACTGTTGTCTGCCATTAGACCCAATTGTGATGCCCTTACTCACATAAAACTCAGTGCAAATTGTGTCTTAGTGGCAGCATTAGACCTTATTGGCGTCTTGACCTAGGACTTAATTCTAAGCAGATGGTTGCTCATATATACAGTGGCAGTTGCATTGGTATGACACATACTTGTCTACCATTACATCCTAAAGGTTGACTAAATTAAGTCAACAAAAGACAAGTTAATCTTCTTTGCTTCATACTCAACACTGAAGGTCAACACTAAAGATTGTGATGGTGATCACTGAACATTCCAGTTTGATTAAAAGCAGCTTGCGTTTTTCCCTTTACTTTTAGTACTACAAAACATGAAATCAGTTTTGATAAGAGACTAAAATGTGAAATAGTAAAAGCTGACAGATCTTTCATATGGTTTCTTAATGGTCATAAATTTAAGCAGTACATCAATGAAAGAAAAACATTAAATATTTTAATCTTTATTGAATCTTCTGTCATTAATAATTACCACGTAGCTAGTTTGTACAGTCTAATTTTTTTTCAAATAACAGATTTATTCCAGTTTCAAGTAATACTGTATATCATTCTCATCATCTTGTACAAAAGATGTTAAGTTGGGTTTTTTTCTCTAACAAATCCAGAGGGAAGAAATAAAAATACCTTGCATCTCTTTCTTATTCAAATTCATAACCCCATAAACCATGCTAATCAAAACAGAAGATGTGCTATTTTGAACAACATGCAAGCAGCCACAAAAGATACTGTGCTTAATGAAACATTGCCTAAAACCAAAACAGAAAAATGCACTTTATGATAGTGAGAAAATAATGAGAACAAGAGTGAACACATTGACCATAACAATCCTGTCCTGTTAAATTCATCAAGGCACACAGGCAAAAAACACCCCCATAGTACTCTGCCTGGTGTGTGGCTGCAGCCTGTCCTGTGGATAAGCTGTTGAAGACCAAAGAGCCATCTGGCACAGTGTATGGGGGCTCCAGTGGGGCACCCGCTGAATGCCATGGTCTTGCCCCCACCTCTAGTCATTCCAGAGGCTGATGAGTCTGGCAGTGTGGTGCTTGTCCCAATGGCTTTACACAGCTCTAAATGTCCTTTGAGCTCAGTTCTGGTCACAGCAGTGCCAAACACCTCCAGATTGTCACAACTGAAATGAGGCTGTTGGTGTTGTAAGTTGTTGCTGTCCTTATTGAAGCTGTGGACTCCTCCCAGAGTGGGAAGGGAAGCTAGGGTGGGTGAAGGAAAGCATCTTAAGGAATTCTTCTCCCTCAACCAAACCCAGGGAGTTGTGTTAGGTTAGGCTAGGTTTACTTTGGTTACGTTTGGTTTGGTTTGATTTGGTTTTACTATGAAACTGGATAGCTGAGATGAAGCAGCTATTAGACTCTGTGGATGAAAAAGTGGGACCACTTCTCAGCTGAGAAGCCACATTTTCATCATCTTCTGATTTAATAGGACATCACATGAACAGAAGAACTTCCTTCCTCCACAAGAAGACAAGTAGGAATTTGTAGTATCTCTTGATTTTAGTATCTCACAGAGGCCACTAACCTTGCCACCTTGCACTTTGCTCTCTCCTCCTTTCACCTTGTCTGTTGTCAAGAAGGCAGAATAAAAAAGTGCTATGAGGAACAAGGGATGCCTTTTGATAGGACAACTGATGTAGTGGTCTACCCAAAGAAGAGTTTAGGAACTACTGAGACAGCATTTTATTTCCCAGCACAGTCTTAGTCACTACCCAAATGAAGAAAGGGCCCCAACACAACCTCCTCAGCTTGTTTTTTGCCAGCCAAATAAAAGATGAAAATTTTTATTAGTGACCAGAAAAGAGAACAAGAAGAATTTTCAGGTGTGTGGGAATGAATGAATGGAAAGGGAGTGAAAGTACTTAAGAACTTATTGTGAACTTTGCTAAAAGGTGTATTGGAGACTGAACATGAACTTCCAGAATAAGCAAGGAATTTACAAACATATTCCGAGGGAGATATAGCTTAAAAAGAGTACTTTTTAAGGAGGAAAAAATAATTTGTCTTGGGAATGCATTGGATTGTACCAAATACAGTCTATATTAGCAAACATATTATTAGGATCTCCACAGTATTTCTGATTTAATCTCCTTTTCCCTTCAAAATCAGTAGTATTTCCACCATAATGGAAAGCACCATAGAACTGATCCATAACAAACCTAGAGCATCTTCAACTCTCAGGGCCTGCAGAATCAAGCAGGCTGCTCAGAATCTTGCAAGATTGAAAGTGATTTAATGAACTGGCATTGATCAGTACATTCAGGACATTTAACAACCTCCAGGCCCCAATATGTCACGTATCATTCACATTTGCAAATGTAAGTGGGTTTTTTTTCAGAAATTAATGCATGCAGGAATGATCCTATGATAAACAGGTAGAAACTGCTTCCCATCTCACTGATAGGAATGTTAGTCTTCAAGAGCTTTAGGAAGTTTTACATTCCGTAAGTATTTTCTGTCCTATATGCCTGAGTCCTCAGATCGTATTTATATGTCATTTAAACACTACTATTACTACATACTGGATTTTAACAAACAATTCCAGGCCTTTATCTATAGCCACAGTCATGTGGTCTGCTGTAGAAGCATTCAATTAGGTGAACAAGTTCAATTAAGTGAGAAATTCTGGACCTGGGAAGACTGTTTTCAGACCATTGTATTTCTTTTGCAGAGAACTGAGACCTCCTTGACACAAATTTTGTGGTGTCAGTAACTGTGCAGGCCGAGTGAAATACTCTTAATTCAGTTGAACACATACGCCATGCTGCCTTTTCCACTGCTTTCCAGAGATTCTTTCTAACAGAGCTTCAGCCTAAAAGGCAACACTTTCTGAAGGCCACCCATGATGCATTTTATGCTGGACCTATGAGGTGATCATAACTGAGAAAGTGTTTCCACTGCTCTAGGTCTTGGACATGCTCAGTAGCAGTGGACAGCTCTTCCCCTGAAAATCCTTACAAAGTGAACAAACTAAACAGAGAATGTGCAGGAGCAAGAATTCATAGGGAAAAAATACTTTGCCCAGGACACAGAGCTGTCAGATATGCTGGAAAATGATACAGGATCAGCAGATGCTCATACAACACTAAAAATAGGAACCACCCATCCAAATTATGGCCGAACCTGCACATCCCAGCTACCTGTAAACACCCAAGTAGATGACAGTAGTTTCTGTGTCATAAGATAGTTAAGATGTGAAGTGTTCCTGTTTCCTACCAAATTCTTGTTTCCTGGCACCCTGCAGTGAGTTAAACAATATCCTGTGTTGCTGTTCTTCAAAACCTCTGCAGAAGTATGTACATAATGCACGATGCCTTAATACTCCACTTGCAAATGAATTATAGTTCAGCTTTCAAATTACAAAGCAGACAGGCCATTTTATCCCCAGTTTCATGTTTTAAATGAATAGGGTACTAATAAAGCAAGGTAGCAATACCTCTGACTTGCACCATACATGGTGTAGGAAACTTGCATTAGAGCTATATAATCATCTTGATGAGCCACAGCTGGGACCAGAAACCTCCCTGCTTGTCCATTCTTGTGACTTCTCTTGAACATACTCCATTTTTAGCTAATTCAGTGGAACTACGGCAAAGTTAATTGTCACAGTTTTTCTGAAATAGGGTTAATTTGATTAAATGAATTTTCATATCAAAGGATCAGGAAAACTCTTTTTGAAGTTTGTAAGTGTAGGATGATTCAACAGTGTCACCAAAGATCTTCTATTTTGTTCATTGAACAAGACTGCAATGCAAGCAGCTCTTGAAAAGTAATTAGGTAGCCTTGTTCAGTAAAAAAACGCACAGTTGTTAAGAGGCCTTAGCAAGATATTTGTATTTATAAAATTCAGCCATCTAGAACAGTAAAGATGTTATAGTGCTCAGTGTTGCTAACTGGAAAGAACAATTTGCTGACTAACAATAGACTAACTCCCTAATAGACCAAACATATCTGAAACAGCTATATTAAGATGAATAAAAAATCCTCAGCCAATCTACTTTACAGTTGATAATCTAACTCAGTACCACAGTTTCCAGTTCCATGTAATAAACCGATGATTTATACATTATTAATGTCTTCTCAGACTACTTTGCCAAATTATTTCTTAGAGACAGCCTCTTTTAGCTATTTATAAAAAATTTTTTTCTTCAGCAGTTAGAAAGAAGGGTAAAAAATTCTCAATAAGTCTGCTGAATTTGCTTATGTTAATATAATAAAAAAATGGAAAATCTAAATGTAAATATTTTCTTTACAGGACCAATTTAAACACATTGAAAAATCCTTCTCAGCAAGATCCCCACAGCAAAGCAAGAGAGAAGGAGCAACGACTATTAAAGTATACATATGACAAAAAAGTAGAAAATTGTGTTTGCCTTTGTTGATACTACATTCCTGACTCCATGAGCAAGGCCCTTTAACACTGAGTTTTTACCACATGCTGACAAGCAGTGCTTCATGCCGGAGTGGCACCATGAGCCTGTGTGCTAGTGCACAAGGGTAGAGCCGTCTTTAAGTAGCTGCCCTATTAATAAGTACACAAAGGAGGTGTAGATGTCCTGGAAGGGCGGCCCCTAGGTTCTGGCTTCTCTCATAGAAAATCAAGTACCCAGATGTCAATCTATTTCAGTTTCACTTCGCATTCTTTCCCCTACATGGCCAAGTTCCAAGTTCTGTAACCCCGCTGATCCCTGCCCCCTAGCCACTCCTTCCCTGTCGTTTCATTGGGCCCTCATACCCTGGCCCCTCCTGTGTCCCTGCCCCTGCGTCCCTGCCCCTGCCTCCACTCCCCTAACCACTCCTCCCCTGTCGTCCCATTAGATCCCTCCCGGGCCCTCTCCGCCCCTTGCCTTCCCAGTAAAACCCTGAAATTCCCCATCCCCCGGGTTCGTCCAGCATGTGAGTGGTGTGCAAGGTCCGCCGCTGTGTAGGCGTCGACCTGTGCCAATAAAGCTGCTGGGATGTCCTTGAAGAACCCCTCCCGTCTCCGTAGCCTCATTTCCACCGGCTGGGCGTGTGCATGCGGTAAGCGCCCGGCACCCCCTGACTGGAGCTCTGTCCCTCGTGGGAGACGCTCCAGGCAAAGGTTGCGGTGCCGGCCAGCCTGCGCCCGTGTCGCAACAGGAGGGAGGAATATATTGCCAAAAAAAACCCCCCAGAAAAAGTAGAAATCATGCAAATTATTCACACAGGAAGACTTAAGGCTGTTGCTCTCCATTATTAGATCAACAGATCTAGCTTATAGACATGATCAGGCTTCCTATTAAAATACTTTGAGAACTGAGAATCATGCCAATGAGCAAGGAATACAACAGCTTAGATACAAAAAAGATGAACAGAGAGGAAGTGGGAAGAAAAGACATCTGCAACTGCAATGCCAGTATTAAAATTTGGGAAGTTACACATTTGGAGTCCTCTAGACCTTGACTGCCTTCCTTAAAAATCCTAGAAAAGTGAGATTGCCTGCATGCTTACAACATTTTTAATCAGTCTTTTATGAAATAAAACATTGTTCTGTATGTTGAAAGAATGTGACCAAGTTTTGCCAAGCTTTACAAGTGATACAAAAGCAGGTGATAATCAGTTACCGCACATCAGCACATAGTTCCCTGGGATGTACCAGTGAGATGTCTCAGCCATCTAATACTCCAAGTCACCTCACGGCATGGCCCTGAAACATTCACCAGATGGTTCAGCTTGTGTCTGACTCTAAATGCTCATCTTGCTGCTGAACAAATATAACAGGCCATGCTCCCCAGCATTGCATCCCCAACAACCTGCGTGAAGAGTTGTTAATACCAAGAACAAAATAGCACTCAGCAAGTAACAACAAGATAATCTGAGCTGCTGTTCTGTTTTTGCAGTAACTGTCTCCCATCATCTCTCTGTGCCGGCTCACACACCTTTTCAAGCATCCAAGCTGGTGGTGGCCTGAGAGAAGGAAATAATTTCTCATAGTTGAAAGAGAACCTGAAGAGGTCATTTGCCTCATCCAAAAAGCTCCCCTTTCTTCAGTATCTCAGTTTATTTTGCCATTTTTCCCAGTTACAGATTCTGCAAGAGATCTTTTAATACTTTTAAATCAAATACTCTTATTGTAGGGTGTCTATTGAGCTTGCCAACATGATTTTGTTAAGAACACCAAATACCACTCCTCCCTGTTTCTGAAACTACTTAGCCTTCCTAAGAAGAAATTAAGAACTGCTCTAACACAAGCTGGGTGGAGAAGCTGACATCAATAAAATTTTGGAACTTATTGCTAAATCTGTATTTAAATCTTTGATGAGTTAAATCAATGGATGTTTTTACTAAGTACCTTGCTGCTTCATCAACCTAAGGTTTCAGGCAAACTACATTTCTTTTGTGCTTCCCTGGTAGCAAAGGTCTGTAAAAGTTACTTTCAAAATGCCATTTGGTATTCATTTCTCTCTTACTTGAGCAGAGAGTTCCTTATGCTCTTAATAGTTGTACTGATGGCTTTCATACAATGGGACTGATGACAGGCTAGAGGAAATCAGGGCTGATATAGAGAGTTTGGAAAGCCTATTGCAGAACATCTGGAAATGTAGCCAAGAGGAATTTGTGAGAGGAAAATGTCTGATCACCTCCAACCTTATTATTTTGTTCATCTGTTCTCTAGCACCTGTGCTGAATGAATCACGCAGCCTTGCAAGTTAGTACATTGTAGTGGCCACATTAAAGGAAATATACCAGTAAACACAAGAGGTGAAAAAGGAAAGGATGGGAATCTTGATGGGGATATAGGGGTGCCAGCATTGTGCAGTGTTGAAGACATGGGGAGACACTCATTCTGGTGGAAAATGCAATGTGCAGACAGGAGAAATGACCTTCAGAGTCACTGGCTGACACTGTGAGTCCAGACAAGGCAGGCAAAAGAAATTCCAGGAACTGTTGGGGGTTCCTTGACTTGCTTTGTATTTGACTGCTGGGGCAGCAGGAATCCAACAAAAGCTCATGTGTAGCTGTCCCTCTGGACAGCTTCTTGGTGCATGGGCAATGATTATAGCTTAATTCCTGGTACTAATTGAAATGTTTCCAAAGTATTGATGCAAACAGTGCCATAAAATCACATACATTATCTCTACATTTCATTTTATACATAGAAGCAGGGAGACAGAAGAACAGGTTTAGGAGATAATCTGTTTTTGAGAGAAGTGTGAAGCTGGCAGAGCAGATAATGGACACAGCTGAAGGCACCGTGTGTCCCTGGGCACTCCTCTTTTTTTCAGATATGTTTCTACAGCATGGTGCTTCCCTCACTGTCCCTTTCGCACCGTCTGCTCTCTGACTTTCTACATTCCATGGTCTGAGTGACAGATATACAAAAAAGACTCCACTGGAGTCCTTGCATATTGTCCATGAATTTGTCCTTTCTTTTTAACACAGACCAAAATGGAGTTTTTTTGCCCATGATTTCACTGCGAACACTCTAACTTGAATATCATGTCTCACCTCCACAGTGAGATGTAGGATGCAGCAAATATTACAGGAGATGCCCCAAGAAAACTCCAGCTCTCCCAGCAGGCAGTTGGAAATTCACAATTACCATTCCCTGGTGACTAGGGGGCATGCTGAGACAGTTGTTTGCATTTTCTTAGCTTATTTTTGCTATTTCTAAGGTGGGATTTAAAGTGTTCAGCAACAGTTTTTGAGACCTACAGTTTCTTCCTGTTATGGAACAGGAAGAAAGACCTATTTTACTCTAAATTTAAAAAAAGCAAAAATCTATTTAACATTCATCAAATTAATTCCATTAATTATACAAATATAATTCTTAAATTCTGAAATTTTCTAACCAAGCACATAGCACAATAAGCATTTTAGACACTAACAAAATACTGATAATAAGAACAAAATTGTTTCACCTGTGGGTTTTTTTGTAGTTTACTTTGTTCTCTAACAAATCATGAGGAAAAAATATATTTTTCCGACAACCTTTTTTGCTTTCAAGTACTTTTTTAGAAAAAAATCTATTTTAAGTACCAGTAGAATTCATCATGTTATGACAGGAAAGCAAAATTGTTTCATTTGTAAGATCTTCTAACAGCGTGAAGCTAACCCCATGGTCTCTGAAACAGAAATTCTGCCAGCTGTAGACTTATAAAGAATCAGCAGAGAAAAAGAAGTTTCTCAGATGGAACTGTTAGTCATGATATGAAGAATGTGTGTCCCCTACAGACATTATAGTTATTTGTATGATAAATCCTGATCATCACTGTAGGAATTTTGCAGCCTTCTTTTAAGTTAATGCTCAAGTTCCAATTAATCTTCTTTTGACAATGTTTGTCTAATATTTCAGTGTTGAACAACATTTCCAGGGTTACATTTGCAGTGAGCCTACTGGGTACTTTAAAAGCTGTATTTCTGACTTTGTACTTCCTTCAGAAAGACTTCTTTTAATTCCTCAGTGCTCCACAAATACTTATAGGAAAGACAAGTATAATAAGCATTGATAAATGTTTATTAAGGGCACTTCTAGACTTACAAGTTAACTGGAATTAACACTGGGGTTAATTTAGAGCAAGCAATAGTTGTAGAACAACTCCCTAGGAAAAAATATGTATTCTATAATAAAATTACCTCATTCTCACATTCAACAGTTGAACCATTTTGAGTAACATAAGAAAAATTAGAACAAAGCATGTTAGCTCCAGTTTGTGGGATCATTACTTTACTTAGGAATGACAGTCTAAGGAATTCAAAATGAAATGAGGGATGTGAAAATACCTGAAGGTGTCTCCAAGAAAATTGAGGTTGCATAAATACAGACTCAGATGCCAGCAGCCCTTTTTAAACCAACACTACACTGATACTTTTCAAAGGCCTGTGTAATGCAGAACATGATGCTACATAGGGCACTACACCCCAATGCAAAGAAGGGGGTTTTTTACAAGGATGCCATCGCCAACACATCCTGAGTGAACGCATCCTGCTCACTCAGATGCAGCAGGAGGTCTGGGATTATTGTCTGGTTTGGGAAAGTTATAGCAAATTCTTTGGTGGGGAAACAAAACAAGTGATATTTTATTTGGATGATAGATGTTGAATTGATATTGCCAGTATCTTCACTTCTCCTCCGCTCTTACATATTGGAAACAAAAGAGAAACTCGGAGTCCTTGTGCCATCTGACTGTCATGAACAGCTTCTTGGTGGAAGAAATGAGTGCTCTCCCTATAAAGAGAAGGCAGCTGTACCTCTCACAAAGATAAGGGGGTTTTCAGCCTTGGTGTTGCTTGGTTTTGATATCTACCTTTGGTTGTTAGCCGAAACCTGTGCTGAAAGACATAGCGCTGATGAAACCAAAGCATTAAACCTTAGTAATTCTCCATTCCAAGTACAGTGTTTGGGCCAAAGATTAAAATGGCACCAGGGGCCAAGGGCTGAAAGACCTGGTGACATGTACTGAGCAGGCCCACACCACAGCTGCAATAGTGCCAACTTTTACCTCTACCCTAAGATAAGCCATGCCCCTGCCTTTGCTCCAAGGGGAGAAGCAGGCAGAGTAGTGGACCTAACAGGAGAACTGCTTTAAAAGAGAGTCAGAAAACTACTTGGAGCTTAAGCCACCAAACAAATTGAAGCTCTGCAGAGAAAATTTTCCCTTCAACAGAAAAGCAGACGTGACATTCTGCTCCACACCCTAGTTTTGGTGACTGCACTAAAATAAAGAGGGTAATGGCAGAAAATGGGTGAAGCTATCCTCCATGCAATACCTCTGTGTTTTGTCAAAATCCAAAAATCAATCTTAGCACAGAGTTTATTTAAGCAATATTTAAAGCAAGTAACATCAAACTCACAGACTAAAATCATAATAGGAGCAAGATGATGCAAGTATACAAGATGTAAGCACTGGCTATTTAAATGCTTCCTGCTGTAGATTTCACTCCCTTATAGTTCCAAAGATAAAATCTAATGTGGAAAGAAAAAGCAATGTAATGCCTCACATTTCAAACCCAAGTCATGCTGTAACTGGGATAAATAGAAGCGTGCTATTCCATAAACACCCTGATTAATATATATTGTAAAATTCATAACATTATAAGCAATTATAATCGCTGCATTAAGCAAACTATATAGAAGATAACATAGGCCAAAAACCAAAACTGGCATAATAATATCAGGTTTCCTGTTTAAAATAGACTTTTTCACCTTAACAAAAAATGTATTTTGAATTACGTTTTCAGGCAATGGACATTTCACCTAGCTTCAGGACAATATCCTATTCTTAATTTATTATTGTTTAACTTTAAGGAACATCCAGGAATAGTTAACTAAATAAGTAATAGTCTGGTATTAGGATATCTGGTTTTTTCCTCCAACTGCTCCCCTGTTTGCTGTTCCGTGTTTTTTCTCTTGTTAGATACACATTAACCTGTAAGACTGACCTTCACTTCCCTCCCAATCCCTACAAGACATTACAATCTTTAAGAAGACATCTTGGGAGACCTGCCTTTTGGTAATCCTCCTCAACTGAGTTCTACAGACTAGTCTGGCATGCATTGTGTACATGCATCTGTCATGAAAATTTGATGACAAATCATCTGTTTCCTGACAGATAGGCTGCACTGACTTCAAATTCCCATGAAATGTTTTTATCCACCAGGAAGAAAAACATTCTCCTCTATTGCAGTGATAATTTTCAAACTTCAATCCTCTATTTCCTTTAGTCTGTATCATTTATTTGTATTACAATTTTTCTGGATCAATTAAAGCCTGTTGCAAGATACATCTTCCCGATCATCTTTTGGGAAAATGTAAAGAGACCGGAACTAATGAAAGGAATGAAAGCAAATGTTTCACAGTAACAATGCTGTTTTCAGAGGGTGAGAAATGAAGATCCTTTTTAAGGCTGACCTACCCCAGTTTGTTTAAAACTAAACTGAACTTGAACTGATAAACTACTCTTTTGAGATTAACCTGAATAGTGTACATTCAGTAAAACACTGTAAATGTAAACATACCTGAATTGGAGTCAAACTTTGTTTCTGACCTAAAAAAGAAAATAAAAAGATCATAAGTTACAAGAACTGCTTTATGCCATAAAAGCCATTTGCCAGACTGATCCTTCCAGCAAATACCATCTTTAACCAGGTTGTCTAACTCTGTACATTGGCATTTAATGCATTCAAAGGCATTTGAACCCAAACAATAACTATTATCTTTAATATTTTACTGTTTTCTATGCTGTAGAGTTACAAAGAAGATGTTTTAAAAGACAAATCACAAAATCAAGAAAACATAAATTTAAACCAGGATTAAATTACATACAGTGAATCATAGCATACAGTTGATTGTATGAAATAAATAGTTTTCATTCATTTTCATGTTTGAAAAGTCATTAAGAGGATTTAATTCATTCATGAATGTTTCCAATCTATTTTTGAAGCAGATACCGTTTCATTAATGTCATATGTATTGTATCCAATGATCTGTACTTAATTGTGCAACATCCTAGGAGGTTTTTGTTTGTGTGTGTCTTCAATTTACTCATTCTGCACATAGGAGTAAGTGGTTTGATTTTCTTAAAAGTGGAAAGTGGGGGGTGGAGGAGAGGAAGGGAGCCAGACCCAAATTTTAACTTTTTTTAAAGTCTTTGCAAAAAGACAATGATGTGTGCATTATGCGCCATTAGGTTTGGTTGTGCACTGCAGATTTTTTTCTCTCTAACAAGTAGTGTTTTCTTCTAGGGGCTTAGCACTTAGCAAATGAACCCTATAACCTGTATATTTAATAAAAGCAAGAAAAAAATTAGCCCTTGTGGGAACATCATGTTTCAGATATCGGTTAATAATACTTGTAAATGTAGAAGCCTTTGAAGGTCTCAATTCAACTGTGGGAAAACTTAAGTTGGGTAATTACTCAAGATGCTGCTGATGTGCTGTCAAGCAGAATTAACCCTATGACTAGGGCTATCTACACAATCTGCTACAAGACAGCATTGTCTATATTGAGCTCTCAAACCAATTAACAGGCATGTTCCAATCAGATTTATATCGCCCACTAACAATCAGTTGTACACATGGTCATGGCTGTCACAGCAGGACACAAGGTCTGACCAGCAGGAGACCTGTTAAAGCATGTTACGTTGCCAGCAAAATGCATTTCCCCAGAAATTCTAAGGAGGAAGTACAATGTTGGATCCTTTTACATTGCATCAAGGAAGTATTTTGGGAAGTTACAGTCCTTCTGTTTTCAGAAACAAATGACTGAAGCTGAAAAACTAATTGCAGATTTATTTTCAACTTTTATTTTATAAGTTTGTACATGCCATTACATGTAGATCTCTTTTATATGCACTCTACATTTTCATATGACTGGCATTGTAATTGTATACCAAATATCTATGCTACAGCAAATAAATATGAAATCAACCATAATTTAAAAAATTAACAGGTTCACACTAATAAAGTCATCAGAAAGCAAACAACTCTCTTCTCCCATCCTGCTCATTCTGCACCTTCCTCCAGTGTTCACAATATTTTGTCTTAAATATAACTCTCAGGTGATGAAAAGGTGAAAGGGAAAAGACATATCTTCATAATTAATATTTTTAAAGTACCACCAAAAGCATTGAGCAAAGAAAGCATGTTGCTGACATGCCTTCACAGATATCAGCATCAGTAACTGCCCAGGGCACCAGCCCATGCTCAGTTTGGCAGTATAATTTGATTGGTATTTTTACCAGCAGGATGAAGTCCCCACTCTGTGAACTATAGTAGCCTGGGGAAATTCTACTGAGTTACAAGTAAAGCCACTTAGTCAGTGTTTTATTTACAATATTCTCCTCAAGTTGCTGTATACCTGCCTACAGTATTCTCTTGCTCATCACTGTATCAGCAACACCTCACTACCTACACAGTCAGACACAATGTACGAATCTTACCAGCATCTGTTTATCTGCACAATCAACTTTTTGTTACCTAAATTCTAGATACTCCCTATTAGTTGGTCAGACAGAGCTCTTGATTCTCATCCTGAATGGCTTGTTAGGGACATATGCACTGCAACTTGTGGCTTCAACAAACTGGCCAAGGGGCCAAGGTGGCAGAGAGTGCATGGGGTGGAGGGTCACAAGGGTCACTGGGCACTGTAATGAGTACCAAAGGTCCAAACAGTCATAAATTACTGGACAACACATCAGAAAACAGATATGGGGGTGATAAATGAATCGAACTTTGTCTGGCAACAGCAGAATAGCTATGAAAGAAAACACAACATAGGAGGTAGTACTAGGAGCCATCAAGAGCAGGAGGGTGCCCTATGTTATGGTCACCATTTCCCATTGGGAAAACAGTGTAAAATTTAGGACACAGTATTACAGAAACTGTTAGAGATCTTGGTAAGGCACAGGAAAAGTGGAGGAAAATAATGAAGCATCTTTGGCTTTGTAAATAAGCAACAAGTGGCAGATGTGAGAGAAGCACTCTACAAGAACACAAAGTCACCTTGGCTACTTGAAGGAATGACAAGGCTTACAGCAATTTTAATGGAAGCAGCATTTTTCCCTTCTTCCAGGATTTATATCTGCTTCTTAACAGCACGTTAGACAAAAGTGTCAGAAACTAATTGCATATAGGTGTTAAAAATGCTCAACTAAAATATGGTCATTAAATAGGATGAAATTAAATACTGAAAGTACATTCCAAAGGGATATTCTGCTACACACAAAAATATTCATTCTAACTCCTTTATACTTTTAAAACTACATTAACTAGAAGGAAAAAACTCCTTAGTACATTTTTTGTTATCATAGTACATACTCTGATATCCAACCAAAGCATCCTACCCGACAAGATGCACCTTACAGTACCAGGTCCTGACTGTGCAAATTGTCTTTTGTCATTTATCACAAGAGGGGAATACCCCAACACCATCCCCATCCTCCCACCCCCACCCCCCCAATGAACAGATAATAGCTTTCTGCATATTTTCTCTACTTCTGTCTCCTATATAGGAGTATTCTGAAAGTCAGGTAATTATCTTTGTAAGTATCTTTGGAAAGGAGTCTATAGGCATAAAGGGAACAAGAGGGTATTTATAAAGTGGTTTTCATTTCCAACTTCGATATGGCTCAAATACACACAACACACAGCAATACAAATATCAAGTAGGCTCAGCTACCAACACATGATATGCAAGGAAATAGTGAGCTACTGGAAAGATTTAGCTAAGCACAGGCTCCTGTAATACTTGTAAAGATCCCAGGAATAATTAAGTCAAACACAAACAATAGAATATATGATGATCATTTTATCTGTACTGCAAAGATGTGCAGGGTTTCAACCTGTTTCTTTTAAAAGACATCATATATCAGATCTTCAGACTGCCAAGTACTAAGAAAGAGAGAAATGGAGTAATGATAATCATCATGTGTTCCTATAGTCTGAATTTTAAACTACTGCCTTCCTAAGTGTGACTGAACTGCAGTCATTCAATGCCACATATTACAGTGTCAACAGACACACTACAGCTGAAGTTAATGCAGATCTGCTACTTGCCAGGGAAACAGGCCCTTGTCAAAGAGAGAGGAAAGAGGACTTACTGCAGAACCTCTGCTGTTGTGTTAACAACTGCCTTTCCTTCTACCTTTCATGATGAAGTATTTAACAGGTTTGTGTAAGTTTTGTTGAGGGAACATGGGGAACAGCCTCTGGAAGCCCCACAGCTCTCTCAGAAAGTACTCTGCAGTTCTGATCCTTGCATTTTAACATGGAAGAAGTCATTTATTCCTCTTGGCTTTATTAGGCCTTTGCATTAGCTGTTTATACCAGGCTGTTCCTTTGCAAGGCTGTGCTTCAAAAAGAACACTGGTAGGGGCAGACATTCAATATACTCCTCTCTGAAAAGGACTTTGATAGAGTAAAGTTCTGCTACAGTTGTAAAGATCTGTTACAGTCGTAAAGATCTGTTACAGTCATAATGATGATGCATCTTCCGTATATCTTCATTCTTGAAGAATTTTATTCTGTATTGGCATGGGCAGTTTTTTGAAGAGATGACGGTCTAGCAGGCTCCTGATGCAATCCAAGCCAACCCATGTCCTAGTCCAGGTGACTGAGAAGAATACAATCAATCCTCTGTCTTTCGTGTTTGCCCCCCACAGAATATACCTAGCTGCAGTATCAGTGTTCCTGGTACAGCAATGCTAGCAAGCTAAAGAAGGCCAGGACAGTAATGCTCAGTTTTGAACATACCCCTGGACACTTTGTTGGCACTTACCATGCTACTGAGAACACTAGACAGGACCTAGGCAAACTGCAGGGGAGGCTCAGGCCAGGGACCATTCCCCAAAAGCAGAATGAACCAGGCCACTGTGTTCCAGAGTAGAGGAATTGAGGCTAAAAACACAAGCCATGTCTTGTCACTTGCCTTTAGGGCCAGAGAAGAAACTTTTGTCCATTTTATTTTTAAGTGTAGATATAACCCTTCTGAAAACACAAACCACTACCTGGAAAGCAGTCACTGATCATAGTCATGAGGTGAAGCTCCGAATAGCATCTGGAAGCTTCTGAAAATCAACCTTCCAGAAAGAAAAACACAGCAGTATTCCAGTGTAAAAATTAATACCTGATGTAACTACTTAGGAATTTATAAGACACACACCATCAGGGAATTTGAGAAGCCCCCAAGCTTTAAGAACAAAGCAGAAAGAGAAAAGCTGGGCTTGCTGCTGTGTTGTAGACAGATCTTGTGGTGTCTCAGGCAGCAAAACTACTCATAGATATTTCCCAGAGCTGGACATCCCTAATGCCTCTCTCTCTTCAACCCTCATGTGGATTCTCTGTTATAACACAATAATAGATATTATTTACAATAATATTATCTGTCATAATCTAGTAATATAGTTGAACTCTTGTTCAGGTCTCCCCTCAAAGAGAGCTTGAATATGTTCTCTCTCCTGATTTTCTTATTGCCTTAAGGACTTAATATCTTTGAGGTTTAATAACTACTTCCCTGAAAAATTTGGCTGAAACCAGCAAATAGATTAAATGATAACAGTTTTATTATTATGAAAGGATTGACATGGAGTCAGCACAATGCTGTATTAGTTCCTTAGTAAGTCTAGTTAAAAAAAAAAAATTCACTATTGGCAGATGATGTGATAATTTCTGTTCTGCATATTGATGAAAAGCCAAATTCAAAATGAGCATTTTAACATCAGAGAATTATTTAGGTTGGACAATACCTTTAAGATCATTGAGTCCAACCATTAACCAAGTGTTGCCAAGTCCACCACTAAACTGTTTCTAAGTGCCACATCTACATGTCTTTTAAATACCTCCAGTGATGGTGAAGAGTAGTCTCTGGGTGAGTTCTGTGCAGAGTTTACTTTAATGTGAGAGCTATAAACAGATAAATACAGAAATATATACTTTCTGCAGTCATAATCCATAACAATCCACCCTACCTGATTTTTACTTGAGGTACATACGTACACACAGTAAAGCATAAAGTAGATTAAAACCAGCTGAAAATTCTTCCAAGCAGAGTGACTAATGAACAGTCAATAAAAAGCAATGTAAATTTCAAACAAGTGAAAAAATATATCAGACTTAAAAGTTTACAAAGAATACATTGTACTTTTACACTGAAAACAGCAATGAAATTCATACTAGTATCAGTACCTGTACAAGGACGGTAGAATCAGAATGTATACAAGGATCATCTCCTGTACTCAGCACTGGTGAGGCTGCATCTCCTGTTCAGTTTTGGGCCCTTCACAAGAAGGACATTGAGGTGCTGGGGTGTGCCCAGAGAAGGATAAGGATGCTGGTGAAGGATATGGAGCACAAAAAGGAGGCTCAGGGAAGACCCTATCACTCTCTACAACTACCTGAAAGAAGGGTGTAGCCAGGTGGGTGTTGAGCTCTTCTCCCAAGTAACAAGCAACAGAATGAGAGGAAATGGCTTCAAGTTGTACCAGAGGAGGTTTAGATTGGACATTAGTAACATTTCTTCATGGAAAGCATTGTCAAGCACTGGAACAGACTGCCCATGGAAGTGGTTGGGTCACCATGCCTGAAAGTATTCAAAAGACGTGTAGATGTGGCACTTGGAAACATGGTTTAGTGGCATAATTGGCAGTGCTGGATTAACAGTTGGACCCAATGATCTTAAAAGTCTTTTCCAACCTAGACAATTTGTTGATTCCTACACTGGTGAGAACCATCTTACTTCAAACAAATGTTATTAAGTAGAAGCTGCTGGGTTTGACAGTCTTTTAAGGAAACTAAGAAACAGTGAAGACAGATGAAGTTGTTCAAGTAGTTCTCTTGGATCTTATTAGAGAAACCACATCAATGATGTCATATGGGCTCTCCGAGACAGACAACCAGTGCTGATTTTTCATTTGCCTTCCTCAAAGAATATAAAGATCAGTAAGAAAGCTTAAAGACCATTCATTAAGCACACAGCACTGGTGCAAGCAAATTCCTTGTAGAGATCTAGCTTGATGACTGAAATCCTTCCTTGTCTTGTGAAGGCAAGAGTGGTACAATGTAAATGATACAGTAACATTGCACAGCCACTCTGTCACTTTCTCTTGATTGGATGTCTCAGAGATGTTGAGAAGATCTGACACAGCTCAACAAAAATTAAATGAAAACATAACGTGGATAAGGCTGTTGCTATGTCTGCTAGTATATGTTCAGAAGAGCCAACACCATTACCAAGAATTCCTTCCAGGAAGCAATAAAGGCAGCAGTGGGTGATTTATGAAGACTTGGTAATTTAGTCTTTGGCCCTAAAAATTGGAAATTGACAAAACAATAATATTTCTTTTTTAAAAGTAAATCATTCTCCCAGGCTTCCCAATTCCCATCTTTACCACATCTTTCTCACAGTCCTGCATATGGTAAAGGACATGACCATGGTTTATTAAATATGGAATAGATTCTCTCCTATGGCAGTAGCACAAGTCATGGATTTCACTCAGGTCTATTTTAATCTCCTCTTTCCGTGGATGTGGACAGAACGGTATTTTTGCATGATGTATAAGAAAATGCCTTGAAAAATTAAAGTAGGCACAACCTTGCAAATACAGTTGGCCCTTAGAAAACACATGAGGATTTGGGTGGCATTGTTGGTTTTTGTGAACTGATACAGAAAAACACAACCTTGCTGTGGAGACCATCCAGCCATGATAAACATGGCTGATAAAAAATTAACACAAGTAGGTATGGTTGATAAGTATAAGGACTTTTTCTTTGGCTTATTAGTTTTCTATCAGATCCATGTTCTGCATTGAGACATGCTCCAGCCACACCAGGTGAGGTCCACTGAAGAGAAAGCCAGGAAAAAACACCCTAGAGAAAGGTGGGGGCAACAGGACTCCTTCTTTTAGTATAAGCCTACAGCTAGATTAGAGTAAGTGTAACACAAAACTGCATAAGGACTGGCTTGCAGAAAAGGAGGTTCTTGAGGTTAGTTTCTTGGCTCTCTCATTTATTGCTTTCTTTAGGCAGCTGTACTGGAATATAGGAGACTGCCTGGTGTGAAAAGTTCAGAGATGGAATAATAAGATTCAATAGCATGATTATGGATTTTATGTGTGAGGCACCTTTGATTGTGAAAAAAGTTAAAGCATGTCATCCATAAAGCTTGGGAGGTTTCTCATAACACTAGCAAAAGTAGGGAGATGAAGAGATGTGACATTCCTAATTGTTTCTTTTATCTTCCATGTGATAGAGACAAAGTTCTATTTTAAAGACTTACCAAAAACCAGGTCTTTCATCTGGAGTGTAAAATTCATGTGCTTCCTGACCTCGTGTGTCACATGGTAATGAAACAACGTAAATCAGAAATGTTAAAAGTTGAAGTTTGTTAATATTACTGCTGAAGCTCCAGTCTCTTTCCTAGTTAAACTGACAGGTCCCTAGTCCAAATATATATATTTACAGATTACAACGACATAAAGACAAAAAACATTAATGGACATCAATGAGAAACAAATTTAAATGCAAGTTTCAGATGACTATTGGGAAATTACAAAAAAAACACACCAAAAAAAGACCCATGCCACCATAAAAACTACTTGCATTTTAAATGGGGCAATATACTTTCTTTGTATTGTACTCCTATCTTACTCCTAAGGAAATTCAGTGACGTGCATTCTGTGGGGAAAATGTAGTAAATAGCATACATTTTGCATTCTCTTATCTATGTTTCTTTCTCCTTTTTTTTAGCTGCCTGAATCAATGAGCAAGATTCAGAAATCTATCTTCCCTGGTTGAGGGAGACATCATATACTGATATTTTGAGATCAATAAACAAAAAAGATGGACTCCTACTGGCTTCTGCATTTTTTCCCGCTGTTGCCAGCCACTTCAGAACAACTGGCTGAATTTGATGTAGGCCAGAGGTGGCAGAAGCTCACAAGGCAACAAAAAGACTTTGGGGAGACTGAGTTAAGGCCAGTCTAGTCTTGGTCAGGTGTTTTCTCCAGATGCCCACTGGGCTGTGAATTATTAAAATTAAAAAAGAACTTCCCTCTTGCCTTCTGTCCTCCCATAAAATCCACAGGGGTCTCAAAGAGAATCTGAAAACAGAGATATTTCCATAATGCTCAATTCACAAAAAGAAATCCAACCCATTAACTCAAGCCTATGCCAGAGCATATTATGCACTTGAGATAATCACAGATAAGTCTCATATTGCAGTTTTTTCCCATTGTAAAACTATTTTGAAGGCAACTGGAAACTAGTTCACATTCGTTTATGTATACTACTGCTGTCCAAAACTCACCCTGCAAAAAACCCTACTCTTTCTCCATCAGATTATAGAAAGGAAGCCAGTCTTGAAGGTAGAAGGTGAAATCCTGACTCCATTGTATTCATTTGCTAAGTATTAATTTATTTCAACAGAGCCAGGATCTCCCCCCAAAAGATTTAGCTACAGTAAATAGTGGAATATCTAAGTGGCAGGTTATGGAGACTTTGGATCCCCACTTTGCACCCTTAAGCCAAGGACCATAGTAGCACATGACATGAGACTATTATCTTGGCTGTGTCTCTGTAACCATCAGATTTTCAATCCAAAATGTTCACATTATTACCAATTTCTGCAGGTAATTCTTCTAACAGAGGAATCAAACCTTACAGAGATGAGGTGCTTCTTTCATTTTACAGACAGTCTCTTGAGGACAACTATCACTACCACATCTGGTGATTCTAGAGCTACATCAATCGTATTTTCCTTTAACCTATTACTGGCACTATGTTCTATTCTATTAGCCCTATCATGACCCTCCTACTTCATGCTCTTGTAAAGGTACTTCTTCAGGTAAGAGGAACTGAGTTAGTGTGAACGGAGGGGGGAAAAAAGCAAGGAAAAAATTAAATTCTTCATCAGAATGAACACAAGCATCCAGAAATAAGAAAAAGCACATAAACAGCAACTGAATCTGTGCACAACAATGCAGTGATCAAGGGAATTCAATCTGCACTGCTCCTAGCATCAAATTTAGGGCCATAATTCCCACAGTACTTCTAAAGAGTATTTTTAAACCAGCTCTCCGTGTGTACTAATTGGTATGAATGGAAATTCACTAAGTAATGCAATTTTCCTCGGTTTTGTTTTCTTAACTGCTTGAATTCTAAAAAAAAAGCATCTACTTTTTTCTCTATCATCAGCTAAAATGCTATATGTAAAATTCAGCATCGCCACCTGGTATCTCTTAAAGCTACTTGTAAGTAATTCTAACAGTCAAACCTCAGTACCTGTTGCCACAGTGAAAGACTTCTAAAATTATTTAGCACAGCTGCATATAGAAAAAAAAATTAAATTACTAATTTTTTTCCTGTCATATTCCTCTTTTACCTGAATGTTATCTTTCTATCTTATTTGTCTGATTTTTAAAATTTACTATAAGACTAATTTTACTACAGCATTATTTACATTGATTCTCTTGTATTCCTTAAAAGGTTAAATGACTTCACCATTCTGTGATTCTATGAAATGACCTTATACAATTATGTATGATATATATATACAAGATTACACATAACCTAAGAGACAGAAATCTCAAAACTATATTTAGCATACTCACTTGAATAAAGGAGTTCCACAAACAACACATTTATATATTCCATGAGCTTTATGGTGTGTGTACTCCCCCTCAAAGGCACTGGGAAAACAACAACACTACATTTTAAAATTAAATAAAGGAATTGTTTGGGGTTTTTTTAATTATTAAAGTAGCTGAGTCTTTAGAAAAATGTTATAGAAGAATCCCACGATTTCTAAGTTGGCAGTTGTTTTTTATTAAAGGTAGCAAATAAAACAGGCGCAGGGAAAGGGGAATGTCCTTATTAGTGTACCTCGGATGTTATGCATCATGCAAAAGGAAGCAAATTGTCCCACAGTTCAAAGGCCAGAACAACAACACAAACAAAAAGGGGTAAAACAGGAGTCTTCCTCTGTCTGGCAAGTGAAATGTCAAGTTTTTGTAAACACGGCTTGTTTTGCACTTAGCTCAGCCTGCCCACCTCGCTGTGTCCATGTCTGGGCCCTGTGTGGGGCTCGGTGGCTGCAGTGTGAGGTGTGAGGCGGCCCGGGCTCTGCAGAGCCCTGGCACTGGGTCAGCCCAACACCGGCTGCACGGGCAGCAGAGATATTGTAGCTGAAAATGAAATAATTGGTCCAGGATTTCAAGCTGTGTGCGCCTTATATTTTCAGTTGAAAAGCAATATTCCAGCTTTAAGGGAATATTTTTCTAAGTTAACAATCTAAAAGGCTAGGAGGTCATTCACCTAATATGAATCAGCTGCGCTAGCCCAACAAAAAGCCTATGTGCTCAGCAGCTTGTTTTTATTATCCTTTCCCCCTTTTTATGAGGTCCAATTTTTTTTTATAAACAGGATTTTTAAGAATGACCTAATCTCCGATTGTTTGTGTGCATTAAATCATGTTGTTGGTCCCATACACAAGACCATGGAGAGCCAGGGGGAAGGCAAGACAGGCCTCCCAGCAAAGGCCACCGTCCCCATGCCCCACCAGGGCTGCAGCAGGACTAAGAGGGCTGGGGCAGAGAGGGGGACTGTCCCCATCAGCCTTTCTGACACATTCAGCCACCAAATGCAGCGCTGTCAGGAAGAGGTTTGCCTATTAACCAGGACCCCACGTGCGGCGGGGAGCCCTTTCAGCTCATGAATGAAAACAAGCAGTTACATCATTAGTACATTTAGAGCAGAGGTAAAGCCAGGGACTTACGCCAAGCTCAGTGGTATAAATTAGACAACAAAAAATGGCTGGGCCTTGGCAAGTTACCTTTGGCTGGAATCAGCTGAGAGAGAGACTTTATTCACTAAAAACAATCTTGGAAGCCAGTCCTTTTTTTTTTCCCTCCAGGACTTGAGCCTGGCTTCCAGCGACTAAAGCCATGTGAGGGCAGTTATTGAAAATTTTTGACATTCCAACCACAAATGAGCCAATAAATACCTTCTCCACATGCGCTTCAAAAAGAAATTGGAGTGGGGTGGAAAAGAACTAAATTATGCTACCTTCTTTCTGCAGCCAAAACGTCTATACTTACAATGGCCACCTTCAAAACTCCAGCCTCCTGGCAAGGGGCCATTTCCCTCGTGGTTCTGCTTACTGCGATGTCTTCCAGAAAAAGTGTACCTAAACCACTATTACTTCCACACGTTTTGTAGTAAACTGAAAACAGACTCTAAATATGAGCCTGGTGACTTTTATAAGACATGCAGTGTTCATTAAAAGAAAAACTCACACAAGACCCTTGGCCCTGGCCCCCCTGTTGCAGATGCTTATCTTTGCAGTAGTGTTAATTTGTAGGGGTTAGTAAACAAGTGCAGAAATCCTGGAAGAAAAAAAAAACAACCAACAAAACATGGTAGGGAGGGTGAGGAAACAGCAGTAAAAGGAGGAGTGGAAAAGAAGGATGCCTGTGTTTTTAGATCTGAGTTTCCTTCATCCTGCCTTACCTTTCAGTCCCCTTCTCCTGAGTGACATGGTACTGCAAGGGTGTCAGCCGCTTCCTCAGCTCCTCCTGGGAAAAGACCACCTTACAGTCCTTTTTATCCCTACATGACCCTGCAAAAGGAGAGGATATGGGAGAAGGAGCCTTTTTAGCTTAAATCCTGAATAATTGCTTTGGCAGACAGCCACAGCATAGCTTCTGCATTCACTTGTCAATGACCTGACTGGTCCCTAATGCACAAAGAATGGCTCAGCTGAACTGCAGCTGATTATTTCTTCAAATATAAGTATAGAAAAGAATTTTTATAGAGAGCCAGGTGATTCCACTGGAGCGGTGACAATGTGCTACAGCCAAAGCCCTTTGGTGTATTATACACTAAACTGTTGCGCACACAATCATTCACAAGAAAGTACCATTTTTCGACCATTAAAAAAAATCTGCAAAAATCCCAACTACAGCTGAAACATTCTTTACAAGACATCTATATTTGAGACTTATAGTAATGGGCATATGATGTTTAGCCACAACATCTGGCAATTTCAGTACCCTTTGAAGTAGCTGAAAAACAATTCTAACCTTTAGAATTACAGTAAGGTTGATTTAACTTCTAGTTGCATCCTCATTCTTTATAACAGTAGGCATTTTCTTTTTTCACGGTTGAAGCACTAGATTAGGAGTCCTAAGGAGTAAGTAATTTCTTTAGGCACAAAGCTGTATAAGGTTTAACAATAAACTTGTTGTAAAATTTGTTGCAAAGGAGGGTTGCTGTTGAAATTACCCTCCTCTGAAAATTTAATCTTACCACTTTGCTTAGTTCACACAGAAAATCCAAGGAATACATAAGGATTACTGTAAAAAAGGCACATTTATATAGTGCAAAAATTCACATTGGGAAAGCAAAAAACAACCGTAAAGTTACTTTTGGGAATGAAAATTCCCAAAGTAGTAACATAAATTGCAAAATATTCAGGTAACTTTGATAATCATTGGCAAAAATTAGCTGACAAAATACAGCAGGGAAAAAGCACTTTAATTATGACAGTAATTAAAATATGGTACAAAAAGAAATAAACACTCCCGACAAAAATATTTTTTGCTAGTAATGTATATACACTCATAAAAAGACCAATTGTGTTCCCAAAGTAGAGGCAACAGAGCTACCCATCTGTATGTCATTTAGTACAGGAGAGGCAATGGCAGGTTTAAATTACATGGTATTGGATTGCAATTTCCTAACATTGGATGCTTTTCTGCTTTTTTACCTTGAGTCATTACTAAGGAGCGTTCATAAAAAGTAGCTTAGAGCACAGATGCTTGCAAATCATTTAAGAAAAGATGTTTCTTTCTTCCTCCCTCTTTTCTTTTCTCAATTTTTTAATGTGTGGGGGTGGGTGAATACGGGAGAGAGAAAAAGAATAATGCTGTTGGTTACTACCGACTAACCCTAGGAAGTATTTTCAGGAAGAAAAAAGTAAAATTGAAAACATCTGATTGAAGTAAATAGTGCAAGCATAAAAAGCTTTACTAGTGAAAGAAAAGTATTGAAAAGCGACTTTATTTCATAGATTAGAAATTACTTTTGATCTAAACTTTCTTAAAAACAGATTGTTTTCCACTCTGACCCATCTCATTAGCTGTGCTGCAGAGCCTTCATTTTAATGGCAAGCTTTGAAAGAGCGCTGCTGTATGCCTTTGTTAGCTTCAATCTTATTTGGGAGAGGGATAAAGATTTCATTCCAGGTCTCTTTGTTTGTCTTTCAAGAACCACTAAAGCAGTATTCACACAAATTTTGCAGGAATGTGCCCTGTGCCATAGCTTACAAATTATTTGGTTTTGGTGCACTTAAAGGTCACCTTCCAAATTAGCAAAATTTTCCTACATCCTGGCTTTTCAACCTTAAATGTAAATATTGTTTCCTAACTGTAAGTGAGGTTTTTTCTTTATGACATTTGGTTGCTTATTTAAAGATGTCAAACTTTGGAGGTTTTTATTCTCCAAATGTGCAGGACTCTAAGACTAATAAGTCTTTCAAAGTATAGTTAACAGGGAAAGGAAGCATATGCATTATATAAATAGCTATTGTTATCTTGCATTACGCAGCTCAGAAAGAAACTGTTTGAGATAGTCTTTTATCTATAATTTCAGTTTTAAAAAGTAGTCTAGAGAACAACAAAGAATCTTACAAACCAATATCTCTTCACTTTTTAAAATACCTACCCATAATTTTAAAAAAAATTCTATTTGCTCCTTAACTGCTGCAAAAAAAGGGCAAAAAAAGCATAACTTCACTTTGAAAAAAGAGAAAATACTGAGTGGTTTAAAAAAATGGTCAGTATGCCCCTTTACTTTCCTTAAAAAATTTTCATCTCTTTTACAAATTTAATCTATGGATTTGCTATATACATGAGAAAATTTCTAGATGCCACATGATCCACAACAATGATCAGAAGCAGGAAGCATGTTATAAAAAGATCTTTTGCATGCTTTGTTTTAATAATTAACCAATGTTTTATAATACAAATAATTATTTATGTCTGCAGGGGAATTTTGTCAAACTGCACTGGAGTAAAATGCAACTGACCCCAATAAAGGATTCTTCAAGTTTGTAATTTGAGTATTGATCAACAAAACGTTGCACTACAAATTATAAAGGAAATCTCTTGGTCCAGCCCTCAGCATTCAAGAATGGCCCTATTCAATTAATTGCACTTATTATTTAATTGCTAGCAACAAACAGATAGCTCAGTAAATGGATCACACTATTTCCCTATTCCCATAGAGGCAAGGAGGTAAAGCAAGACTCATCCCTAACTGCAGAGGATGTAAGGGTGTTATTTGAGACAAGGATAGCTTACAAGCTTCTATAAAAATGCAATGAATTCTAGAAACTACTGGATGAGATTCTAGGAATACATTCCTTCAGTTAGGAAAAAAATTACATGGAAGAGGGACAAAACTGCACAATTTTCACTAAGAGTGTCTCCTTCTGGTTTTGCAACTGTTCCTTTATGACACGAGATGATTGTCACATTCAAGCCAACTGTTAGAATCTTGGGAGGGGACAACAAAAACTACACAAAGATATGCCCAATATGAGAAAAACTGCCACTAGTAATGGAGCTGTTATCAAGCTCATTATTAAACCAGAGAATAAACAGGCAGGTTGACCACCTTCCTCAGTCTGGTTCACCACAGATGGGATAAGGTTTGAGCTGTAGAAGGGTCCATACAGGCAACAAAATGCTTCAGCAGCTCAGCTGTAAAGACAGGCTCACAGTTCACTGACAAATCATACAATTTGAGGCAAACAAGAAAAAGGTCATCAGTTCTACAAATAGCATGGTATCAGCGTGGTTGCTGATTAAAGGTGAGACTAAATTAAATGCAGTGTGAAAATAAGAGAGCCTGGATTCATAGAATCTGTATTAGCGCTCTTGTTCTTTGGAGGTGGTGTTCCCAGCAATGACTTTTAGAAAAGCCCAGGACAGCTGTGTTCTGAACTCCAGTTAGATGCAGCTGTTAAGAGGTGAACACTGGCCTACAAAGGCAGACAAAATCCCCTCTACATTCCACTGGAGGATCGAAGGCCAGATGAAATCTCTCTAATCAGCACCCCATGGTGCCTTCTTTGGGGTTGGCACTCCTAAGAAGAGAAGTGTGCAGGCAGCTGTCACCAACAGGCACTTGCCTTCAGCCCTCTGGCAACAGCTGAAGTGCTAAAGGCACACATGATCCTGGAGCAGGATGGAAGGCTTTGTGAATCTTAATGCATAAACAAAACCAAAACCAACCAACCAAACAAACAAACCCAAAAAAACCCCCCAAAAAATAGAGCTGAAGAGGATGAAACAAAGATCAACAGAAACGCTTCTTGGAGACTTCACAGTTTTCTTGTGTTTAGGAATGGTTTTTCCTCTGAAAAGCAAGGCAGTGCATGCTGCCATTTACTATTCACCTGCAGACTATGGGCATTTCAGAGTTCAGCTCTGAAGTTCACTGTACAAATTAAGTGAACAGAAAGTGTTTTCTGGGTGTTGACCTGATAATAAAGACATTAAGTATCTCACCTCACATATAAGTTCCAACCGACCTTTTCAAACCTGTGGTTCATAACATTCCTTCCCCATAGGCAATCACAAGAAAACCAGCAACAAGATATGTTCAGACAGACAGACACAAGTTAGCAGACCATTACTCCTCACCACTCAGCCCCTCACCTGATCCAACACACCAGAGGGTGGTGATTAGTGTCTAACATGCCCTAAAAATATGGTGGCATTTTGCCTGATGGCTTTCCTATATCCAACAGACTTTTGAACCATTCTAACAATTTTCTCTTATGTTTTGTTGCTTCCTATCACTGAAATTAACTCAATATTTCAACTGCATGAAAGACACAGCATACATTTTCCCTCTTCTACATATGCTTATATTCCACTAGTATTAATGGACATTACAGTCATGCACTGAGCGCATACCACTTAGACTTCCTGAACTAAATACAGCAAGATCAAATGTTCCAGCAGAGCACAGCTATATAATAAATCAGGCTTCTAGTTTTCAGTACTACTTCTTTTAATATACCCAAGCAGTTTTTTAGGGGCCTTCCAGTACATTTTATTTTTCATATCCCACCCCAGCCCCAATCCTGCAATGTGACCTGTGTAGGCAGACCCTTGGGAATATGCACAGCTACTTAGGGTTCTATGAATGTACATCGGATTACAGGACCTGGCTCTAAGTATACATCTCTCTGCTTCCCAAAGTCTGTCCCCTCATGAGTGGGTCAGACCTTGGTAGATCGATGGTAAATTACCTCAAACTGATATTAAGAGGAATTCCTCAAAGTTAGAAAAAATCTGCATACATTTCTTTAAATAAATATTCCTACATATGCTATTGCTAACACTTAGTATTGTTAAAAGTGGAATCTCATTTCTTATTACTTCAGATTTCATTTACAGAGTTTATGCCTCTTGTTGCCAGTTTTGCCTCGCTGTCTGATTAAGAAAAGGCAAACTCACAACACTCTCTCACATGTTTTAATTTCTGTTTAATTTGTTCTCTGCAGCCTCTAGTCTTCAGCCTTAGGAGAATGCTGCAGTGTTCTCTCACTGCAAACAAGCCACGAACTGCTATCTAGTTTAAAAAAGAACAACTCTTGAGAATGGTTACATTGCAAACAGTTCTGTTGGCTTGTATTTGGAAAACATAGTTTTATAAAACCTGTATTTGACATGACAGTTCTTTTTATAATCCCCTCAGGAGCCATTTCAAATTACCTTAGCCTGCTGGTGACTAGGATAGATGTTGCAAAAGAAACTCTGAAATGTTGGGAGGTCAGGTTTAAGTAAAATTCAAACTTCATCATTAAAAAAACCCTGTAAATGTTTTACACATTGAAAAACAGATCTGTGGCTCCTTTGCTTTCTTATTGTAGGTAGCTAACTCCCACCTGCTGTTGAAATACCATTTGCAGTTTCATGCAAGCATTAGAAGTAATGGAGCGAAGACCATTTCCACTATATTGTGCATTGAAAATCCAAAAGCCAGGTACCAGGACAGCAGTTCGAACTTTGAGTCAAATTCCAGGTTCTATCTTAAAAGAACACAACCCAAAAACTAACTGTCTTTAACAAAAATTATTTACTTAACACCCAGGAGGGTCAGATGGCCACAAGGGAAGGGCAAGCCCCTTCTTTGAAAATTTGCAAACTTCCCATACAATCAAGTAACAGAGCTGTCATATTTATTTTTTCCACCTGGTCATCAGCACAGCTCTTGTTTGATACAAACATATGTATTTTGAATCACCATCAGAAATCTCCCATGTAAGACAGCAAATTTCTCAAGCACAAAAAAACAAAACAAAACAAAACAAAAAACCAACCAACCAACCAAACAAAAAACCCCCAAACTGCCATCTAATGCATCTCCTCTATGCACTTGTTTTCTCTCCACAGAAAGTGGTACTGGGACCCCGGCAGGCCCATATAGGCAGCATCTGTTGTTTCCACAGGTCTGCAAACATGCTTGTGGCAAGTTACACAGTTAAGGCAGCCATGCAAGCCAAAGAGATATTCCCTGGAAAATAAATCTGAAGCTGCCTTTTCTCCCTGTGAATATAACAAACATTTAACAAAAGACTGAAGAGTTTTGCATAGCAGGAAAGGGGGAAAGAAAATCATCTCCTTTTGTCCTCTCCAGGCCTTTTTACTTCCTCTCCTATTTTACTTCCATATCTGACATCAATGAAATAAATGTCACTACCAGACACAGTCTTGGTCTCACAACCTTTCCAGATTATAACAACTGAGGAGACCACCACCACCCTGCACTAGCTGGTGGAGATGAAGGCAACTTCCTCTGGAGCTTTTTGAGCTGTCATCTTCAGTGGTACTGCAGCAACAACAACATGTGGCTGCTCAGCAGAGGTTGGTGAATAGAAGGACCTTCAATCAAGTGGAGCAAAAGCTCATTATGTTATGAACTGCCACATTTGTTATCATTTCTGCTGAGTTGGCCAAAGACAGAGTGCACAGGGCAGCTGACCTATTTGCCTTACTCTTGGACACAAACCAGGCAAGACAAGATCAAGATCTATTGGTATAGCAATGGAGGGGGGAATATTTATTATGATAGATTTCTCTTCCTCTCTCCCCTAACAGATAAAGAGACTTTTGTTTTGTTGATATTATCCTAGCACCTTTCACAGGCACTACATTTGTTTAAATTAAAAACAAGAAAGACAGAGACACTGAGCACTCTTTATCTGCTCAGTAGAATTCTGTTCAGAATCAATAAAAGGGTGCACAACATATGGAAAGGCATTTTATTAACAGTGGGATTAAGATGAATTTAGGAAGAGTGCTTTATGCTACCTTTTGCATTTAAAATACTTCAGTAAGTCATCAAAGTAAGTTTATTCACACAGCTTTAATAAACGTTTAACCCTGCAGCAGAAACAATTAAAAAGTCAGCATTTGCCAGCAGTAGTGTGTAGCTTATTTTGGCATTCAGGCTGTTGCTAAATCCTCCTGCTGCTTCCTCCACAATAGTGATGTGTGGCCTGTGAAATGAGCACTGGATTTCAAGATTCAAGGTGCAGCAATCTGTACTTGGGATGGGGGTGGAGAAAAGGAGAGGGCTGGGGGAAGGTCTTTCCTCTCCTCCAATTCTCTATAACAGCCCAGATCTAACCCCCTGCAAAACTTGATCTGTCTCCAACTGTGGTGGGTAAGAAACCCTTTTGCAAAGACACAGGCAGGCACCGCCTGCTCTGTGGCCTTTCATTCCATTTTTCCAAGCACTGAGGGACACACTCAGCATGAAGACAGGAACTGCTGGGACACTCTGCTCCAGTTCATGCTCTGCTATGACCACCACAGAAAACACTGTAGCCCCCTCCCCTCTCAATCTGTTTCAGGACTAAAGGCAGAGGAACAGTCAAAAAGGTTGGTTACTGCCAACTTCATTCCCTAATGGGTCTTCTGGAATTCCTTATGTTTTGTTAAAATTCAGCCATGCCTTATGGGTCAAGAAGATGGGGTCAAGCCCTGTAAAAGAGCTTTAAAAAGATTCAGTCAAGTCTTTCCCTGCTCTGCTCTCTTCAGGACTCCCTGACCTGGGGCAGAGCATCGATGAGACAGTTCTTACCCATGGTGCACAAAGCTGCCAGCACCAGACCTGGGATGCCAGCACCTCCCAGCCCACAAGAACCTCTTCTCCAGACAGAGCAGAGGGCACCTTTGTACCCTAGCCATGAATCCCTTCCCAATACAGCTTCTTTTGAAGGAAATCACAAACTGAGATACATGTTTAGCTTGTAACTAAGAACAATTTCCCCTTTGTAGCATTCTCTGGGACACAACTCCTCTCTACTCATTTACCTTCAAATCATGATCTGTGTTGTAGCAACCTATAGTTAACCTAGCAGCTAAGTTATGGTAATGTTTGAGCCTCTAGTGCCTGACTCCCAGTCCACACTCTAGACTTATTCAAGGTTCCATCAAATTCCAAGCTCATACATTCTCTAAGTGATCATCTCCTCCATTGTTCCACTCTTACTGACTTTAGGGTTCACATTCACTTCTTGCACATTTTCTTGCTTGTGCTCTGCCAGCTTATCAACATAGAAAATCTCCTTCCTTTCTGTGTGCTGTCATCCCTCCTTTACATCACATTTGTCTCTGAAACCTTCATCACACACACCTCAGAGAAAAGACAAAGCCAGGAGTTGCTTTTAACTTAAGGGAAAAAAGTGAAGACAGTCCTTAGAGAACTTCTTAGTCCTCCTGTTAGATGCTCCAATAACTAAAAAAAGTAACTTTTCATGAGAAACTTTAAAACCCAGAAACACGCTGCTGAAAATTCTTTTCCCTACCCAAATAAGCAGAAAACACACTAAGCCTGAGCTGCAGAAGGCTCAGGAATAGAACACAGGAAATTTATGAACTCCCATAATTAAAACATTCCTGCAAGAAGAGTGGAAATGGTTTGTGGTGGATCCTTTAAGGGAGCAGGAAGGGAATGAAAACAACCTTAAAAGATCCATCAGGGAACACATTAAGGGACTGTCTTTGTGCATGATCTGGGAGCACAAGAAATGTCTCATCATCCCAGTGCTTCTCAGTGCAAGAATCAGTGAAGAGCCTCTACCCAGGTGGGGCAGGGACAAGTACCATCTGTCTCCTGAGCAGATGAGGGATAGTACAAAACTCCACCAGAACAAAGACTTAAAAAGAGTGAAAAAACAGAATACAAACTATAGGGAATGTAACAGAAGGCTTCTAGTCTTCTTTATGATCCCAAGTTTGGCAAGTATCAGGCACTCTTATGAGTATTGCACTCAAACAGATATCTACTAATAAATTTCATCTTTAAATGCATTAAGGCATTCTAGACTGAATACTATTGTACAAAACAAACATTTGTAAATACAGTACAATGTTAAATATATTCCCATTAAGACAGCTATATGTAATTTTTAAAATTAATTTTAAAAGTATTCCAAAAATATGGTAATATTATGTTCTATCATGATAATACAGTGTTCTACTATCATATGACTAAAAGGCAAACATATACACAGACATTTATATAATAATGACACATTAACGGTTTCACATGCTATTTACTATTGTGATCACATAGTGCATATTTTCCAGACTCTTTTTAGAGTCTTCCTCATAACTGCTGGGAGGTAGTAAACTAGGTATTTATAAGACTGTGTTTTAAATTTAAAAATCTATTTTTGATCCAAATTGATATTTGATTTTTTTTTTTTTTTAATTTAACTGGATACAAATGAGTTTTAATTTTTGCCCCCCAGCCAGTTCTGAGGAACAAGTACATTCATGTGAGACCTTGGATGGCATACTTAAACCCAGAGAAAATTTTAATGTTCAAGATATAAACCCCAAAAAATATGAATTTATAAAGAAAACATTGACAGGCATTTAACTATAGCTGTATGGATGGTTTATGCGATACAATATCAGTCTTACTTTTATTTTCTTTTGGAACATGTGAACAGACATCTGTAGTAGTACATCTCTGGTGATAGACATTACGGAAAACTATGGGGAAGTTATAACATACATTATAGAAATTATATCTCTGAACATAGAAACAGACAATATGAAACATTTAGTCATACTCAAGTCACAAAAAGTTTGACAGCAACTACCATACTTTGAACCCACAAGACTAAGGTCTTTTCTAGACTTTCAGTTGTTAAAGCCATATCTGACAAACAATATGCACACAGATATTTCATTGACATGAGCAGTTTGGAAGTTCAGAGGAACAAATACATACAAATAATTCATGTATGTAAATGTTTTCAAGATCTGCTCCTAAAAGTAATCCTTTATGTTAACAGATTACTACTAAAAATTCAGTTTTGAGACCCAGTAATTTTCTATTCACTATTAATTTCTATTTTATGAAAAGACATTATATTAAAACTTAGAGTTAACAAAGATTTAATAAAACAATGAGAAACCATACTATAGATATTTACTTAATAAATACTTACACCATATGCCCAGCACCATCTTCATACAGATGCATTGTAGTTTAATCTAATGCTAGAAAAGTACGGTTTCCTACTAGTAGTTATTTTAATAATTAAACACTACGCAACAATTTAATATTACCTAGGACTTCATTATATGGAAAAAAACCCCAACCCTAAGTCTACCCCTGTAATTTCTTCATCATTACTTTTATTGAATTTTACAAGCACCATAATTTTCTTTGATCTACAGGAGAGGAAAAGCCAAATTATCACATGCAAAAAATGTGATGTAAGCAGCACAACATTCAAAGTGTTAAAGAAATAGAGGGTCTTTTTAAGAAATGAGAACCCATATTAATTAAAAGACACAGCAAAGCAATATAAGCTATCTTTTTACATTACAGCTTGGTGGTCTGCTTCAGAAAACATATGTACATGGAATCTGCATAATCATGATTTGTATCAGTTGCTTCTTGGTATGCATAAAGCAGATTAAGTAGTTTTTATACTAAAAGTTTGTTGGGGGTTGTTGGGATTTTGAAGTAGGGGTTTTTTTAAAGACTTAATTTCTGCGAATTAAATCCTGGCAGGTGCTGAGTGCATCCTACATTTCCAAAGAAATTCAGAGCATTCAACTCTAATAAAGTGGGCTTAAGGAGCAACAATTCTGTGTCACATGACAGACACAACGGAGCTGTAGTCATCACTGGCAATGAAGAAACCTTCAACTGATGTGATGGTAGTTTGCATACGGGCAAAGATTTTGCTTTTTTCCCCAGTGCTCTCGCTTTTCCTAAAATACTTGTAAATGTTCCTAAGGTCCCAGGGTGTACTTTCTGTATAAATGACTCCTAGACGGGAATCTTTTCGTATAACCCTGGGTGTGCAGAACAGCAAATGTCTAGTGCCATCTACTGGGAGCGCCTGCTCCTTCTCAGACTTGCCATATTGTCTATAAAAATGTTATGGGCAAACAGTGCACGAGGTGTGCACACATTGAAACGTTTAGTTGTAACTTCAGACAAAAAAATATTTTAAAAATATAATTTGGAAGAACAGATTCGCACTCAGGGTGCTAATATACAAACTGAAACAGAACAAGTAAAAACACTTCACCAGCACAAGTGGAACTCACAAGTGCTTACAAAATAATGGTTCAAAGAAGGGACAGGCCATCCCTATTCTAAAATACCTCCCAAGAGTATTTAATTAATTTATTTGGGGGTGGGAGAGAAAAAAAAATCCCTTATTTCTGATCTACAGCTATATATTAAATATAAATTATATATTGCATTGTGTTACTTTGTTCATTACAGGAAGGACAGAGGTACCATTCCAAGCATAGAAATTGAAACAATACTTTCATTCAAGTCCTTGTCCTGCAAATATTTGAAAACATTGTTTGAAAGCCCAGTTTACTCCTCTGACTGCACTTTGCTCCCTTACTCTGAGCATGGTTCCAGAAGGTTAAAAAGTTTCATTCCATATTGAATTTGCCACTGAATTAGAAGGTGGCCAAGCTCCACACCGTCCCAGACATGGGAGACACGGTGGTATGGTTACAAGATTGCAATTCACACAGAACTGGATGGTGGGAAAAGTACTAGCTCAAAATGCTACGTTTTAAAAAACTCATGAGAACTTGGGGTGTTTTCTACATATTCAGAAGCCAAAGTCACAGGGCATTGTGGCATTTAAGCAGATGTTGGCTCTACATTTCCTTCCCATGTTTTATTTGATACATGCTATCCATTTACTTGCAACCCACTAAATACACCACACACAAAAAAAACAAACCAAAGGCAAAGCAAGCCTATGTTAATTTTCAAGCATCTGGGGAATTTAGATTACTCTTAAAATACGTGAGATATGTGATTGTATATTATTCCACTATTAACAGATGAATTTGGGCTTATTATATATAAATATCTCTCTATCTCTATAAAGTAGTCAGTCAGTGGAACTCAATCTATTATTGGTCCCACAGTTAGGGATTTAAGGAATGGGAATAAATAGTTGTGTTAACTTTTTATTCCAAAATGTGACTACTGGACTATGACAGAAAGACAACTTGACAAAACAGCAAATGCAGTGCTTTGCAAACAGGTACAGAGTGGCAAAGCTTCCCATGGGCTGTGTGTGTTTCTAGCTGATAGGCTTGCAGATCTCCTTTTCAAAGTGGGAACAAAATGGCCAGAGAAGGCTGAGTGTCCCCATGTTAAGGCAGACACCAGCAATATGAGCACACATCAAAAGGTGCATAATGAGGGCTAAGGAAATTTGCTTACCCTATATTTTTAGGATTTTAAATCTGGTTCAGCAGCAAATATAACAGGAAACCAAGGTCAACCTGACACAATGTGGGTTATTCTCTCTCTTCCTCAATATGTGTTTGCAGTTCCTATCAAGGTTAATGGGAGTTTTGTGCACATGTGGGGGAAATGGAACATAAATGCAGCAAAAATTGGACTCAGATTTAGTTCAAATAAAGTCTAATAAGCTTTAGGAAAATCCATCAGCTTGAAAACTGATGTCTTATCACCAAAAAAAAAAAATCTTTAAAACATCACCTCCATATGCTTGTTAAGTCCATGTCTGAGAGAAGCTGCTTGTAACATTCTGCACTCTTATGAACCAATTGTGAGTGTAGCACAAACACCCAAGCTGGCCCACTTTTGAGGCTTCAAACACGGATCAGCCAGGACTGCATCTTTTTTATTTGGGTGTCAAGAAAATTCCTAGTAATGTTCAAAATTAACTCAGTACAGCTTATATTTTCTCCCACATAACCCTGTACACTGACATTATTACGCTGACATTACAGACTGTTGTCATTTATGTGTAACATAAAATGCTTAGGGTCAAAGTTTTCATGATATAATCAATTCATGGAGATGGGGTCTTACGGCACCTTTCCCAGACCTAATGGACAAACCTGAACCTTACATGAAAAGTGCAGCTGCATGTGGGCATTAAATTGCACGGTTCCATTTAGTTATGTAGAGAAGTGTCATGTAACTAAGGAATATGCTGTCAGGGGAATGAAAGAATTAAGTTTTAAATTCTGCAAACTTTTTGTACATGATTTTCAGTATAACATATTTGATTTATAATAAAAATGTGAAAAGAAACACATGAAGTATAACTATAGTATACTGCTAAAGATTTTGGAAAATATTTTCAAGTCCTATGATTTAATAGCAATCGACATGTGAAATTATTTTAGATGTCCTCTTTTAAAATTAGGATTGCCATTTAATAAAATATTTTCAGTTTAATTACACAGTTTTTGCCACGAATGAGGAAAATAATATAAACTTTAAGAAATAATATTTTGGACAAGGAAGTCAGCATTTCCAAGCTTCTTAAAATCTCGGATATGAAATCATCCACTCAATTCAGTGACCTTTACCAGAAAAAAAAAAAAGAAAGTGCAAATAAACTTCTGCTTCAAAGGAAAATTTACACAGAACAACCCGTAGCACATTGTTTCCTGCAGCAGAGACACCCATTCCTACAAGGGCCTTCATTATGCATGACACAACAAGCAGCACCCATTCAACCTGAGGGAAGCCCACAGGCTCGCAGGGCCACTGGCTGGCTCTTTGTCACCAAATGCAGCAGGTTGAATGCAGACATCACTGTGATATCCTCACCAACAAAACCAGAGGCAAAGAACAGGGGCAAGAGCTGAGTAGGGAAGAAAAAAAAGAAAAAAAAAAAGATGAGAACAAATTAAAACATCAAAAATGTTAAGATACATTCACAGAAAAAAAACAATACTAAAAATTTTATAAGACCACCACATGGGAGCGAAATTCTAAATGCACTTTTCTTAGTGTGTTTAACCCATTTCTGCTACCCCACCCCCCAACATTTTGATACATATTACACAGTATTCAGTGAAACCATTTTATATGCTACAAAGTGAGAGGGACTGAACATTTTTATAGGGGACATTCACAACAGCTGCTTTAGATACCCAACTGAGAGCAGCTTGGGGTAGTAGCATAGTCACAAGTGCAGGGGTACTAAGGAAAAAACCTTAGAACCTCAGTTAGCTAGTAGGAATCCTGCTTGGAACACCCAGGAATGCTAGGCAGATCAAACATGCAGGCTTTTTGTACTTATTTTATTTAAATCGAAATCATACTCTGCAACATTTCTGAATGGTGAATGCTGGAAACTACTCATTGCTAAAAATTGTTCTTTTGATGACTTGTTTGAGGAATGTGACATTTCATTGTAATAAACTTGTCAGATATCTTAAAACCATGATTTTTCAAAGGCAGGAAATAATTCATATTGTAAACTGTCCATGAGATATATTTAAACAATCTTCCAGCCAGTTCAAATATAGCAAACAGAGAGATGGCAGTCATGAGATTTTATTTCAGAAGGGTTTAATGCATAAATACTAATTGTTCCATTCACCCCACAATGGGAAAGAGGAAATTCAGCTGCCTTATAGCCCAGTCATGCACAGCCACAGCTCACTTCAGAAGATTATGTGGTGCGGGACTGGAGCCAATCCGCAACCAAAGTCGTACAGAAACTCTCTGGGACTCTCGTAGAACCAGGATCAGGCCCTAAGTAGCTGTGGAGCAGCAGGACGTGTCTCCCAGTCACCTTTCAGGCCCATTCTTTCATCTGTGGCAGTCCGGGAGCCACAGGAGGCAGAGTCCTGCCATGGCCCACAGCAGGGGCTGTGCCAGTGGAGGACAAACTGACCACGGTCTCGTCCTGAAGAACAAGATTCTGAGAGGAAGGACACTTGTAGAACATCCCGAACAGGTGCAGATGCCCCATCCCTGACAGCACTCTATGTCAGGCTGGACAGGACTCTGAGCAACCAGGTGTAGTTGAAATTGTCCTCGCCCATTGCTTGGGGTTGTATTAGGTGGCATTTAAAGGTCTCTTCCGAGCTAAACCGTTCTGGGGTGATTCCATGACTATCACAAGGACCCACCCCCCAGCCGTACCCTTTACCAAACCGCTCTGGATTGCATCTGACAGAAACCTGCCTGCATCCACACGCCTCAACTCGGTCGTGTCCAAACCAAACTCGCTGCGAGACCCGCGACGCTTCCGTGCTGCCCGACGGCAGCGGGGTGGGGGGCCGGGCGGGCACTGCGAGGCGGGCAGCCCGTGAGGGCCATCACACGCATACAAACGGAGCCGCGAGAAAACCAGCGCGAACCCCTCCGGAGCAGACCGCCGGGAGG